>JAPMOQ010009429.1:2357142-2467894 GCA_026543055.1 Argiope trifasciata
TACATTGCTAAAGTTTTTTCCGTTTCGTTCATTCCATTCATCGATTCCAGCTGCAGATGTCTCCAAGCATTGAATGTTACTTTATGGTTACCCTGTATCTAGGCGAGAAATAGATCTTATAATAACAATCAATTTGACTTATCTCTGAGATTTACCTCTAGTCTTCAAATTATAAGAGGGCCATTGAAAACTCAAAACGTAAACTTAAACCATTGTTTGTGACTTCTACACCACACTAACATGAAAAAGATGTTACCATGAGCACTAAACAAGCTACTTAATTCGAATCCAAATCGGTTTTGGTCGAAATTCACTTTTAAAACTGCTATCATTTGATCCCGAAGTCTGTGATCAGCAGTCAAGCTTCTCTGGTATTCTCAATAAAACTATAAATTTATCTACAATATTATCATTATATATTAACATTAATATAGTTTTCTATATTTCATCTACATTATTTTCGCATACAACAATGGGTCATTCCTGTCCTGCAAATTTACATTTAAATTATTTTGATGTTTTCTTTATGAATTTTTTAATGAATACGATTCTCAAATTAATTTGGGTTTTGCATACATATATTTATTGTAGTAATGCATTTAAAAGTATAATTGAAATATTATCTTCCGTATATAGCAGACAGGATAAGCAACGAAGCACAGATTGTGAATTATGCTTATTATTATTTATGCCATCTGATCATCAGTTATGACTTCATAGTCAGATGTCCATAGACCCGACACTCGATTCCACCAAAAGAGTCATGAAGATAAACATGTCATTGTACAGCAAGCGTTTTCCACCTGTATGACGTGGAAGTTTGGACAGTAGAGTGTTGGTTCAGAATCGTCCTCAGTACTTGGCTGTTCGAAGTTACGATATCTGTCCTAAAATAGCTCTTGTCCAATTTTAAAAAAGTACTTTAAAGTAACTAAATTGTAAATTAATTGCATCTTAATTAATTCCGAATATACCGCCTAAAATTTCAATATGATATGGGAAATCCTAATATCAAATTCTATTTTTAAAAGATTTATTTGAGCAAATTTATTGAGAAATTTTCATCAAATGATTTACTCTAATTATTAGTTCGGATCATATCTGATATTAAAAAAACTCCAAACTTTTAGAACTTTATTTATAGAAATCATCATCTTTCTAACTTTCCTATTGCTTAAGTGTTCAACTTTTTAGTTTAATAAGGTTATAATAACTGAGTTTCTATGAGTGAAAACTTTCCTCAGCAAATAGGTAATTTTTCTAAACTTTAAAACTATTCTTTCTTTATTCTCGTTTATTTCTAATTTCAAGATAACCATTATTTTTTCATTTTTCTATTAGTTCTTCAAAAATACTATATATCAGTTTTGTGTAAAAATAGATTCATAAATACGAGTTCAAGTTTAAAATTCAAATTTTTTTTAATAATTGTCCATCAATATTATTAATTTACTTTATGTTATAAAATAATATTTTAATAATCGTGTAAACATCTATATAGGGTTTCATGAATTTTTAAACTTGATTTCAACAACTGCTGTTCAACTAAATACGATTATTTGAAACAATCATATTTCCACTTAACACCTTTCAAATCAATATTATTATTGCTTTTACAATATTACTACTGTGAAAGAATATTTTTCTTTAAAAGAATGTTTTGCAACAAAAATGCCTTTGTAGTAGTTTACGGAATATTTGATATATCTTTTATTAGAAGGATTCCCCTCAAATTTGTTTTTGTAGTTTACTTTCAGAATATTTAATCACGTATCTAACTTTAAATGAAAGATTACACCCACCCTCCCATAAAAGGATAGTTGTATTTTCACTAACATTCTTTTATATCAACAATGTTAATGCTGGAAATATTACTTAAGAAAATGAATTACGAGCAAAAGAAGACAAATAAAATTTAATTTCTCTTACCTCTTCTCGGAATTTTTTGATATTATCGCCTTTCTGCAATGTAAAGAAATATGCAAATTTCAAAATAATTAATTATATTTTATACATAAAATACAATTTTTAATAAAAGAATTTTATCATAAAATTTTATAAATCCTCAAATTTGGTCACTATAGCAAATAAACAATAACATAAAAATGCCATTCACACATACTGATTTTCCACGTACATTTTTAAAAAATTATTTTTTTCTTATGTTTTAAAAGAATTTATCTAAGAATAATTACAATGATTAATTCTTATCTGAGACATAAAAATATATTTATAAATGAAGGAACTTAAATGAAACTTACTTTTCCGATGATACTCCCAACTTCCTAAAAAAGAATGAAAAAAGAAGATATTATTTTCTGAAACACAACAAAGAATCATATGACACTGATTACATTTTAAAGAATTTCAGATGAATTCAATTTAGTACAGAAAATGGTGAAAATATAGTTAAGTGTCACGAATCTCAAGATATTTTATAATTGCTTTAATCTCCATAGGCTGTAACAGTTAAACATTAATCGGTTCATTACAATGTTAGTACTAATAATAGAGATATATATAAATTGTACTTTAATATATAGAGAAACAGGGAAAAATTATTAAAAAAATAATACACATCAGTTATGCTTGAAAAAGGATTCATAAAACGAGTTTGATATCTAAAATTCAAAAATTTGTGTTATAAAAATATTATTACGTATTTTTCGCAATTTCGAAATTAAAGAATTTTAATTAAATTTCCTTCTGAATTTTTGTAGAGATCACCTTCGCTTTCAAAACGAGATATCATATAATCCAATATTCATTTTTTTTTTAACTTGGAAATGAAATAAAATATCTTAAGCTTAGAACTTTTCATCTTTGAAAACTTTTTGTTTAGGGTTCTTTTTAAAAGAAAGAAGCAAAACTTTTGAAACCAAGTCACTTTTTTTTTTGTAAAGTAAAGTAAATTAAACATTATTCAGAACCAAATTGTCGACTGTTTGGTTAAGAAATCCAACATAAGTTTGTTTCCTATATAGTTTGTAATTTATTTAATCAACTTACAGTAACATCCTAAATAATATATGAGATATGTGAAGCATAATTTTTTTATGAAAAGCTGATAATTGAATTTAAGCTAAAGCTTGTCTGAGATAATTTCGAGAAATATTTAATAAAAAGGACAATAATAGAAATTTAATATAATGTATTTAATGCTACAGTATTAGTTGTAACAGAAACGATAATACAAGTAATAACTCAATTATCAAAAAAAAAAAAGCTCTGCTCATGAGAAATATTTTATTTTGTTGTGTTATTCAGTATGATTTTTTCTATAAATCGATTCCCTGATTGGCAATTACTCAACAACCAATAAAAGACGGCGAAAGCCCACCCGGACATTAAAGTAATCAGAGGCATGTTGGCCTCTCATATAACCAAACCCACCCTCTACGTTCCGGCTGACGGTTTCTCCCCAAGGACCAAAACCCATGGATAGTTTCCTTTTACTTCGATCCCCAATCTCCACAATCAACTCCCAGAAGTGGAGGGGGGGAGGAGGACCATGAAAAATTGAAATCCGTTGTAACACAATATTTACAATTTACGAGAGCATGATTAAGCTGAAATATTACACATGTTTGTACTTTTAAAAGGCAAAATGCAAGCAGGTGATTTCAAATCTACTTTTCTAGCTATCATTCTCAGACGCAAAGGCGCAGCATGGCCAAATATGGCTCGTGCACCCACCCACACCAAAAAACCCCGAACAAACAGAGATGCAAAATGAACAGATGAATTAATTATAATAAATAAAGGGGACTCGAGCCTCTAGTTCAAAACATTATAGACTGATAATGTTTAAATAGTGAATAATCTATTTTTTATTTTATGTTTAAAACTTTTATTTTTATAGTAAAGATGATGTGTTCCCAAAATGCATGTTTTAATTTCATCACGGCAAGCGTTTATATAAATTTAGTAACTAAAACAATGGAAAATATAGTTGAAAAATGTATTAAATTGCATTTCAAAGTTTATTAAAGTTAGAGAATAAAACTAGTATAAGCAAAAAATCTTTTTTTAAAATTTTAAATTATAGCAAAAACGATCTTTGTAGGAGGATAATTATACTCTTTAAAATAATATACTTCTAAGTTATTAAGAAAAGATATTGAAAATGTGATCGAATTTTAATTGAGCTAATTAAAATTTTAAGAAACAAATTCTTAATTTTCATCTACAACCCATAAAGTAGCTACTTCCCAAATTTAGTCGTTCTAGATTTAGGAGTCTGCCCTGTGAAGCATTTTGTATGATTTCTGCATCATGCATGCAGGATGACGAAATCTAAGTATAGCATGCCCCTCTGTAAAACACTATTAAACTAAAATTTTTGTCGCCTCCTAAATGATAAATAATGCTCTTAAATATTTTAAAGTAATCCTGATAAAGTTGTTTCCTCGAAGCTTAGAATTCAAAATTCTAAACAGATAATCACGGATATCACCCAAAAGATTAATATCCATAATTCCAAACTATTATGATTATTTCTATTCTTTAAAAAATAAATGTCTGACAAAACTAGTATTTTGAGTTGTTGCATTGCTCATCTGAGTTTAAACAATTATAACTCACAACTTTTATACAGAAAAAATCAGTATCACCTCATATTTTCACTCACATAATCATTTCTACTAAAACTGGAAGTATTGCTATAGAGAATTAACACGAAGCAGTGGAAGACTTCTTATTCCAATTCTTGAAATAATTGACAATAGGTTAATGCTTGTATTTTCTTCTGGATTGACGTGATTAATATTTTTTTTTCATCGAACAGGATATCAAGATTTCATTTTTTATCCCATTTAATGTACTGTCACTTTTATAAATTTTTTGCGCTTAACAATTAAGAAATATTACTGTACATTTGATGCCACAATGATCCAATTATTTTGATGTTATCTAGATGTGTTTCACGTAATGGGAAATGGCTTTAGATCAGCAGCTTGATAATTGAATTTTTCATTTCTTAATACAGTATGTTATAGTAATTATTAAAAACAATCTCCAAATTAGATCTCATCTGATAATTCATAATAATTCTGAAAATAAAGCATATGTAGGTAACATAAGACATATATATATATATAATTTGATATCCAATCAAATCAATAATAGTGAACTAATTTTGTTTCCTTAGATATCGAAGAAATCGCATCTTTATTACTCCCTACAATTTGATATTTTAATATACTGTCAAATGTAAATTATAATTTTAAAAAAGGCATGCTTTGATGTAGAAAAAAAAATTACTTGTATTTAATTTGTTGACTAACCAATTTTGAGACTAATTTCATATTTCTAAAACCTCAAAGTTTTTACCAAAAGACATTTTCTTTTTTAAAAATTCGTAGGCAAGCGAAGAACTTCAGCTGGGAAATCAATTGATACTCTGTGCTTTTAAAAAAGCAGGTGCGCTTGAAATATGCCGCAGATCATGCAGGCTCGGATGTCGTCCTCATTATCTGACTGTTCCCAATGTAACTAAGAACCAAGGGGAGAACTTCAGTAGGAAATTTAATTGATATATGATCTTATTGGGTACTCTGTGCTTTTGAATCTTGCCATTGAAAAAGGCAGGTGCACTTGAAATATGTGGCAGATCATGCCGGCTCAGGTGTCGTCCTCATTATTTGACTATTCCCTAAGTAAACCAAGAGGTATTTCAAAATAGGTTCCTTCAGCCAAATGCGCAATGAATTCCAAAATTTAATCGTTGTAACGTTACATGAATATTATTTGACTCTATTATAAAAATTTTTTTAAACAAATAAACAAAACTTGGTCTCTGGATTGGTATTTTTGGTATTAATTGAGTTTGGCTACATATTTATACAGATAAAAAATAATAATTGTATTTCGTGAATAATGTGGAAAAATAGAAAACGTGGGCTGCCAATGAAGTGACAGGATGTTCGATCTTTCAAATGTTTTTTTAATCATTATTTTAATTCATTCTTCAGATGAGTAAGTATTTAAAACTGCATATTTTTCAATCATACATATTAAATAATAACAAATTTACGATCTCAGCAGAATTATTTAGATCCGCTTTCAAAAAATTCCAATGTTTTTTTTTTTCAAAACATTTCTAGTAAAAATAGTTTAATACTTATTGATTATAAAACAGGGTCAACTGTAAATCAAAATTTTAATTTTCTTTTTCAAAGGAATTGATTAATGGATCAATTATTAATTTTATAAAAACCACAAACTACTTTGATGAATTATAAGGGAATAATTAACTGTCAGAACTTCGAAACAAGTGTTGTGAGACATATTTCAATTTCACCTTTTGAATGTATCGCATTTTCGCGAGATAAAAATGCCTTTTGATACTTAGCCAGTTTGGGTAGAAGCCAAACGCATACTGATAAAAAAATATATATATTTATATATTCAGCGAGCGCGGAGTACAATGCGCTTCAAACTAAACAAAAGGCTGAGTGATATTAAGGGGGTCGTGTTCTGACCTAAATAATCTTCTGGGAAAGGTGCGACTAGCACTTGATTAAAATTATCTATTCTCAAGTACGCCAGAAAGATTATTCTAGTATTTAAGTCGCAAAATGCCTTTAACCCAAGAATTTTTGTTGTTGCTGGTTTACCGGAAACACCGATATGAAAAGCTTGCTAGTGTTTGATTGAAAACATCAAGAAAAATTGCAATTCATGTTGTAAGTGTAAGAATATATGTGATATGAATCTTAAAATAATGCTTTGCAACTTATAACAGTACAGTAAATTCACTGAATGCACTTTTGTGAGTTAATTTAAATTGGTTTTTCTGCTTCTTTTGCAATAAAAATATATCTTCTTTAATTACCAATAAATAAGTATTAAACTCTTTCTCACATCGTAGGATTAATTATTGTATGAATTAAATTATCAGTTATTCTTGTTTGTGTATTTTATTTATGTAAGATGGAACAAATTATAGGAGTAAGTTATCTTAAAACATAAACTTTTACATCGACTTTCTTCTTTCACAATGTAAAATATTAAAAATAACCATTATGGCTTTTGAAAAATTTCTTTCGATTTGATTCAGTTAATAATTAATTCAACTCAATTGGAAATGATTCAGAAATACATGTATGTCTAGTATTTAAATAAAGGGATTTACTGGGCCTTTGCTATCAAATATTTTACCATTTTGAGCAAATATCCCTGAAATTCAGCTCTACACGTCGTGAAATTAAATACTAAATAAATCACTTCGATGTTTGGAACAAAACATTATGAAATAAATAGATTAATAAACGTAGAAGGAAGAATGCTGCATTTGAAATATAATTTACGTGCTTTCTGGTGCATTATTGGGTACATTACTTTTCATTATACATTTTTAAAAGATGAAATATTAATACTAAAAAGGGTTAGTTTTAAAAAGACAGTATACCCAAAACCTCAAGAATATAGTTTTCAAATAGAACTAAAAGAATTTACAGCTCAGGATACTTTGAGATAAATAGAAAGCATAAAATTGCTGTGTTATGTTAGAAATATTTGTCTTATATTTTCAGCAAATATTTATATTTATTTCAATTGACAGCCGATAACAAAAACAAAAATATATAATAACAAATAACTGATTATATTGTATTGTGAAATGACAGACAGGAACTCTTTTTTCAGATCGCATGTGCGAATATATGTACCCCAAAAAAATTCATATACCATAAATAATACCAAACTTTTGTTAAATTTCATTAGATTTTAAAAAAAGTTAACATTCTATCACAGAATTCATGCACTCGAAGGCGAAAAACTGTATTACGTTCAAACAAAGATGCAAAGATTTCTATGTAGTTCATTGGTTAAAATGTAGTTTCCGCAAAAGATAAATATTTCAAGAAAGATCGATAAGAATTAAATTATAAGGTAATTAAATTTTTACGAAAAATAAATCATTGACTAAAATTAGATTTTTTAAAAATTGATTTGTTGCTTTTGATGCTAAGTATAACTAATAATAGAAAATTTTGATAAATCTAGAAAATTGTTGAAATAATCCACTAACAATAACAGAACGGTGTTTCGAATCTAAGAAATATCTTACAATGTCTCAGTTTTCATTAGATGAAACAAAATAGCTCGCATTCACGAGCAAAGAAAGTAAAATATATATATATATACACCGCGTTTTCACTACATAGCATCTGTTCCGGCCATCCCTCCCCTCCCCTGGCAGAGTGCCAAAAATTATTGATTTCTTTCGAGATGTCTGGTTAATTGAGCTATGTAGAAAAAAACACTCGAATTTACAGTTTCATAAAAAAAAATTTAATGTTTATTCGTCTACCATGGTTTTAAAATTATTTAAAGCAAATTTAATCAAAATTCTTTTATTTTAAAAATTTGTAGATATTTCTTTGTAATTTTAAATAATTACCAATATTACGAAGAGAAATACCGAAAAACAATACTATGTACCTTAAATATATTATATGACTTATATATTACTAGGTAAAGCATGGTTTTTTAAATATATATTTAATATTTTATAAGTGGTCCTTCGGCGTTTATTTCAGGAATTTTTTAAAATTGGCAATGTATTTTCATCGAAATATTTTCTAATAGCTATTGCTACAAATTTTTATTAAAATCCACCGATTTTTAATTTTAAATGTGACTTAGCGCTCATAATCATAACTGAAAATGGAACTATTTTTAACTGCATTATAACGCAAGTTTCCATTTGATGTCTGAATGCTCTGCTTTTCTATAAATATTATTAAACAATTTAGTAATTAGAAATTAATAAATTTATTTAAAATCTCCACTGAACGTGTCATTATATTTTAAAATCCACAAGAAACTATAAACAAAATTTTGAGAAATTACAAATATATATATATATATATATATATATACAAATATATATATATACAAATATATATATATATATATATATATATATATATATATATATATACAGTGGGTAAAAAAAGTCTCCGTACGCAGATACGAATGCAAATCAAAGCTTAATTTGTCACACAAAATTCATAATGATAAAAATGAAAACTTAAAAATGAGTTAAAACTAATATTATTCAATATTTATTCACATTAAAAGGATGATAATACTGACAAAATTAAATAATAAATCTTAAAAACTCAAAAAATGCTATAAACATGGAACAAAAAAGTCTCCGTACGGTGCCTTAGCACACGAAAAAAGTTTACAAAAATGCAAAATACATTTAACAAACATACATTTAATGATCAGTGGGCCCTCCTTTGGCCTTTATCACCTCTTTTAAACGTTGTGGCATTACCCCTACAAGTTTTTTTTGTTGTTTCTGGAGAAATATTACACCAAATACTACTAATGGCACTTTTGAGCTCAACTTTGTCTTTTATGTCATATTTTTAAAGTTTTCGGCCAATTTCTTCCCACAAATGTTCAATGGGGTTTAAATCGGGTGACTGGGGAGGGCTATGAAATTGTTGTTTAACATGGTAAAGGCACCACTCTTGGCAAATCTTAGAGCTGTGTTTAGGATCGTTGTCCTGCTGAAAAGTAAATCCAGTTCCAGAGATAGTTTCTCTACACAGGATAATACATTTTGTTTAAGAATATCCAGATATCCATATCGATCCATATTTCCCTCGATGAACTGCAAATTTCCTACTCCAGAAGCACTCATACACCCCCACACCATAACACCGCCACCACCGTGCTTCACAGTTCCGCATAAATTCTTAGTTAGCATTTGTTCGTTTGGTTTTCTCCACACCATAACTCGGCCATCTGACCCATGAATGTTAAATTGATTCATTGCTAAAAAGAATGGATTCACAAAAAGATAATGGCTTGCTTACATGCTTCTTTGCAAACTAGAGGCGCTTTTTCCTGTTTTACAAACTTATATAGGGTTTCTTCCGGGCCGCACGTCCATGATAACCACTCTTTTTAATGACATTTCTCACGGTGTTAGTGAAGACTTCAATGTTTTAACCAACCATTAAAACAGCTGCCAACTTCAGTGCACTAATTCGTGGATTTTCTTGAACTTGGCGTAAGATGTTTCTCTTATGCACGCGATTTAATTTTGACGGCCCCCCGGATCGATCTCTATCCTCAAGTGAATGAAGTTTACGATATCTTTCAATGATATATTGCACAGTAGACTTCAATTTTTTAATCCTTTCACTAATGCTTTTCATGGATAATCCATCATTCCGCAATTTAATCACTAATTGCCGAATACCTCTGGGAACTTCCATTTTGAGACGATCAAGAACAAATTTAAACTCAACAACTGTCAAAATTTTGTTTTCTTATCAGTGATTAACTTTCTGACGTCAAAGATTTACTGCGGGTCTGTTTTAAACACTTCAGAAAGAATTTGCATAAAGCGTACGGAAACTTTTTTTGCGCTGCAATTTTCAACTTACCTTAGATATTGCAAATAATATGCTTTTCTCGTTTTTTAAAAATGAAAATTTACAAAAATCTCTTTCTATAGATTTATACTAAACACATATAGTCAGTATTTAAAGAAAAAATGCAACACTTTACAAATTATGCTCATTTACTCTTAAATTTAGTGACCGTACGGAAACTTTTTTTACCCACTGTATATATATAATTTGTAAAACAAGCGAAGGGTATTGCTATTAAAGCCAAACAGAGTTAAGAAAAAGTTTCCAAATATGTGAGGCTCTTTGTAAATTAAAGAGTCTTATCCTGTTCAGATATTCATATAGTCTTTTGTTCCCCATTGAGAATGCCAAATTTTTGCCTCCATAAATCAAACAACATTTGTCTTCGAAGAACTCAAGCGCAAATGTTTAAGTGTCTTAAAGTTTCATAATATTGCGGAACTTGCATTAGTAATTTATCATCAAATTCTGATGTCTAAAAATACCTACAATAAAATCATATCATTGTGTTGCTAGGATTATCAAAAATTCATGATTCTATAAACTTACTTTGAATTTCATATCTGTTTTGTGATATGAAAAAATGCCTTATTTTATGTGTGACAAGATTGTGAAAAAATTTAAGAAACTACTCGAGCTGTTTCCAAAGAGTGAGCACACATTCACGAAGAATCTTGTTTCGAGTTGTATGAATTAAGACACTTTTAAATATAGAGATGACAAATTTCGTTGGAAGTTTCACGGATCTTTGTACGTGATTTGAATGTTTGTTATGTTTTGGAATTATGTAACTCTGTATAGGAATTAATGCAGCTTGAATTGAATGCGACTGCAGAAATTATTTCTATGATATGCTTAATAATGTTCTTGATGATGGTTATGAATTATGACGATTTTTATGAGAGATTAGATTAAATGATGATGACAGACGGAGGTCTGCTGTGAAAAGTAAGGAAAGGGGGACTGTGATCAAAATTATAACTGTACCATCAAATGGAAGAGGAAAAATTGGAACCATTTAAAAAAGCAAGAAATATTCTTGGCGAGATTCTCTTTCACACATCCACATAAATAAGAAAAAAAGGAAGGTAAAAGAAAATTAAAATTAAAGGAAGTTAAAAGGAAATAAGCAGTGGTTACTGGCACTTAATGCTCCCGAAATGTATTCTGAACAGAACTGTTATATGCTAATCCTACTTGCGGACAAAATGCTTAAAAAATAAACCGCTTAGTCATAATTTATCAGTCTACAAGTACATGTTTTTACTAGTATTTTGTGCATTAATATTTACACAAGAGAATTTAGCTAGAAATATTCCCGCATAAATTCTCTTTCATACGTCCATATAAACAAGAAAAAGCAACGGTTAAGGGCACCTAAATAAAGATTAAAGGGTTTTGAAACATATTTTGAATATAATTTATTTTATATTCAAAATTTTAAATTTCTATAAAGCAGAGTTTCTTCACACTAATCCTCCTTGCGGATAAAAAACTTAAAAAAATATGCCGTCCAGATAGAATATACGTCTGTTAATATTTAGTATCCCATCAGTACATCTATTTAATTCATTACTTTTTATGTTATTTACTAGTATTTAAAATTTTACTATTCATAAATATGTATTAGCATTTAGTACAATATTACTTATCTATATGTGCTAACATAAATATATTCCGTTTATAAAGTGTAAATGACTACGAATTTATTCTTTAATTTTAAGAAAATATGCCAAGCTTTATATAAATCATAGGGGGAATACATAAAAATTTTTTTAATTAATTTTAAATTTCTATTGTTAATTATTCAATTGCACTTTAAAATTCCAATTCAGTTCAAAAATTATTTTTAATTAATTAAAAATTACTTAATTAAATTTTTTTAGCAATCTTTAAAGCCAGGGAAAAAATCTAAAACAAATCATTTATTTAAAAACTCATTTATGCTATTTCAAATCAGCTTCCAAAAACTCAAAATGTAATACATGAACATAGGTGCTACTAAGCAATCTAGGTTTAAATGTAATTTTAAATTTTAAAATTAGATTTAATAGTATCTCTTAAATTTATTCTATAATATTTTTGTCTTTCTGAATTAAATGAATATTTATTACTGTGACCGAAAGGGTGCCAAAAGTCTAACTCTGTCAGGATAGAATATTAAAATCAATAAATCATGCCAATTTAGTTAAAGATACATTTAATGACATTAAAGGACATGATTTACAAGGGGACAAAACTATTTAGGACAATACCATTTAACATATATGCATAAAAATAATACTTGGGGATTACATCATGCTTTACGTTCTCTTCCAAGGCATGAACTGATTGTTCATGGTAACGGCCGATAGAGGGCCGAAGAACAGTTACTATTACATTACTAGTTTTAAATTGTATTAAAACAGCATTTAACAGCGTGTTATGATATTTCTGTATGACATGAAAGCTCATTTGAATTTATAGTACAAAATGGCAATTGAAAATCATAATTATTTAAAGGTATTTCTTATTTTCGAATGTTTTGGGATGGTTTAATATTTTATTTTCCAAATAAATATTTTGATACTCATATCTTTTAAAAATTTACATACTAACACAGATATTTACAGACCATGTGTAAAAATCAGGAAAAAGCATTTATTGTTTAAGAATGTAAAAACAGTTTAAAAATTTCAATTTAATATCCACGTTGAACAGTCAAGCCTTTTAAAGTGAAAAAAAATATTTTCAAGTATAAATATTTTTTGCTCATAAAACATTTTAAATCTTAACTTTTTAACTATCTTAAATTTCGTTTATATTCTTGCATATCCAAATCTTCATTTTTTTTTTTTTTTTGAAATTTTGCATAAATTTTGTATTTGAGATTTTAATTGTTTTAAGAAAATGCTGGCAGTTCATTTATTTTTCAAACAAAAATATATTGATATTTAGTTTTTCGTGATGTCTATAAAAAGCTGGTATAAAAAATTTGATAAAATAGTTTAACATCAATTTTACTATAAAAATGGATATTAAACTGTTTTAACAGATAATTTAAGTACAATTATTTTGTCAGATTTTATTTATGTGTTGGTGTACATAATTTAAATACGTGCTCAAAATTTATATATCTATATAATTCATCACACCCATATTTCATTTCTGGCTGATATTATTTTAAAACATTCATTTTCCCCTAAACGCTTTTCAGAAGTACGAAATTTTTAAAAATAAAATAAATATGTACTAACATTAAGCGCCACATGTTACCATAAAATTAAGACACCAATATGTGATAGTATAGTTCCAAACCAGTACTCCGATTTTACTGCATTCAGATTTCACACACCTGCTCTAAACCTATCTACCATCAAACTAAATATAAAATCTAGCGTGAAAAATACTCCCCCGGCAAATTCAAACTTATTCATACATCAATGTGAAGAAAAGAATTTAATTCATTGCGAATTTTCCAGCAATGAATAGCGACCTAAACAAAACAACCCATTACTGCCATTCGGTCTGAAAGCTAGTCGCGAGTCGTAACGCATTACGGGAGAAATATGGAGCAGGCAAAACGGCCCATGACAGACATGACTGCATTTTTATTGAAATGATCTCAGTTTAAATAAATTGAAGCTATCGATTTTTCTGTTGGCGAGTAGGATTCCTTTCGTAGTAGAATGTGTCTAGAGGCAGAATGTGAAAGTTATTTCCAGACTGTTTGGGCGTCCAGCCAAGAAATCTACAATGAGCAACACAAAAGCCCAGCTATAAAAACCATTCCGATATATTTAGACAGCTAGGGTAAGCCCTCTATTGCCACATTTCAAAACTTTTTTTTTCCAAAACAATATAACATCGTTTTCTTCTTTCATTTGGTAAGGGAAAATTAAAATTGTTGCTTGGAGTTTATCTGCCCTAAGGTCTTATCTGCAGAAGAGTTTTAGAATTGTTGGCAATCTGTGTTCCTTTCAAAATTTTATTTGACCCGAGGAAGCTTCTTGGATGAACAGAGGTTGAAATACTTCCTCTTTTTTATTTTGAAATGTGCCGGTAGCAATGCTATTCTGCGGGGAAGATTTCTTTTGAAGCTTTCATTTGCTCGCTGGCCGAATAAGATTTTTTTAATAAGAAAATGTTTTTAAAAGTTGTGTCACTGGAACCATCTTAGTATGCACTTTGCTAATTTTTTTGTTTAAATATTGTAATCATGCAGGATATCTGAAAATTTGGATAAGAAATAACGATTCAAAAATATTTTTTTAATAATAAATCTTAATTTTTTTTCAGTTGTTGAAGTCATAGAAAACATTTACATAAATATTGGAAAAATTATTGAAAACGAAAGGTATCTTATAGCTGATTCAAAAAATCTTTTCAATATTCTTTAAATAAAAAGAAATAAAAACCTTCTAAAATGGTCTTAGTTTTCATAGGATATGCTTTGCAAAATGGAAGTGTTTCATCAACTACTACGTCATTAATATAGATATGTTACACATTTAAAATCATTTTTCTTATTAAACGTTTTTTCTTCTTTTAATCAAATTCTGAAAAAAAAACAATAAAGCAGTTCTAAATAAAGTTATAATTATAAATATTTTTTATTTCTGTTTTTTTTTATTTTAAGCTGCAAGAGCATAGTATAATACTCCAGAATTGAAAATAGGAATTTTGAAGTATAGTTTGTGTCTGATAAGAATTAGTTATGGTGTCATAATTTCCTTTATACATCATAATCTTGGTATTGTCAATCCAAATATATTGGAATCGTCGTCGATCCTAAAAGAGAGAGTAAAGTGGATGCACGCGTTCCGAAAATCGTGATATTTATCACACGTTGATCATGGAATTCGTGTCGTTTAAGAGCTAAAATTGGTTGTAATGTGTAGGTTGAAATTTTTAGAATTTTAATTAAATTAAATTATGAAAAAGTATTCTTTATGTTCACAGAATATAGAAATTTTTCTTTTCAAAGATCTTTTTATATAGAATTTTATGTTAATTACACAAGCTAAGAACATAATATTTATTCTATAAGGGACTACAGAAATTTTCTTAGAGGAACCTATGAAAATTAGATTAATACTATAGAGCTTCTAATTCCATTCTAACTCTTCAAAATAGAACTTTTAACTCCATTCTGATGTAGCTATAGTATGTGTTATATACTAATACTAATATTATGTGTTATGTGTTCCATCTTCATGATTGAGTGCATCCATCGACGAGCACAAAATATATCCACATAAAGTTATAATTTTTTCGTGAAGAACCTTCTAATAATTTATTATGTTCAAAACTTTCAAAAATGTAGTTTTACTTTCATTAGATAACTGTATTTCACATAATCTTGTCACCATGCAAAATATTACTATTTCATTTAAGCAAATTCCAAAAACTTTTTGTAAAACAAAGCCTGGTTGTTTTCCTGTTGTATTTAAGAGCAAAGTATTTATCTCAATAATAAATATTTAGAATTTTCAGGAATATTCTTACAAGAACATCAAACGAACAAATTTATTTCATTTAAAGATGTGTTTTTATAGTATATGGCAATATAAAAATATGATTAAGAAATTACTAATCATTTCTTCTAATTTCTAAATAATTTTACTAAATCTCTTAAATTCAAATTCAAAGATATAATAGAATATAAATATAATGTGTCAAAATTGCAATTCAAATTAACAATCTTCACAAATTTGCAACTATCAATACCTTTTTCCTTATTTACGAATGCTTGAATGAAAAAGTTATAGCTAGCTGCAATGAAACCGGAATGAAATCGATTTCGAACCGATCGATAACGTAATAGAGAAAAGAGGAAATTTTGTTCTCCTTAAGCGCTTTTGCATTCCGTTATTGTTAACACTTTGTATCATTTAACAATCTTGCTTGTTAATGGAAAGATAAATTAATGACTAAGCTTTCTAAATATTACCGAGACATTATAAATTTTAAAGAACATAAGCAACTTTGAATGACGCTTGTTATTAATAATAAGCTGTTAAATATTTAAGCATTTACTGTTAATTTTAATCATTTACTGTTTACTGTTAAGGAAGATGATCTTTTATTCTGATAATTAAAAAGATACTGTATTCAGGAAATAAATATGAATAATGAATTTTGAAGGCAGCAATGTCTAAGTTATACGGTTTTTCTGATTCTTTGATAAACACTATTTGTATAGTCTTGACGAAGAAAGTACAAATATCCATGTATAAATAACAAATAAATAACATTATATGCCGATATATATATATATATATATATATATATATATATATATATATATATATAAATTTTATTTTGAGAATCACAATGTTGTTACTAGTTAATAAAAACTTAATAAGAAATATAATATATGAATTATATTTGAAAATTACAGAACTGTATCTAGCAATACGTAATTATTACCATTCGCTTGTTAGATTACTATTTATTTATCTATGCTTGGTATTTAACTAAGAAGCCAGTTTCTTTGGAAGAAATCAGAAACAAGGATAAACAGATATAATAAAATCTTTTTTTGAACTTTTTTATTGCCGAATTAAAAAGGGGAGGATTTATTTTAATTGTCTTCAATTTTTTAATCTCTATTTATAATATGTTTTTATAAATATTGTAAAATATTTATTACAACTTTTCTAAAATTTAACAAAAGATGACGCCTCTGGTATGGTATGGAACCAAAATTAAATTCAGTTAATCGATTAACTGATGATGAAGCTCATAAAAGTTTAAAATACCATCAAGAAAGCACAAATGTACAAAATTTCAAAAAAAGGGCATAAAAAAGTGAGTGAAAGATTGATTTAATAATTCAATCAATTTCTTCAAGTATGAAACATGCGAAATAAAACAAAAGTACTTTAAAAAGTTATAAGTTAAATTTCACATATATTTATTTACAGGAAATATTTGATATTTTCTTTCAAATAGACCAATTACTTATTTAGATATGATAAATTTTACAAAAATTGAAAAGAATTAAATATCTTACACGGTTATTTTATCTTAATATATATACATTTTTCATTATTGATTAGAATTCTGTACATAAAAAAGGGCTGCTTTAGATAGAATTACTTCAATTCCCATGCTTGATTTTCAGCTTAAAAGAAAAAAACAGATTTATATCGTATGTTTCTTTTCAAAACATATTCTAAATTTAAACTTGACTTTATTATTTAAATGATAATTTTGCTTTAATAGTCAACAACTTTTTCAGAACCCTATAACTATGAATTAAGTAGATAAAAAAATTGTAACTTTTTCATACAAATGAATTCAATTTTTGGAAGCATTTATGTCAGCTTCTTTAGAAAAATTCATATCAATATTACTAATTCTTAGTATTGATATACTATTTAAGAAAAATCAAGTATCATGTCTTATTTTCTCCTATACTTTTAATAATTCGTCACTCTTTCGTTAATGCTTTGATATTTACAAAATTAAAATCGCTATATCATTCTTAAAATCTTCGTAAATAAAAAATTGGAAGGAATATTATTTCCTGAATAGAAATTCAAACTCTGGGTATCAAAACATCATAAATAAAATGGTTTGGAAAAATAAATTAATTGATTTGAAATATATCGCAAATAATATTAGATCCTGAATTGAAAGAAAAATTACTTTCATCGTCATTTATTTAAAAGAAAACTTTTATTTTTATTTGAATGTTTATTTTTATGAATTGAAAAAACATTGAAAACATTGAAACATTGAAACATTGAAAAAACATTGAAAACATTGAAAAAACATGAAAAATTGAAAAAACAAATACGAAGCATAATTAAATACAATCCCTCTAACTAAAAATAAACCTTCTGCGAACCTGACACCGCATTGTATTAATAATAAACGATCGCTTAATAAATAAACGAATATCATATTTCCAAATTCAATTAAATATTTTCGAATACTTAGCAAAAATATTTCCGAGAGCAATAATTTCGTTCGAAAGCTAATGGAGAGAAACGGAATAAATTTTATTACTCTTTTCAGGGAATCCAATTACCAAACGCCAATTCCCGAAAAGTAATTAGATTGTATTTCTAATTACTGCCTCGCAATAGTTAATTAAAAACCTTTTATAATTATGGATTATGACAAAATAAAATACATTTATTATTTCAAGCTTGTTAAGGGATTTATTTTATTCTAAAGATAGGTTGATAAACAATTATTTGAATGAAATTTCTGAAAAAACATTTCTTTTAAAGAAAACGTGGTTTCTATTTTCGATTAGAATTTAATTACATTAAATTATAATCAACTAGAAATTAATAATTTCTAATTAGTATTGCACTCATATTTCAAAAAGTACACAATTGTTTTAAAATACTTTTCGATTTTAAATAAGCTGTTACATTATATTTCTGAAAATAAATTTTAAGAAAAAAAGTAATCATGTAATTAATTTGAAAATGGCTTTCAAATTGGGGCATCTTAAATTAAGGTATAGGTACCACTAAAGAAATATATCGTTTTTAATGATGTAACTTTTGCACAAAATATTTAAATGAAGCCCATACGATGACCTTTTAAGCGCTGTTTTAATCTGGAATTTTCAGATGCTTGTATATATATATATATATATTCTATTTTTGGCCCCTTCTATTGGTACCCATTTAATTTTCAATCCTTTAAACGCATCACACCTGTAGGAAGGTGGGTTTTAGCCATATTACCTGCTAAAAATAAAGATAGAATACAAGAGACATTTAAACTCGATTAATCTTAAGAAAGTTCGACGTAACAAAATTCACTTCAATAAAATAGGTTAATTCATTGCATTATTATCTACTATTTTGTATTTTAATACATTATTTACCATAACAAAGGTTAATTATTTTTTATACGGATTTCCTTATACAAACACAATTGAATCATGTAAATTTAAGCTATTTTATTCTTTGACTGCAAAATCGACAGTCGAGAAACATTTTTCTTATGGTGCACATATTTTTTATTCTTTTTTATGTTGTATTAAATTTAAAAAATATTTGAAAACCACTGCTTAAATATTTCCATATCAAAATAAAAGATTTTGCTCATTTCCATAGAGCTTGAAGCGTCATATTTACAATCAGTTCTTCACTTGGAATAATGACGTCATTCTCGAAAAAGAATTTTAAAAAGTAAGTACAAAACTCCATTCTGAACTTGCTTACGTTAAAGTAGTTTCCTTTCTGTTTACATTTAGTCTCACTTTCCGGTGCAATCTTTGAAGTTCGTGTTAAGAGTTAAAACAGCATTGAAAAGAAGATATCATCAATTACTGAAGTTTGCAGGAAGTTAAACTGCTTCTGCATTTTTCTGTTTATTTTACTGGGAACAATCAAAGTGCCGGACACTACGTTTATGTATATTTAATTTTTCGTTTCGTATCTTAAAATTTAAATCTCTTCTTATTTCATGAAAATTAGTCAGCTCTTAAAGTAAAGTTAATATTCTTCTATGTTAAAAACTTTTTTAACGATTTTAAGTATCAAATCAAATGAACGATGATAAGTTTTTTTCAAGTTCACTTGAAGAAATCTCTTAATCTATTATATCAAAGCATTGAGAATACCTTGAATTACTATTTATCAAACATCTAGATGTTTTGCTTTCATATTCTTCTTTCGTTATAAACATCCATTAATTCTTTTTATCAATCCCATATCATTATCACATGGGAACAATTTTAAAGATGATTAGGTTCTAGAAAAATCTTATTTTCTCATAAGCTACAAGGGGCTTAAAGTGAACTTTATCGCCTGTCTCTTTCAGTTGAGAATGCAGCTTTGAATAAATTTCAAACTTAAATTTTCATAAAACAAAAATAAAAATCTCTCAATTCATTTCTAGTTGTCTTTTAAAGTCCTGAATTTTTACACGTGTTCAGTTTTATATTTAAATAAATTAAAGAATTTACATATCTAATGATAATTTTTATATTTTATGAAAAACAATTAATAGTAAAATGCATATTGATGCTTATAAATTTATGTTCCGGGGTAGAAATAAATTTTCCCTTTATCCTAAAAACTGTGACTTCGTTGCGTTATTTAAAATGATTGTCTCTACTTATACAGATAAAAGCCTATTTAAATTCATATTAGATATTATCAATTTAGTTATTACGTTTTTTAATAAATGTACAATTTTCAGATCGAAGTATAAAGTTTTTAAGATTTAATTTCTTAACTGACTTGACAAATTGTGATTAATTTGAAAGCGTCATTGCTCAGAATTAATACTTATATTATAAGCTTAGGAAATGTTTTTGCCGAAATAATTTGTCTTTGATTTCCTACTTATATGTAATCAAATTTGATAGATTCTATAAAATAATTTTATGCATTTATCTGTTGTCCAAATTTTCATATTTATTATCATAACATTTCTATGTGACCTTTGCATTTAAAAATAAAACTCGAAAATAGTGCTAACAAGCTATTTGTCCGATTCATGTATATTTCTATGATATAGTTATCTTTTTACTGCTATTGTTTTACAGTAAACAGAGTTACATATCTAAACTAAACTAAACATTTGTTAAAGATGAACTTAGAGTTGTATACCTGAAATGGATGTTTCCAATCTATTCAATAATTTTATGCATTTAAATAACATTAAATATCTGACGAAACCTGATTTAGTAATATTTCTTGATGCTTTGTCTACGACCATATATCAGGTTTCATGAAATTCCCTCACTTTACAGGCATTAAACGGACTGTACGGACCTACAAATACAGCTCATCGTATCGAAATCCATAGTTTTCTAGTAATTTTAGGTAACCTGCATACAAGTCCACATACGAAATGTTCAACTATCCATAACTAAAGTATTATTATATATCTTTTTTTAACTCTTTATTTCTAAATCAAATAATTAAATGAATTACTTATTAATGAGACTTACGGTTTAAAATAATAATTTGTCAGAAAATTGATTTGAAATAAAAAAAAGTGTGCCTAAATTTAATACGTAAAATATCCTTCATTAATATACACACATAGTTTCCTAACTTTATTTTAAGAATGAATAAGTCTATAGATTCTAATGATGCAGAATGTGCCGAAATGAATTTCAAGATTCCACCAAGATTTCTTGGTATATTCAAGACTATCAAGATTGTTAAACAAACAATGACAAACTCTTTTTAAAAATATGATTTTTTTTTAATTTCAGATAAACCGTGCTTAATGAATTAGGAAGACGTTTTGTTCTACGCGTGTTTATAAATAGACAGTGCATCGCATTAACCTTAATTTAGGCATAGTCATAGGGTGTGGAGGAATAACATTCTTTCATTTCTACTTCGTATTATTATAAAATATTTCTATAACCAAGTGTTTTAATGATCATTTTCTAAACTGGCATGCACTAATGACATACAAATTTTATTGTATTCAACAGCGTTGAAAAATTCTTATCAAAATATATTTATCTATTTGCAGATTTTCGCTACCTGAGCTTTAATAATGAAGTAAGATTTAAAATCATTTTTAATTTAATAGCAATTAAATCTTCCTATAATCTTGAATTTTAGGGATATTTTTTAAAAATTATGTAATTTCTTAGTCAAAACATTTGTTGAATTCAAAAAAATTATAAAACTTTCGTTTTAATAGACAAATAAACTTACAGAAAATCGTCAACAGCAGACTTCAGATTTTATCTTGTTAAAAAATTGAAGGAAATATAGAATTTTTTTATGCTCGTATAAAATAAAAGCGTGTAATAAATATCACGATAGTTAAAATTGTATTATAAAATTCTTTAATTTAAATTATAAAACTCGTATAATTTAAAACAATAATTTATTTAATTTCAAAAAATCATTGGAAATTAATTTCTTAGTTTTAGATTTCAATCAGAAGAAGAACATTTGTTTCTATATCTAACCTCAATATCATTTTTACCACCACTACCCCTCAAAAAAAAACCCCTTTTAATTTTGACATTTTGAAAATTTTTCTTCTAAACACTGGATGATCAGGTCAGTTGTTAATTTTTTTCTTAATTTTTGATACGTCAATATAGACAAATAATTCGTTACTAAAAAAGAAAAGCCAATATAAACATATAATATTTTATTTTATCTGTTTGAGAATCTATCATAATAAAGAATTGTTTCGCTTTTAAAGTATTAAAATAAGGTACAATTATTGAATATAAAAGTTAGAGGGAACATGGAACCTGAAAGTAGTTACGTTTCATTTCTAAACATACAATAAGAATTTTAAAGAATTACAAATATACATAATAGATGTTTGAATTATGATTAAACAATATATATATATTATACACACACATATTATATATATTTGTAAACTTAAAAGGATTAAAATCTGATTAGTAGTTTAAAGAATAATTAGAATTCTCGGAAATTGCTTTGTTGGAAGCTGTGAAAGAGGTATTTTAAAATATTTTATGCATTTGTCGGAAATGACGGATTAATACGCAAAAAAACACCCCTTTTTATGAATTCTTATCACAATTTAACAAATAATTAAAAAATGCTAGATAGCAAAACGAAATGCAGGAATTTTTAAAATTATATAAAAAGATAAAAATGAGGAAAATTAGAAAAAAAAAAACTTTAAAAAATAATTTTAAAGGTGAGGAGCAAAAGAAGGATTTTTAATAAATACATAAAAAGATAATGACGATAAAAGTTTTTAAAAAGTGCACATAAAAATTAGTAATAAAGAAATAAATTTTTATTAAATGAATAAAAAAAATGAAAAAAGAAACAATTTTTTTCTTACCTTTCCCTGCATGATGAGTCGGATGGTAAGGGTGACGGATGGGCCATCTGCAGGCAAGGGATCTACAGCAGCCATGGTTGGGGGTGGTCGAGGGAGGACCTGGGGGCTAGAAGAGGATCTCAATCAGTCGTTAGTCTTTTGTAAAATAAAATGTTGTCTTAAGTCTACACAAAAATACTTGAAAGTTGTGATCGTGATTAGGTGATATAGTCGATTTTACTTCACAAAATAATATAAATACAATTGACCCGCCACGTGGCCAAAATGTAATTAATAGAAAGAACCTTACTGATAACCGGGGTATTCCAGAAGAAATGGAAACATTTTTCCGAAGTGATTAATTTTTCCAGCAAACGTTGTTATATTCCTTTATAATAAATATACTCCATTAAAGGCCGTTTAAAACATACTTTCGTTTTCACAGGTATCCTGCAGATGGGAAAGCTTATTCTTAACTTTTATCCATCACATATTTAAATGCACTATCACAAGTATTTTAAATTTTTCATCCAGTTTTTTGCCTCGTTGTAGTGCGTTAAGAAATTTCCATATGTTTCTTTAAATTACAGTGGCACTTTTCCAAAATTAAGCGCAAACCAGAAAAAGTTGAAAAATGCCAACTCTTCAGAGCAAGTTTTTGAATATTCAGCTTAAAAGTAATTCTCGATCAAATCCAAAATGAAAACTCAACTCACACTTGCAAGAGAGTCCCAAGTCGTTTGAAAAAAGTCTCCAAGCAAAAAGAAGTAGGCAGGTAAACAGAGTGGAGGGAGTAGAATGTGGGGCTTCTTAATCCAATTATAGAGGCTCTGACGTAGAGCAATCAACAATAGCGACAGTTTCTTTTCTCTTATTTCTTGGCTTCATTGTCTTGGCTGCAATTGCTTAGGAACATGACCAATCAATGAGGCGAATGATTATCCCGTGGAAAAAAAGTTTCGGCTAAAAATGGTCGGTCCCACATTAATCTTAAAAGTAATCGCTTACTTCTTAATTTTTCTTATGAAAATTTACCTGTTGATCATACTTGTTACATCTGTTATTGATTAAAAATCTCCGGATAAAATATCAGCATTTTCTTTAACGGTGAAAACGAAATACAACTGTTTCAATTCTCTAAAAGGCCAGTATAGACGTAACTTTAATTCTCAAAAATTTGGTTTAGAATTATATAATCTATGTTTCTTTAAATTTAAAGGATCTTTATACCGGGAAGAATTGTTAACACTATGATTTTAAATAAAATATACGAATAAATATGAATTAGACACTTTGGAATTGAACAAGAGGAATTAAGACAGCCAGTTTGGTCTTTTGTTGGTAAGTTATTAATTCTGAAAGTATGAATTTATAATCATAATTTATTTAAAAAACTGATATCTAATATTTGCAGAGAAATATTATCCTAACATTAATTAGGGAATAGGATAAGAATAATTTATAATATCTTTTTTCAAGTTATTCTAGATTTAGTCCTTCTTGAAAAATTACAACTCAGAACGATAAAAATATTCTGAAACTTTTATAACTATTGAAGTCAAAATTGAAGAATTCC
Source organism: Argiope trifasciata (assembly GCA_026543055.1). Lineage (NCBI taxonomy): Eukaryota > Metazoa > Arthropoda > Arachnida > Araneae > Araneidae > Argiope > Argiope trifasciata. Next base: position 2,381,866 of record JAPMOQ010009429.1, read on the forward strand.
CCCCCCCTATGTCTAGGATATATATATATATATGTAGATGTACAATGCCCCAAACCAATTGACTCTAAATTTATTAAGTTAATGCTGTACAACAAATAAAGAAACTAAATTCTTATTTTAAGAATAAGTTAATTATTTTTTATTTTGTCTAGCTTGTATATATGCTTGTAAGCACGGAGTTAAATCTTTTACTAATCAATTATATTTATCATACCTTTATAGGAGATACATATTCAAGTTAGCGAATTATATTAAAAATATTTTTAAAGTAATATATTATTAACAATTATTGTTAACAAAAGTAATTATGGAGCGCAGCACGTATCAATTAGCGCAGCACGTTTACAATCCATTAATTTAACATTTTAAAATTGAAAATAGTTTACGAAATAACCATAATCGTACTATTATTACTAATCTATTTTTGATGATTCCTAATCCATTTTCTAATTTTTACCAGGCATGGAAATCTCTCTCTCTCTTTTTGTTATCTATAGTTCTACATTTTTGAATGACTACTTCTCTTAATATTACTATTATGCGGTCTTGAATTGTAGAATCACACAAGTATTAAATATACTACAACAAATAATGCGTTCCATAAATGAATAATATTCAAAATAGATAATAAATTCGATTAAAAATAACACTCTATTGACATCGCATACAATCAAAGGCTATCTCATACAGAAATCCATCACTCACCACTATGTACCTCGTATAAAGATTTAAACACTTTCCCATTTTGCTATTTTATATGCTTATCACCCAGCTCGCTAGAATTGATAAGCAATGAGTCAGTTCACTTTCCTGATTATAGATTACTGTTTATTAGGTAAATGAATTTTTAACTTTAATCAACTTGTAAAAATATTAGGAATTCATATTGAATTATTTCAAGGGTCGCTCAACAGTAATTCAAATAAAATTTGAAATGACGTGCAAAGACTCACTTAGACTCTGTTAATACGAATTAATTCAAATGTTTGAAATGAGCTTACTAACAACGAAGTTTTATGCCGGTTTTTGAATGGTTTTTTCTGCTTCACAGAAGTCTTGGCTTATACAATTTAATAACCTTACGGAATTTCAAAAATGCTTATGCAATTCGAAATTTTTGGTAATGTATAAAAAAAAATCTACAGCAATAAATAAACTGTGCATTAATGCAATAAGGAAACACAGAGGAATGAGAGTTATAGATCGCCAAAAAATATTAACGTTTTGTACTAAGAAATTATTTGAAATAGGTAACTAATTTATAGCTTTCGAATCGAAAGGTACATAATTTTCATTTTGATTTTTGAATAAACAATTATGAAAAACATTTTTTTTTATTTTATCAAAGCAAATTTGAGAATATATAATTTAAAAATAAATTTCATTAAATTACATTTATCATAAATTACTTATAGAATTAAAATATAATATTTTCTTTCTTCTCTGACAGTAAATTGTTTAATTAAAATCCAGTGAATTAAGGTGTAAAGCTCTAACAGAAAACACAATTTGCTTCTATTAACTTGGTTAGCAGTAGTTCCTGAAAGTTTTAATTTCACCACGAATGAACTATAGATTTTATCGACCAACTGATTATCAATTTCACTGAATTTCCGCACTGCTCACGGCGAAAGGGCTTATTTTAGTAGTGAAAATGTGTTCTCTAAATATAAAGAAAAATTACAGCATGGAATTCCATTCTCTTTATAGAAGTACTACTCGTTATTACAAAGATTGTTCTTAATAAATCGTAGAGTAATTTATAAAAGTGATAGCAATTTAATATATTATTATCATTAATTTAATAGTAGCATTTTAGTTTTTAGTGAGTTTAAGCTTCAGATCAAGATTATTATCTAAACTAAAGTGACATAATCTAATTTGAGTTCAACTATTCCGTCTTAAGCATTATTTTCAGGGGCAAACTGTTTTAGCAAAACAGTTTGCGAGAACTTTACGCAAAAAGGATTTTGAAAAATATGCTAGCTTAAGACACACTGTAATTGATTTTTTTAAACTTTTAAAACATATTAAATGTTTTTTTAATTAATCATACAGGTTACATAGTCTAGGAAATATCACCTGAAATGGAATAAATAATTAAACTGTAAATCTAATTGTTTTAGTGGCAAAATTTTTAAATTTTGGTTTATCATTTCTCATATTTGGTGTATTGTTTAGCCCAAAAATGGCTCTTGCACCTCTTAATTCTACAACCAACTAGCAATTCTTATATTCGATTCAAATTTAATCAATTCTCTATATATATTACACTAAATAAAGCTGGATCAATCTCATTCATGCAGTTACTTTTTAAATAAACTGATAACACAAAGAAATCGATACTATTATTTTCCCCAAAACCATAAAAGAATTGAAAAAATAGAAAGCTTTAGAAAAGAGTCTATAAGGAAAAAAAATGAGCTCAATTAAACACTTGGTAGAGTATTTTCTTAGCAAAGTAACAGAAAAATTATACTACTTTGGCAGTGAACACCGTTAGTTTGTGAAGTAACTGTCATTTCTCTCATACTTGAGGATTAAAGGATCTTTTAGTGATGATTTGTGGCTTCCCCGGATATTACGCCAAGAATACAAGAGTTTATTTAAAAGCTATTCATGTTTAAAACTGGTTGTTGAAAGTAATTAAGTTGCAAAATTAATTTTTTTTTTAATTTTAATATGGCTAATTTTAGTATGGCTAGACTTTAAAATCCCTTAACGTGATCACAAGGCATTTATTTACATGACGCATGTGCATTTCACAAAAGACAAAGTATCCAGTTAAGTGAATAACATGAGACATTTTGATACGTTTGAAATTTATAAGATAACCAGTAATAATTATAACTTAATTTTTAATGCGTACATTGTTGTACCGTCTCAGTTAGATTCTGCAAATTTATTGCAAAACTTGGCAAACTTGTTATGGCAGCAATATTTTCTAATTTTCAGAGTTTCTTCAAATTTAACAAAAAAGTAGTAAAATGAATTGTGTATTTTTTATTTGATCATAAAATATGACCATCATCATAATAAAGTCTGTTTAAAATTAATAAAAATGGCTTTAAAATAATATGCTAGTCTCTCATTTGATTTTTATAGCATTCAAAGTATCTGCAGGTGAATAACTTAATAAAATATTTTAATTTATTTAAATATAATAATTAATTTTAAAGAAACCTTTTATTTAATTAACAACTTTGTGCATAGCTCTTTCTCATAGAGTTTATTATCTTTTATATTTGATGACAACAAAAATTAAAGTATCTCGAAAGTATTGTTTATCATTATCTGCCAAAGTATCATACTTCTTAGAATTCCTTTTTTTTTAAATTTTTATCATGAATGAAATGGGCAGGTCCTCACATGGATAAAATCCCACTTACTAATGATTACTTATTCAATTTTAATCTAGGAAGAATGGCAAAAATGTGAAATGTCTGTCTTGGAAAACATAATGATTGAAAGTTATTGAAGCAATTGTGTTTCTCATTTTAAATATAGAAGCTTATGATTTATTAGATTGATACTATATTATTATATGATATTATTATCATTATACTGTTTTATATTTTCAGAAAACCGTTTTTTTGCATCCTTGCTTTTTAACGATTGGCGATTCTCGATTTTTCATGTTGAGAGAAAATTAAATTGATAGAAGATAGATTGATTTCATCTCATGGTCTATTTTATATTTCTTAAACGCATTAATTCTTGGTTTTTATAAGGTACGCAAAAATAGAATTTCACTTCTTTTCGGAGAGAAGTGTTTGTAATTCCTATAAATTATCAATCGATGACTATGAAGCTTGAAAACAATAAAAACTAGTAAAAATATTTATACATATATTTTTTTATCTTTGCGTGTTAAAAAGGATTGCAAATAAAAAAGAAAGAATTATCATAAATAAAATTCTAGAGATGTAGAGTTGGAAGCAAATTGGAATGAAACATTATTAAGAAACCAACGTAAGAATTATTCACATTTAAAATGCAATTATCAAATTATAATTTTTGGAGTTGTTTTTCTTGGTTTCTTAAATTTGAAAACCATAATTTTTTGCGTTTTTAACCCGACTCACAGTGTTTCTCTGAATTTTCTAATGCCTTTCAAGAATTCTTTTTATTCTTTTATGAGCAAAGCCGTTCATTTTATTGACAGAACGCAATTTCATCTAACTTACTACAAAATCGAGAGTTAGCTTTAATCACTTAAAAAATCCACTGTTTCTCTTATTTATCCTTTGTTTAACATTAGATAAATAAAGCTGGATAGTTAGTTACCAAATAATAAACGTTTCCACTTGTTGTCAGCTAAATGCATTATCATAATTGCTTCCATCATCGCTGTTTCTACTTACCTTTATTATGACTCTGTGCTTATGAATTCGTTATATTATTCACAGGTTTGATTTCTGAGATGGGCATTTGACAAGTCTAAAAGCCAATCACTGACATTTTTTACATAAAAATTATACTGAGCTTTAAGTTATGCACGTCAATGAATAATTGTGCTTTGCAACAAAGATTGCTAAAAGTTAATATTTTACTACTGAAAACAATCGCATTAAAAAATCGGCAAAATAACTTAAGAACAATGATTTTTCTTCCACATGAAATTTTAAAGGAATTTGTTCAGTTTTAATTTCATAAAAATTACCATTATTACTAATATTTAGTAAGAAAATTGAAAACTTTAAAATATAGTATGCATTCTTTGTATTTTACTGATCTTTCGCTTTATTTATAAAAGGTAAAAAATGAATGGATTATTTTGAAAGAAATTACTGCCATAGTTCTAATTTTCAATTGCATTTTATAGGTATTCTGCTATTGTTCTTAAAATATTTCTGAACAATCTGTTTGCATATTTGAATCAATCTATTTCATTGTTGATTCTTTTCGGTATTTTAATGAATCGGATAATAGTTTAACAATTGATATTAAATTTTTAAAAAATGTGTTTATCAATGTTTTTTTCGTTTATTCTTTAATAAGTGAATTCAAACGATTTCAATGAACATTGATAAAATTTGCAATTTCATTTTTGACGGGTTGATGATTAGATTTCTACTGCGTCTAAGTATATACTTATAAGTTTTTGAATTGACTTTTTTCTCACATGGATTGGTTATTGAATTTAGTTTATTTTCGTTACAAAAGATATGATCATTTAAAGATTTAAGAAAAAATATTGCAAATAATTTTTATAACAAAACACGACAAATTTATTATGGAATCCAAAATACAAAAAAAGAACTTAATTGGTAAAAAGAACTCTATTCTAAGATTTCTTTTACTCTGATCATGATAAATCAGAAAAAAATTCGTTGTCACAGCAATCTCTTTTGAAAAGTATAGCTCTACTTAGAAATTTGAGATAAGATCTAAAACATCTATATAAACCTGTATAATTATAGTTTAAATAAATAGGTCATATGAAATTTAAATTTGAATGGTAGTTGAAATTAATTTACAGAATTTATAAGATATGTTATTCATAAAGTTAGGAAAATAAAGACGAACAGGAAAAAAAAAATAAAAGCATTTTAATGCTTAGAAATGTATTTATTCTATGATTAAACATAATTTTTTTTCCAATTTAAAAATAGAATCATAAATCTAGAGAAAGAGTGGAATTTGTTTTTATTCGAAAATGTTCTCATATTTGGTCAAATAAACATAAAAACTTTTAAAAAATTTGTATAATACCTCATCCAGGTTTTAAAATATCTATAAGTTCAAAATTGCCTTGATGAGCTAAACTTGTATTTGAATAAATTTTATACATTGATAATTCGAATAAAATAAAAACATAATAAAATTTTAATGAACAAATAACAAAAAAAAACTTCCTTGAAATTATTCATTGAATGCTGGTAAAAAAAGGTGCGAAATAGACATCATTTTATGCTTGTACTTATAAACTACTTCCTTCCTTACTAGTCTCTAACTTCTGTTGAAACTAAAATTTTAAAATAGTGTGAAATGTTTAGGATGAAATAGTTATACATTTAACCTTTACTACTATCTGCGCTGTTTTAAAAGAATGAAAAGACTAGAAATGATAGTAAAATTGCTCAATGCGCTTTCCAAAAATTACTCTTGTAAATGAGATGTATAAATGAACATAAAATTCCTTATTTTAAGTCTGCAGTATTTTATTCATATATATATATATATATATATATTTGATTTCCTTTAAAATCTTCAAATCCTCTAAAATAAGATTTTCATATGAAGAAATAAGGAACGGGATTATTTCTATTAATGAAGCTAATTATTAAAAGAAAAAAAGAGATTTATATCTTTATACAGCAAGCTTTCTAAAACACGCAGCAATTATCGAACATTTATTTGCTTCAGAAATCGCTTAGAATTACGGGGGGAAAAAAGCGAGTAGAATTGCCTAGTTCCAGTCATATTCAAAAAGTAGCTTCGTTTGAATCCGAACCGTTGTAAAGAGAGAGAAAAAATGGCTGCTGTTGAGAGTAAGATATCTGTATAACAATCTTTTTGAAATACGATAGCACTGTGTGTTAATCTATCACTGAATGCATCGGTTACTTTTGTTTGCAGCTGAAATTACTGAAACTCAGCGAAAAAAAGTGTTAAAAAGAAGCAAATAGCAAGCAGTGTCCATTTCCATCTGCACTTCTATGAGGGGAGAAAAAAAACTGCAGGTGGAAGTAAAATCTTTGTGTAACGTTCTTTCTAAAACGCCGTATTTGAAATTGTTGCGCATCCGCGCAGCTGCAAAGCATCTCATCGATCGGAGCCCATCTTTGCCTCACCTAGAATTTCTCGTCGCAGTTTATGCTCCTTTTATCTGTATTAAAATGCACAGCTCCTTGCAAAATTTGCGACCATAAATGTGAAACGTGGTAATATAGTTTTCAAGGTTTTGCATTTTATTAAACTCCTTGCGTTTCAGAATTAGTTTTAGTATTAGGCTTTCGGTTTAATATAAGAGATCTGCCTTAACTCGAATTTTTTATAGCTTTCGTTGATGGCTTTTAAAGGATATATAATATTTATAAGGACATCAAGCTCTTTCATCCAGTAGGAAAAGTATGAATTTTTTCTTTAATTTTATTTAAAGCTTTCGACGTTCAATGAGAGAGAAAAATGAAAGCTCTGAGTGGTATAGGTTGAATGCAAGGATAGTTATACTAGAATTATAAAATACGAACGGAATTTTAACTACATTTCTTCACGTATTTAGTCACTCATAATTTCATTTTCGATTTTTACTTCCTTGAAAAAAACTTTATTAAAAACATTAAGAAAGATTAAAAAGAGAAAAAAAATGATCTTACTTTGTATGTGTGGCTCTTTATATACGCAAAATTTGCGCTGTTACTTTGTAGAAGAAGAAGAAATTATTTTTTGAATGAAAATTATATTTATAGCTTGTTCGAGTGAAGAATTATTTGTTTTGAAATTGTTCATATTCTTAAAAAAATAAATATATAGCATTTAATATAAGCTGGAAAATTGCAATGCTAAATTTAAAACTGCTGATAGGTTCTAAATTATCTTGATCATTCAAATGGATTTGAATAAACTCATCACAACACATTTAATACTTTTAAGTAAAATAAAAAGACTAATTAAAATCCTAGTAGCAGACAAGAATTCTCTTTTTTTTCTAGGAATAAAAATTTATAAAGATTTACAAATATAAAGATATATTATTTCTAAAACTTTTTATCAATACATTAGCTATTTGTTTTAATGAGAAATGCAAGCTATATGTAGTTTGTCCGATAAACCTACGAACACTTCATGTCTGATAGTTTACTTTCAATAATCTAAAAGTTGGGACTTTAATTTATCATTTTAAATAGTTTTGTATGTTAAAACGACAGAAAGACGCGTCGAATGCTTAACATATGGTGAAAAGATTAATGAACTTTACAGTTGTATTTTTAAAGTATATTCAAAAAATTTTTGTCAAGAAATTAGAATTGATTCGAACAATGCCTTAATAATGGAGACTCTTTTTTCTTGACTTTTTAAGAAATTTCGCTTGTCTTCTTTACTGATCAAATGTGGGCATAATAGTTTCCCAGATAATAACTAAGTAGTTACGATTTCTAATTTTAACTGTTTTTAAGTGTAATGTGACAAAATAAATCCTTTTAAAAATCAGACTGGAAACAATCAATACTGGATTATTAGTCTTGGGCTTCAAAAATTTGTAATCCAATAAAACTTTAGTTTAACGTTTTCTGTCATTATTTCTGAAATAGTAAACCAAATGTTCTTACCTTCTACCTTGATATAAAAATATTCATAATAATGTTTTGATTTCAAGTTAAAAATACTGAAACTGGATTAAATACTGAAGAATGATAACTACTTATTTCAATTTCTTCTGAACGAAAAACTATCAATTTCTAATTTCACTTCAATTGCATATTTTATGTCACTATTTTAGCAATTCTTTCAGAAAGTTCAAAACCCAATATTCATCACTACGCCCTTAACATGATGAAAGGTTTATTAAGCTATCAAAACTGAAACTATTGTTCCGAATACAAGAACGACGGCCATGTGCTTACACTAAGAATTGGATTCTCTGCACAGAGAGCTTATTGTTTGAAACGTACATAAAAAGAGAAATCATTCGTCGAATATTGAATGAAAAGATTAATTTGGTCAAGGCGGTTCTATTGCATGAGGCGAATAATGATCAATGAAAACACACTTCTTCACATGCTATCCCCAGGGCTCGATCAATGATCAATTGCACAGAAATCAAGCTCTGGAACCTCATGCTATATTCCCCCCTAGAAGCAATTGGATCAATTGCATTATGTTTTTCGAGGTAACAGCTGAATTTAGAGAAAGACTTAGTAGCGACCTGAAATATTCTACAGAATTACTTAGCTTAGCTAAGCAAAATATATTTGTCATATTTTGAAAAAAAGGTTTAATATCCAATTAAAGTTTTTAAAATCTTTTTTAAATTAAAGCAATTTAACAAACAGTTCAATTAAACTAGGAAAAAGATATCACATAGTTTTGTTGATAAAATAATTGCTTTGAAATTGCCAAATTGTTAAATTTATTCTCTTGTTTACCGCAAACTTAGAGAACATGTAAATAAGAGATTGTAAGTTATATCTAATGAGATTTCACAAACTGTTACAAAACAAGGAATTTTGGAGCAGGAAATAATTTGATTTAATAATTATCGTAATAAAATATGTATTTTGCTGCTGTTTGCTATTTTTTTTTTGTTTCATAGAATCACCAATTACAGATTTAAGTTTATTACATTCGAATGGATTCTCAATGATTAATTTCAACAGTGGATATTTGAGCTTATACGGAAACAATAAAAAAATTCATAATAAGTGTGCTTTAAACTGCAATTCTATGTTTCTGACAATGGAATAAGTATGGCGCAGTTCATTCATCTTTTGGCTCCACAGGATCACCAAGCATAAATTCAGATTTCAAAATAATGAAGTTAGTTTTATTATTTTCAAGTAAATTCTTAAAGAATGCTTAGAAAATATGCTTGTTTGAGCTTGTAAGAAATCAGAATATCATCCCTGAAATACCAGTAATACAAAAAAGTAACTGATGCTGTGGAAACTTTTTGTTATAAAACAATACCGAACCTCGCAAATGCAGTTACTCAGCCCACTGGCAAAGATTCAAGCCTTTTTCCATTGCAAAGAATGCTGAGTTAGGTTTTTTTTGAAAAAAAAAAAAAAAAGACCGCAATTGTTTCTATCTTTAGATCTACTTCCCCGTCTTTAATTGGGGTGCTTGAAATGCCAAATGAAACAAAAAAAAAATATCTTAGTCCATTCTGTTGAATAGTGTTTACGGACATAGGAACAAAAGATCGGAATCTTCAAGAAACGGATTAGAGAAATCTCATCAAGAAGCAGCAGCTGCGACATGAAAAGAAAAATTAAAAACAAAATCCCTAAGGAAGTAAATAGAATGTCGCTCGGTTTTATTTTAGTCACAGTCTGAAATAGGGGAGGAGGGGGGTTTCCCATCAGGTAAACTTTTTTTCTTCTTTCGATGTTTTGTGAGGAATAGTCGTCATAATAGTGCGGATGCTCACCTAAGCAATTTATGAACAGCAGTTGCGTATCATTGTAAGTTCATCTTGTTCATATTATATGAGAGAATTTCACACAAGATTTTTTGGGGTTATTTTTTGTTATGTTTATCTTGATGGTATCATAATTCGTAATAGCCTCGAAACGACAGAAAAAAAATTTGATTATTGTCTGTCTATATCGTTAACAGCCTAATCATTATTTATTAATTTATTATTTTTTTTCTTCAGTAATTCGAATACTTTTTTTTAATAAAGTTTCAAATTTTATGCTGCGAGCTATATTTTTGGTTATTTATTTCTATCTTGTTGATATCATTTATAATAGCTTCAATGTAACATCAAAGAAATAATTCGAAGCTCAAAAATAATTCGATTATATGCATTTTTAGTATTCTCGTTACTGCCAGTAACTTTGTTTTAAGAGAAATCTTTTTAATTTTTCTCCTAGAAGTTTCATTGCTTTAGCTGAGTTTTTGGTCATTTGCCGGTATGTTTCTTATGATGCGATCATTAATGCTGGTTTCGAAATTAGAGAAATTCAAAAGCAAAGTAAATTGGATTTTTAAATCATAAGCAACCTCATTATTTTTAGTTTATAATTTTTTTAATAAATCATTTGGTTTCTTTTTTTTAAAATTAAGTCTCGAGATTTTTGCTATCAGCTGATTTGATGAACTAAAATCTTTCATTAATGCGATATTTTTAGTGTCTAAAAATTAAGCACAGTGTAGTTCTGAGTTTCTTTATGTTTTATTCAGTAACTTATAAAATGTAAGAGAATTTTGAATTTAATATTTTTTTATATTTTTAATATTTTATAAAACTTTGTACTTTTAAATTCATATTTACTTAAAGGGACACAATTCCCAAAATATACATAACTGTTCAAAATCATTTCAGCCTGCATTTCTGAAGTTGAAAGAATTTAAGAAATTAAGTTTGTTTGGGACATTGGTGATAATTAGACAAATAGTTTCATCTAAAAACTGTTAAATTCTGATTCTAAAGTTAAAATCTAATAATATACAAATAGGGCTTCATTCTTAAGAATGCAAATAAGATGTAGATAAAATAAGAGTTTTTATATTTAACCACATGTTATCGTTTTCTTTCATGAAGACTAATTTAAAATCTTTGAGCTTTAATTAAGTTTAATGTGGAAATCATGAAGAATGCAAAAGCATATCTCAAGAATATAACGTCTCGTAAGAAAAATTACTGAATTACCCTAACATTTTGAAATCGAATTACATTGTTTGGTCCATATGAAGATGTTTTTGAAATAAAAGATTTTCGAAATAAAGAACGTTATCTTTTTCTCGTCGTGACATAAGCTTGGGTAGTAGAGTTCGTAACGATTTTACAGAAAAGAATCTACTTATTAATTGAAATCATTCTAAGTATTTTGAAGGGTAAGCATAAATTTGGTCTCCAAACAATGGACCGGTGAGCAGGTAGTGTTTATAACTCTTAAAAGCAACCAAGCGCAGTGATGAAGCGCCCCATTGTTTCGGGCACTTTTGTTCGTAATCTGCATTCATTTATGCAAGTAAACGTTTACAACATTTCTCAGAAATTAAATTCAAACAAAAAATATCTCAAAATAATTCTTACTTAAATAAGGTTTTCTGGGTATAATCGGGTTAGAAATCGAATCTTATTTCTTTGTTGAACTTTGTCTTTTATAAATGGATAACATTTTTCATAAGCTGAATAAATAATAATTCAAAATAAGAAAAATGCTGAGTTGAAAGTTGTCTGATCTCTCTCGATTATTGCAGCCATTTAAATGCTGCTATTCAAAACATAATTTGTCATCGTTTTGAGTGTAGAAAGTAGACAAAACATCTCGAGCTAAATTTTGGTAGATGCAAATAACGGACCCTGAACTCAAACAACGGACTGATATGTTTGGGTTCAGGGTCACAGATTAGTTAATCGTTAAAAAAATTTTATTAATAGGAGGATCCTTTTAATTCGAATAAATGCAACAGCAATCTAATAGATATTTATATTCTAACAGTAAAAGAATACTGGCTCTTTTAAATTTCTTTCAAACAGCCTCTGAAAAATGGGGAAAAAACAGAACTAATATCTGAATTTGCAAAAATTATGCTATCATATACAACATTTGGTTTTCTTTTCTGCATAATATTTTTAATAAAAAATATGACATGTTGGCTTCCCTCAAATTACATTAGACATTGTTTCTAATATTTAAATTAAAATTCAAAATAATTTCAAATGCAACAAATAAAGTATTTAAAAAAGTTTGGAAATGTAAAATATTAAATTGTCAGATTTGAATATAACTACCTAAAAACTGATGGAAAAATTATTGAAAAACAAAACAATTGATTGCTTTTTAAATATCTTAAAATTTGATATAGCTTTTGAAAACAATTATAAATGGCAATTTTACAGTAAAATTAGTTGAAAAGATTTTAATCTCGCATGACAGAATCCATGTTCAACTTTCTGGACAGCACTTCCTCAACAACAAGAAAAACAATAATTGATACCATTGAAATAAAGATTCCGCTTCTCATTACAATATAACCTTTTGGAAATAATTAAACAACTTTTTACAAATTTTGCAGAACTAAATTTTTAATCAGATAGATACAGTAACATATAAAATAATTTATACTTTAAGGAAGAACATTCACATTTTTTATATACAATTCTTCGTTCTTTTTTCAAAAAATTTAGCAAACATAAAAATTAAAAAAAAATAATTCAAGCTTTCTAATGAAAACTGATTATATGATTCAGAGTGCAGGTTACAAAAATAGAAATACATATAATTAAAATAGATTTTAAATTTTTTATTATACGTAGGAAATCATTTTTGCTTAAAATGAATTAAGAATGTAAATTAAAATTGAGTTTATTATCGCTTTCAAAGAAAATAACTGATGATTGGATTTATCAATCTGAATTGAATCAATTGTTATCTCCACCTGTCATTTTGCCAAAAGTAGAGAACGCGCTTATCATGCTTCGGTGCAAGAAAAATAAAGCATTTGCTCGCTCTTTTGATGTATCAGAAAATAAAACGTAAAAAAATACAAGAAACTGTACCTATTTTATTGATATAATTTTAATTTTATCGTATTTATAGTGGGTTTAATCTTACTTAGAAAGGATTCATGAAATAAATTAATGCCTTTAATTTTTATTTCCAAACTGGTTCAAAATTACGTGCTGATAAACTAATTGTTAAATTTCAATTAAGAGATATTTCTTCCTACCTGCTATTTTTCCAAATGTAGCGAACACATTTATCATTCGCTTCTACGAAAAGGAAAATATACACTTTTTTTCATTTAATCAGACATTCGTTTTCAGTGTAAAAAAAAACTTAAAACTAAAAGAATTAACAATTTTAATAATATTAATTACTATTACTAAATAATTTATATTATCATGCGTTATAAATTCTAATTTTTTTCTACTCAATTCATATTAACATTCCATAGCTCCTGTCAAATGTACAGAAGAAACTTACGTTCTAAAAAAATTTTAATACCAAAATTATAAGTTTTGATTCATAAGCAATCGAATATTCCGTAATCTAACAGATTACCAAACCGACATTCTTTGACATCTTGAACCTCTTTTAATCCCGAAGAGAGGCGCGCAGCTCTCTGTTTATCTTCTTTCCTATCGATTATTCGCGAAAGAAGATTTAATTGTTCCTTACTTCCTTATCGATTTTCAGTTGCAGTTTCCGAATGAGCGTGAAAAGAAAGTGAAGAACAAAAAGTTCTGCTGAAACATTCCATCCTAAGCAGTCAAATGCGAGTATTGGGGGAAAGTAATAAAAGAAAGCAATGGAATCAATACGGTGAAAAGAGATGATGAGATCCGTACCTGCTATCTATCGCATCCGGGTCACCGAATCGGAGTTTATCCAGAGGAAGACGAGGGAGCCCAGGGACTCCGCTGTGAAACCTTCGCGTTCCGAGATCAGACCGATACTGACGCTGGGATGCTGGTCGCTCCTGCTGCCATCTGCCGGCTGACACCACAGCGCCCTTACCTACTTATTGATTAGCTTGAATGTCGCGCTGTCGGATGCCGCAGCATAGGCCACTGACCAGGACAGGTAGGGCAGAGGGGCCTGAACAGACAACTCCCCCATGCAGATGTTAGATTCTCATGGCAGAAAGGGGGAGATTTTTAAAGGAGCTAACATTGCGCTTCATGAAATTATTTGGAAGGAAAAAGAATATTTGTATTTTGATTGCTATATATAACAGCTAATATAGGTTTATTTGAAACAATCGAAAAAGGCTATAATGTCCTAGCAAGTAATGATAGAAAGAAAAATTAATCATAACAGAACATAAGACGAAAGAAAGCTTAATATTTTGCTTGCGTGCATAGTATTTTCCCTATGTAACTTCACTTGGTCATACGGGCAATATTCATGCGATGAAGCATTTTACTACAATGTGTTGCATTCCTGTGTGCATCTTCTGTTCATTCACCATTTTGCACTCAAAGGAGCTGTTGAGACAAAACTTTTGATATATCCCAACAAAATGAAGATCCATAAATCAATTCAAAATATTTATATTGCTGTAACAGAACAATGCATACGACTATCAACATGCTTTACAAAGTCTACTATGGAAAAGGCTGCCGCTTGGATGTTTAATGTGTAAGCAAGGGAGCACACAAAGGTCAATTATTACATTTCCGAACAAAATCGTCCGATCGTTATCTACAATTAGTCAAATGAGGCAATGCAATTGTTTCGAATAATTCAGCATTTTTATACAACAAAATTTGAAAGTAAATAAGATGCAAAACTGAATCATATTGATCTTATGACAAAATATGATTTAAGATTATATTGTATAGTCTTATGCTCAGTTTAATTTCAAATAGAAACTTTGAATTTTGTGAATAAAACTGTCTGACATTTTTTTTAAAATTCAGTCAGTAAAAATTAGAAACATTTTCTACAAAATTAATAAAATTTACGGCGCAGTATAGCCATATTTGACTCTTGCGCCTTTAAATCCCAAAATCCATCCATCTAGTAAAATTTACGATAATATAATTGAACAACAACAACAAAAAATTAAATGTAGAATTTGCAAATGCAATCCTTAATTTTGATTCTTATTAATTTCTACTATTTCTATATGTTTATTATTTTTAAAAAAGATTACTCTTTCAAATCAAGTCCTGAATTTTTTTTCTTAATCCTTGAGTAAAATATTAAATTTCTATCAATTGAATGGAACGAAATAAAAGTATTTAAGTTATTATTATAAGAAACTACTTATGATGTACTTGACAAAAATCTTTTAAAACTTCTTGATATGTATATATTTAAACAGATGTTATTTCAATACATTACTAATTTTCAAGCAGAAAATGGAAGAAAGGTCGTAATTAAATTTTTCCTCTCACTCATCAGTACTGTCAAATTTTAAAAATCGCTCCTTCTTATCGTTTTTCTTCAAAATTCAGGAATGAAAAATTTGCAATCATTCATTAGCTGCTTGCATTATTACAATTTAACATGAGGGAGCAGTATCAATAAATACAAAAGATTCGTATTTTGTTTGAAGAAATGTTTTCTTTTATTTCAAATAGTTATCATAAATAATAATTTCAAGATTTATTACAAAGCAGTTAAATATATTTTTAAGATCGAAGCATATACATTCTTTTTCTTAAATGAATGACGAAGTCAGAGAAATATGCACAAATTTCGAAAATATTTCCATTTATTTGAAATCAAATGCCTTGGTTGCAATGAAGTATCTATAACTGAGAACATGACTTTCTAAATCAGTTTGAATTCATTTATATTTCTGGAATTCATAAGACAAGGAGTGTTTGCTGTATGCTATGCCAAATATGGACCAGTAAATTCTAAAAAGATACAATGCAATTACGCCAGTAACAAATGTGGAGAAAATTTAAGGCTAAATTTTTAAGTTCTGAAATCAGTTGTTTGAAAAGTGTGAAGTTGAACTAGGTGCTATAAAAATTTAATCATATGGCCTAAATTTTAAAGAAAAAATTTCTGTCAGTTTAATCGAAAGTGAGTGACAAAATATGGTCAATGCATAAATGTCAAGTTAAAAACAATCATAAACGCAGAATTTTGTGGCATGGACATTCAATAAATATGATATTAAAAGATACTACGCAGTTACTCTACAAACGAATAAAAGATTATTCTTCCAGAAGAAAACGAAGGTAAGTAAATCTAGTATATCCTAAATGAAATATTGTTGGAATTTGTAAATGGCTTTCTGTCAATATGTTAGCCATTTTAACAGATGTTAAACAGTTTTTATTAAATTACAAACTAGAGCAAAACTAAATTAATTTTCATACTAGATAATCAGAGATAGAATTAATTTCCAGAATTTGTATAAACAGAATGATTCAGATGCTTTCAAACAGAAATAATAAAGATGTATCAGACGTCAATTGGATAATTATAGACTTTCTGAATCTTAAATGTAATTTAGCATTTTGAGGTAAATAGATCCAATCGTATCTATATAAAGCATTGTAGTAAAAATAAAATAGCACAGTCTTTCAAGTACTGGAAAAAATTAAAGCTTGAGCAATTGCCTTTAAGACAGCCGCATGGCATTAAAAATTTTCCAGAAATTTACTTAGATCATTATTTAACAGAATGCTTATCAATGCACCGAGATAAATAGAAATATATAATTTTTGAACTGGTTTTTGATATATAGATATCTCCAGAAAGCCTTTTCTGAAATCTCCGTGGGTTTTGAAATACTTTTTTGGGGTATTATTCTTGCGCAAGATCCTTTTGTATAATATTTTCCTTGGGAATCTTCAGAACCGATAGTACGTAGCATCTGACAACTCTCAATACCTTTCAGATACAAATCTGATTGGCGAACGTCTGAAATCAGCTTATATCCTTTCTGCGCCCAGATGGAAATGGAATTGTCTCGCAGGGTATCTGCGTTTCCCCAGATTCCAAAAGAAATTATTTTTCTCAGAAATATTTTTTGAATTTATCATAACGGATTTTCTATCCAGAGAAATCCGAGTGGATCTTATTGAGTATTTTTAGAATGCATTAAATGCCTCATCCATCACTCTGGCTGCTGAAACGAAAATATATATGACTTTAAAATCTGTTTGGTAAACTGTATATGTGAAATATTAATAATAACGCATCCATAAATTTAATAAAAAATACACTCATAAAACTAAAAAGAAAAATAATTTAATTTTTACTATATATAAAGCACTGCAGATATCGTTTTCTGTTGAGTTGGGTGTTTTTCATCATCTCCAGCAATCACGAATCGCCTTACTGTTTCATGAATCTGACTTGTCAGCTATTTTTCATCTAGGTGACTAAATTCCCTGAGTGCCGGATGTTGTTAACTAGGTCATCTCCAGAAAGTCGATAAGAAATTCGACAACATCGTCATAGTGGAGAATTCAAATTTTCCATATGAAGGGACTTAAGAGTTTATACTTACGAATTTTTAATAATTTTTGAAGCATTAAATCTTTGATTTAATGGGCAAATTGGGATGAAATTTTTTTTTGCGAAACTGAATCAATTATACCATACATTGTACTATGAACAGTATTTAATGTTGGATATCTCTCTTGAAATTGTGATGAATAATATTAATGCAAAACATATCATGTAAATGCCATAATGTTTATAACTGCTTATCTGAAAGATATAAAAGATGCCACAAATTCCAATTTTTTTTCTGTTTATTCTAATAGGATTTCTTACATTAGTCAAATTATATGTATTTAATACTATAATATCCATGTTAATTGAAAATTCCTTTAAAGGAGAGTTTGATGCATTTCATTATGTGCTTATAGAAAGATTGATTGGTTAAAATTGAATGTACAAGTAAGCTTTTACTTCAAAAATTCTTTTATTTCTAATTTTAAACATAGCCATTTAACAAAATTTATCAGTTTATTATTATTTAATAACTTACTTGTTTAGTCCAAGCAAGGTTTTGTCAAAGAAAAAAAACTGGTTGAAATGACAAACGCAAAAAAATACTTCTTTCTGTATTTTTTTATAAATTCCTTATTTAATTTGTACCAAATTCAAAGAAACTAAAAGCTATTAAAATATTTGCTGTTCTGCCTTTCATAATAATACTGAGTGCTTCTATACCTGTCATATTACCTTATGAATAAGTCGTTTCTTTTCTTTTTCCTTTTTAAACATCCAATGTTTGTATTCGCATTATCTCAAGTTCTTATCCACATTTAATACAAATCGTTTGTATCAAAAGCGAATACGAAAGATAAACCTGTTTATCCGAACCAAAAATATCGGATTATTTGCAGTAATATCAAATGATAGCTATGAGTCAGTGTTCTATGTTCCAATAAAGTATTTTTATTTTTGTTTTATTTATTACTAGCCGCCTTTAGCGAACAGCTGGTTCGCCATGAGTAATGCATTCTAAAATTTTCAATTAAATCACATATTCATTAACCAAAATTGAAGGAATAGTTAAAGTTAAAAGATTCAGTTATTAGAAGTTAAAGAGTCGGTAACTTTATTCGGAAAAACTTTTTGAGCTTAATCCTCTAATAATTTTTCTATTATGCTTCCAAAATATTAAAAATGTTTTTTTTTTCGGTGATATTGCCAAAATGTTAAATACGATTTTTAAAGAAATCGAAAAAGGGAAAAAATTATTGAATTAATGATACAGATATTGCAAACGATTATAGAAAAAATGCCATTAAGTCGGGATTTCAATGCATATCCTGCCTAAATTCAATTAGGTTTACTGTAAATAAAGATAATTTATGGAATTAATGATATAGATATTGCAAACGATCATGGAAACCTTTGCTTTGCATTTATTTTTTTAAGAAAATATCACATTTAGATTTTATTTAATTTTATCCAGTCACGTGCTAAAAGCTGCATAGCTTTAGATTTGATTTGCGATGATGGTTGTTGTTTTTTTATTTGAGCTTCCGGCATTGTTTTATTTTATTTTATTCAGTCACGTGCTAAAAAAACATGGTTAAAATATTTCTTTAAAAATTCGTTAAAAATAGAAGCTTGAGTTATACATTAAAACACTGATACCATTAGAAAGCTAATTTTTTTTAATCTTTAAATTGGTGTTAAAATCATGTTTGTCCGACAATATTTTCGGAAGTTATAGCGGAAAAACGTCGAAATTTTGCTTAAATTTTAATTAATTCAAATTCTAATTAAAAATTTGAAAAAAGGGCTCCTAGGTGCACATTCCCGACCTCCAAGGTATATATGTACCAAATTTGATAGCTGTAGGTCCAACGGTCTGGCCTGTAGAGCGTCAACACACACACACACACATTGAGCTTTATTATAAGCATAGATTTTATACAATTTTCTGTTTCCTGTATTTATTATACCCTTTTACTCTTAATTTGCTATTTAATATTTAAAAAAATTAGGTAATTCATTTTTCATGCATATATATTCCTCGATTTGTTACCTTGGTTGCAAAGTTTTTTATTTTTGAATAAGTTCCTATATAAATGTATTTTCAAATCTAGCCAATTTAAGAGCAAGAAAAAAATATTTGAAAAAGTATTTTAATTATTTTTTTAATTATTTTAATCGTAAAGAACAATTTTTCCCTTCAAATATTAATATAGCAGTAAATATGTTATATTTTTTAGAAATTTGAGGCCAAGATTAAAGTTGGAATTTAATTCTGAAAATATACTTTTGAAGTTTGAAGGTGCGAATTTATGAAGAATTTTATCTCTTTATAAACTAACATATAAAACTTAATCTCATTTTCGATTCCAGTTTCTCACCAAACTTGAATTAATTCACTTTTCATTAAACAGTTTGGGATACAATCTCGAGCCATTTTCAGATGATTATGCACAGATACAAAGTTTCAAATCTAAGAGCTTTTACATTACATAACAAAAGTGATTACGTTGCTGCAAATTTCCAGCTATAAATCTTTGTTAACTAATTAATAATTAGCGAGCTCTTAATTCAACTACGAAATTATAAAGATTCAATGTTGCTTAGAAATTAACACCCACTTCGTTTAAGAAGATTAAAAATGTCTATATTTTAATAAGTCGTCTGATGTTTCTTGATTTCATAATTGCATCTAATTATAGAAGTATTTAAATTCCATTAATGTTATGATAAAATGTTTCATTTTAAAATAATACTCAGAAAATAAGGTTTGTAATTATTTGAATATCTTCCCTGTAATTTATTACTTAAGGTAATAATTCCTAATACTTAATACATGAAACAAATACATTGTATTTTTTCATTGTGTAAACATTCACTTTTCTTTAGGCAAATGTAAACTTAGTTAATTAATTTGACTTTAAAATAAAGTAGGGTATTGTGGCAGTAATACATTTGTTATTCTTTTTCCTATTTATGTATAACCATTTTTTATTACTTTAAATAATCAATCATTGTTTCTTTCCGATTATTATTAATATCTTGACAATTCAGTTGTGTTTATTAAACTCAAAGTTGAATTTAAGTAAATTTGAGTTGTTGAATAATTTTGCATATTCTATAAATTGTATTTATGTATGTAAATAATTACGATCTACTTGTCCAAGTTCAAATTTTATAACCATACAGGAAACTGTTGCTTAGAATTAAATTTTTAGTTAATCTTGTAGCAACTCTTTGCTTAGATTTAATTTTTTTTTGCAGTATTGTTCTATAGCAGGCAGAAATTGTCAAATTCAATAATCAAATGAATTCTGTGAGTATTCTGAATTTTTCCAGAGTCCATTTTTTATTTACTTGTAAAAAACGGACAAATTATTACTTTTTTTATAGTACTTTTTTTAATTTTGCTAACATTTCTTTCAAGAGAATACACTTATTAAATTGAAAATCTATATCTTTTTTTTTTGTGTGTATTTGTATGATTTTCAAGTCGATGCATGAGGATTAAAAACAATCAGCAGATGTAAATATTTTTTCCTTGGTTACCTTTTTTGTATTTTTAATTATTTACGATTCAATTTTAGCCAGTAAAATGAACGTCAGAGGTACAAATTTTATCGAAGTAAGTTTTTAGGTTTTAGATAAATTTTAGGTTAGCTTTTAAACAGAAAGATTCAGAGCAAATTTTAAATAATGAAACACTGAAAATAATACATTTAAAAAGGTATACAAACCTAAGCTGAATTTTTATAAATATTTACACCTCATTAAAATATATTTAAATGAACCCCTCTATAACACAGCATTCTGATATTCGTATAACATATTGTAAAAATTACAACAGCACTCTTACAAAGAGTTCTGATAATACAAATGTATATGACAATAACAAATGTTAGAGAAATCTTCTACATACAAGTATTATATTACAACTTAAAGTACGGTTAATATGTTTCTATATAAAGGAATACAAAAATTGCTGTATATTCTGAAGTAGCGCCGGTTTCATTTAGCACCTCTAATAAAAATATTCGTTTCTTCTTGTAGCGATAATTCTACTATCACGCTGATTAAATAACATTGAATAATATAGCCTATATTACATAAAAATAACCAATATCGTAATCTGTGAGTTAAATATAAATTAGTACTTAAATTCAAGCTCTATATTTTTCATTGTACAATTTAATAATTTTAAAAGGAATCATTTTCAAGGTCGCATTTCTTCAAATCTTTGTATAATTTTTTTTCTCAAAATGCTAATTGAAAATTAATTTAATTTACATCTAAATCATATAAAAATCAGTATTAAATTAAAAAAGAAAAACCCAAAGAGCCTATTGATGAGTTTTTTAAATTATATATAGATTAAGAAGAGTTTGAAACTAAAGAGTAAGCAGATAAAGTATATGAATATAAATTTATAAAAAGTAATTTACTATGCATAAAATACTTTCACTCAACTTATATAAAAGAAGCAAAATTCAAAAATTTTTCAGTAAAAAATATAAACGTTGTCATTAATTAAACTAACTCATTTGTTGAATCCAATTTGTAGAGATATGTATGCTAAAATAAATTTCATCATCATAAAAATTATTTTCATTTGGAAATAGATTGAAAATTAAATTTCTTGAATAATATGCGATTTTTCTGATGTGTTTGAATTCAGCAGAAACTAATGAAAATCTCTAAAAATGTGGATAACATGCTTCATGACTTCTTTCCATAGTCATAAAAATTTTATTTTCTTCTTTTTCATCTAAGCTGGAATCATGAACTCTTCAAATACCACATTCGAGCTCATTTTCAATACCTGCAACATTCAGATTACCTAACCAGCTCAAGGAATAACAGTAAAAAGCCTTTAAGCCATCGTAAAATCGCAATGACAGTGTCATTTGCAACCTAACATAACATTTCAAGCTCTACATAAATCGCCTTCATGGTGCATTTCCGTTTTAGCGAAGCAGTATTTTTGTTTATGTTACGCAACGGCTTAAAAGCCCGTGACTATCTGTAAAATGTTGACAACATCCTATCATTTAAATCGTACGTATCTTTCTATATGTTTATCATAAAAGCTAAGATAAAAACTTATTTTTTAAAAAATATGAGCGATGAGGTGCCGAAATTTCAAATGGATATTTCTAGCCAAATATTTTAATCGCTCAGATTTTATAAAATAGAATTGTTTACTTCTGAGTTTATTTGAAAAGTTTTTAAACTTTTCAAGTTTTAACTGCCAATTAAAGGTACACCTAATTCATACACAGACGTCTGCTTTCAACGAATTTTAACGATAGATTCAAGTTCGTAAATAAATAAATTTAATAATCAGCAATCAAATGACTATTTTGTAAAAAATCTTAAATTTCCTTTAAAATATTAATGAATTATGATTTTAATAGCATGCTTCTGATTTTATTATGGTATGCATTCAAATCAAATAATTTAAATATCTTTCTATTTTCATAAAAATGGTAAGAATGTTTAATAAAGAATAATTCCCAATTTGATATAACTAAAAAATTATCAGCAGAATTATAAATGCTTAAGATTGTTATTTGATCGTTGCCAAAATAAACGTTTGTAGAAACTTCATCTAAAAAAGGCTCAATATTGAAACTAAACTATTAAATCATTACAAGCTGTAAAGAATTTATGTTGCATAAAATATCAAATCAAAGATAATTCTATACAAGTATATATTTACAATGATTACAGACGATTATTGTGAATCTATAAAGAAATATTTTTTGATTCATTCTACAGAAATTATTATAGTAAATACTAATAGAGCTTCAATAAGTACTTTTCAGTTTCAAGATACACATACAGAAAATTTTCAAAATGATGATTATAAATAAGAATATAAGAAAATGAAAAAAGCAAGATTTTATGCACTTCAAAAATGAAGGCAAAATTTTATAAAAAGAAAAAAATCCTTAAACGTATATTAAAAGCACATTTGAAATAACAATTAATATGGAACTATACTTTCAAAAATCATGCAAAGGGATATCTGATGCAGCATATTTAATATTGGAATCATTTGAAAATTTTGCAGGAAAAAAAGACGATGTAGCATTACAGCGCAGAGGTAGACGACATGCAATTAAATATTAGATTTCATGAGCAATTACATCTGTCATGTGACATTTATATTCCCTGAATTAATTATACCGGAATCGCCCTCCCTTTAAGTCCTTTCAATAGTCAGGTTACTAATTTGGTAATATTATTTCAAAATTCATAGACTAAATTACAACAATGGTTAATATTTAAAAGTTTCTTTCGGAAAAATATTACAAAAATGAACTATATAGATATAGCAAAGAGATATATAAGAAAAAAAAGCAAAGGTTTATAAAAAAAAGAGATGCAATCGGTATAAATGCCCTTTTCATTTTCTTTATTTAGAAACCCATATCTTTTTTTTTTTTCATTTGAAAAGTTCGAATAATTACAGTTAGAATAAATCATTTCATCATGCAAGAGATTCATTAGCGAAATCTGATATTTCAAATTTAAAAGGGGACAATTCATCCAGGAAAATAAGAGGAACGTCTTTTTAAACGACTTCCGCACACGCTTCAATTAAGACTTGCTGCCGCTGTTACGAATCGTAAGTTGAAAGAGAAGAAGCAACAAAAGATGGAAAAATCTTAAGTTTAATTATTAAGGACATTAAGTTTTCTTGATGCAAGACTTAAAAGCTGATTGCTATCTCAAAAACTTAATTTTGTTTTTATTTGAAACATTTATCATTTAAAAAAGAACAAAGAGAAGAGCTACCATTTTAAGTCAGTCTGATAAATAAGATATTTAAAAGACATTTAGGACCAAAAGGTGGGTAGAATTATAAGTTTTTATGAGTATATGCAATAATAATCTCCTCTTATGGAGTAAATGTCGATTAAAAAATTAACATATCAATTTAATTTGCTATTTTATTGATTTTTAATAACAGTTATTATATAAATAATCCATTTAGAACAAGTAGATAAACTAAAATTTAAATAAAAAAATGTCTTAATGAATTTTGTTTCAAAGATAACAAGAGGCAAAAAGTTTCCAGGAGTATGCAATGTCAAATTTTTTTGGTCTTTATTTTGAAGCATACATGCCAATAAAAAAAGTTCAGTTATTTATATATTGAAGATAATTTGTGATTTGTTTAACTTAAAGACTAAGTTACTTAAAAATAAATACTATTTCCTTTATAATTCCTCAATTAATTAATTTTTATGTAGATTAGGTATATTCAGAGTTATTATTCAGTAATTTGTAAGTCGGATATATAAAATCAAGTAGAAATAGTACAGAGACATGGGAAAGCAAACGTGATTCACGAAGGACATAGAGGTATCTATGACAGTAAAATACCAAAAAGAATGAGAATCATATTACAACGAACATAATTCGGAAGGCAATTCTGAAAAAATCTTCAAGTCTATACAATAAGTACATCCCATCTAGCCATTTTTGCAGTATGTGTGGACTTATAGAATATTATCCCATGTCACAATCAAAGCATTGATATTAAAGTATTTTGCACCATGCCGCTTCATTATTCCAGGGTTTCATTTTTCTCTTCTTGCAAGTTTTAAGAAACGACACAAAATTGACTTGGAAAATGTAGTTTCATCTACATAAATGCTCAAACTGAAAAATCACTTTACAGTATCTCTTCTTGCTTCTTCATTACCATGATCTTCTTATCAATTGTGCGTTGCATTTGTGTCAGTATTTTATTGCTACTTGATTCAGAATTCCTGATCTTTTTATATTGTACAATTGTTCTAAATCACATTTTATGCATTCGTTACTAGAATTCACATTTAATTCAAGTTGAAATTTTTAGCTCAAGTGACACAAAGTAAGAAAACAGACGTTTAAACAATAAGCTTCCCAGGTCCTTGATATAAATGTTGGATGATAGGTAAAAATAGATTTTACTTTTTCTTTTTGGCAGAATTTACTTTATCAATTATCTCCTCAAATAAGAAAGAAATCTTAAAAAATGCATTACTAGAAATTTCACAAAGATTTCCTAAGATTAATTTACGGCTATTTGCAAAATACTAAGAATGGTAGATTCCAAAAATATCTACCATAATTTAATACATTCTGATAGAGGTTGGGTCCAATTAGAATATGAATAGAGCATGCAAATGAAAACAATCTTCAGAGTGTTTGCTTTTTTATTGTACCGACATATTGATTATGAAATGGGTGGAACTAATAGCAACGAAATTTATAACAATTATTTTTAGAACTAATTACTGATTTCGTGATCCTAATGCTAAGTAGACACAAAATGGCTCGCTACAAATCATTCAAGCTATTCTGAGTTTGGTAATATAATTCCGCATCGTAAAAAATAAATGCTACAGCATCACGGATATACATATTTAAAAAAATTCTTTTCTAGATAAATTTTAAATATCTTCCGTATTTAGAGCTTATGTTTGTTTCAACTGACTGATATTATGAAAAAGTAACTTTTAATGGAAGACATTTTCTTGTTAAAGGGGTGAAAATGTATTTGAAATCTTAGCTTTGAGCCATATTTTATTATCGGTCAGTTTTCTTTAAATGTGTTCTGTTTCATTTTTAAGGTCGAAATTCGGACAAAATATTAGAAAAGAATTTACGATAAATCATTTTTACATAGTTTCTTTACTCTTCGTTTTAGGTAGCAGCACAATTTTGGTATTTTTTTTTCTCTCTCTCTAAATTGAATTTTATTTGCTGAAGATGGCATAACTTATCAAAATATTTAATTACAAAAAATTGAGGAAAAAACTCTTTATTTACTTTCTTTTCTCATTGCAACTTACTTCTTTCCGCCTTGTTAACCTAACTAGTTTGCAAAATCCTTAAGATGTGTAATCAAAATTAATTATTAGTTTTTATGCATAAATATCGAAATATAATAAATAATGTATATGATTTAATTCTTTTGGTGTACTATATTGCATTAGAATTATTTATTAGCTTGCAATAAATCGCTATTTTTAGCCTTTTAATGTGTTCAGTATTATAGAAAAATACTATCATCATACAATCATAATGAATAACTTTAAAAATTGCTTTTCTTCATCTAAATATAGAAATTTACATTCTATTTAATATTTTATATTTTACAGAAGATGCTGGATATAACGGCTATTGGTGACCTGGAGTTTTTCTATTAATGGAAAAAGCCGTGAAATGGCAAAAAGAGATTTCAAATGAATCGAAATTCACTATTCACTAATGAAATTCATATTTGAGTTTATTTCAACGATTTAGTAGTTTTATAGATTTTAGAAATACCCGGACCTTTGTTATAATTTGAAATTTATCATATAAAAAATTAATATCCTTTTGTCAAACCGCGTATTATTGGTGAACTGGCAGTTAAATATTTTTTGAAAAATCCACCGAAAAAAATAAATATAGAAGAATGAATTAATGTATGAAGACATCTGCATCAAAATAAATATCTTCCTGCTCATTTACGAAGGATTTAACAAAATAATTACAGCTGTCTGTCTGTCAGTCATTTAGTCAAAACATTTTCTGTTTAAAATTATACTTTGATTTGTGCATACATATCGGCAAAATAACATCTGTCAGTTTCAGTGACGTTTCCTTTGTTGTGGTTAACCTTACAAAACAAACCAAATCCCACTGCAAAAGCAAAATGTTGACCGTTTCGTCATTTCCTAGAAGACAAAACAGAAAGAGAGAAAAGCAACATCTTTGCTATCCCCCAAAATTAATCCAGGCTGTTCTCCAAATACTATCTGAGAAAAGGCAGGTAGTAATGTGCTGGAAAACAATGGCGGCGTTAATACTTAAAGTGTTATCTCAGACAGATTACCAACGAAATACACAAAATCCCTTTTAAAAGCAACTATCAGCACTAAAACTTAGTCTAGGTGCTCTAGAATTATAGTTCAAAGAATTTCGAAAGCCTGGATAAAAAACATTTTCTACAATGGGAAAAAATCTAAATCTTTTTTTTGTGTGTGTGTGTGCGTGGGAAATCCTTCATCGCGTCTATATCCCATGTATTGCAAAACGAAAATTGTTTATTTCCTTTCGTCAGAAATTTCTGTTTGGATACGTTAAAAATTGTTTCCAAGTTGTTAGTTTTTTCTAGTAGGAATGCATTTTATTTAAAAGGATTATTATTTTATTCAGGAAAGTAAATATTAAAGGTACTGTTACAAATTGTTTTTCGGATTTTTTTTCTTCAAAAATGTTACAAAGATATCTTTGTTAAAGTAGCATTCTTACTCAGAAAATATTTAAGAAGTTCTTTTTTAATTCATATCTTTTATTTCAAAAGTTTTTAGATAAATTTTGTAACTATTTTGCTTTTTAATAATCTCTTGTATATGAGGAAGCTTTAAGGTTTAAAAACAAAAATGAACCGATTAATTAATTTAAATTTTGGACAGTCTTTATCAGCCAAAACTGTGAAATTCATATACAATTTTAACGCTCCCTCCAAGTTGTGAAACTTACATGCAATAATTCTGACTTCCTTCATTGGCATATAAAAACTCACTTAGTACTCGCTTAATACTTTTTAGTAATACACATATAAATTCTCTTAATATAAGGTAGTACTAGCTATAACATTATATAGCATTCACTACAGTGTAATATATTACAAAATAGAATAATGTATACCATCCACTATAATGTATTATGGTGCATATTTTAGTATATTATTTTACTATTTACTATAATTTAGTACATAGTATTCATTAACAATAATAACACAGACTCTATAAAACACGCAATAAGAATTTTAAGGCCATATCGATAGCCTATTTATATTATTTTAAAAGAAAATAATTTTTGATGTACATATTTTTTGCTGTTCATTCAGAATATGACTTATTTCAAATATTTTTTTAAATCTTAATTTCATAAAAAATAAATAAAAAGTTTAGCGTATTAAATCAATATATATGATTGTTCATTCAAATTTATACAAAATATTAAATTTAGCCGCTTCCTTATTTGAAAGTTACAGAAATTAATGGATTTTTAATTCAATAAAAAAGTTATCTTTTTCTTGATAAAGTTAAGAGAATAAAAAGTTGAATTTAATAATAACCAACCTGCATATTTATATTATTGCTTACAAAGAAAATATATTTAAAAATCGAAATCGTAAACATTTTGAAATTAACTCTAATTATACTACTGAGAGGCTTCAACTGGTTTAAGTCGAGAAACTTGGACCACTTCCTATCTTACCAGGAAAATGTACATTATTTTTACGAAGAAATCACATGTTTAAAAATTCCAAAATACATCTTTTCTCAATTTATTTTTCATATATTAATATCTCCGAGTCACGCGACATCTGTAATAGTTCCAAACATTGCAATAGCATCGAAAACGAGATTAACCTTTGGCATTATGTGCTTCATTTAGGTTTGTTCCCCTTTTCTTATCAGATGCATAACCACATACTTAAATATTTATTTGTTCTCTTTTTGCCAAAAGATGAGAATGGTGAATCTCCATAAATCTCAAGAAAAAGATGTCTGAGAAAATTGGAAAGCTGCCAAGTACTCAGATATCGATAAAATAAATCTGATCTTGGCATCACAGCATTTAATCCAAACTTCGCATCATTGAGGTAAGGAATGTATTTTTAAAAGAGCGTTCGTTCATTTTGATAAAATGATCTATCATTTCTTTGAATTTTATTCATATCTTTCAAACGCAGCTCTCAAATCATTTTCATCTCTCAAATGAAAAGTATAACTGATCGACTTCATGACAAATAGGGATGCTTCAGTGAAGGGGTTTTTATTTTTCATGACTTATTTTTTCAAAAGGAAGATTCTGCTGAGATAAGATCAGTTTAAAAGCAGTTTTTCATCAATTGTTAAGATATATTTTGGAAATATCTGACAAGTCTTAAAGTGGACTTTTGAAAACAAAATCAATTCGCCATCAATGTTTTCAGAGCCAAAGACTGTAAACGTAATTTAAAATTTATTCCCATAACATTAGTTTTGCTTTTTACGATCAATGTATAAAAAGTTTCAACACATGTATTATATTTTTTAATGTTCTTTGCTCTAACTTAAAATTTGTTTTAACATTTTGAAATTTTCATGAAAAATTAATACATAATTTTACTTTAAAATAAAATTTCACTGAAAATTCATTCATATTAATTAGAAGTGTCGTTAAATGCACAATTGAGCCCTGAATAGTCTGTTGGATATCGTAAATTTAGTTATGAATAATTTTACCCTCAAAGGTTAAAATATTTCCAATAAAATTTGAAATTTCAAAAATTCATTAAGCTTTTATTTTGTTTTATTCTTTTATACCTTCTATCACTTTTTAATCATCTACATTTTTATACATATATAGTGTTAAAGTAGTCTGTAGAAATGGAATATCTCTCTGTTATCATGAAATAACTGAGAAAAATTGAGGAAATAGACACGTTTAAAGGATAATACATATTTTTAATCTATAGTTAAAAGCATGATCATATGAGTTGAATTGTTTAAGTTCATACGATTCATAATCACACAAATGTAAGAAAAAACTTTCTCCCTCAAAAATAGTCATGAAAATTTTTTAAACTATCTAGAAAATCGATAAAGTGATGGGCAAAAATGTACATTCTCTTGCTGGAAAAAATACTGCATAAAATTCATCTTTCATATATTCATCATAAATTATAAAAAATATAATTAAAATTAGAAAAATTCTCCGAATTAAGAGAATGTCTCCAGCAAGTCCTTTTAAAGTAATTTTTCTGCTTTTCAATTCATCTTCAAATAAACATTGCTTAGTTACCAAATTCAGACAATATATATATTGAAAGTGTTAAATGAAGTAAGAATTAAATTTGGCTCCATTACGTCAAATACGTAATGAAAATTCAAAACAATCACCAATGAATAAATTATGAAGATTTACTATACCCTATGTTAAAAAGTTCCACCAGGATAATAAATAATTTAAATCCATAAAGAAATAAGAAATTTTATATTAATTTTTTAAATAATCTACTGCAGAGAAAATGAATCGTAGATTTCACAATTTCATGAAGAGACAAAATTACAGAAAAAGAAATATTGAGAAATTTTCGAAAACCATGAAAGTAAAGATAGATAGTTCTTGAAGTTAAAGAAAATCTTACAAAATAACTTCGATTTTTTTATAAAAAAATGTGAATAATCATGTGAAAGAAAATTGATTAAATTCCAGAACTTAATGATTTTTGTCTGAAAATAATTACTTTAAACTATTCTTTTTCTCAGAAAAGCATATATTTGAAGTGAAAAATTGAACAAATGTATCGATTCCTACAACCTTGATAACAAAAGATTCAACTAATCCCAAAACTAATTCAATTTTTCTACTGTCTAATTCGATAGCCCCATATACTTTAAGAATAAGTTCTATTAATTCAACTAAGTGTCTTCGCCATCATATTACTCCATGTGTCACATTATTATTACATTTAGAGCTTACTTAATTTTAGTTTATAATTTTAATTACACATTAATTCGATGCACTTTCCACACACGAGCGGAGATTAAAGAAGTCTATTTAGGATATTCTGTACTGTAGACTTCGTCATTCCGTTCAATAATTTAAGAGCAATAAGAAGCATTAAATACTACATATAACAAAATTTCAATGAAAATATAACTAGCAATATTCATGATGTTTTACTCTATAAATTATGAGTTATGAAATTTCTATTGCTTCTTTATTATGAGATCGCCGTTGAAAATTTTGTAATATCTCTAGATTCAAGATTCAAGAGAGATTCTCTATATTCAAGACTAGATTCTTGCCGAGATAACTATTTGAAAAGTATCTTATTAAACGGAAACTGTTCCATTAACTATTTAGTTAACGAGACAGTTATATGACAAACATATTTGTGCATGACACCTATCACTTTAACTGCATGTTGTATTACTATGAGCTGTAATGCCATCTCTTTCATTAGCATGTACTGTAATGTCATCTCTATCTTCACCATTTTCTGTAAGCCATCTCCTCTTTCCTTGGCACGTGTTGTGATTACATCTCCTCTTTCTTTATTTTACATTCATTATATATTCTTTATTTGATATCCTTTATTATTGGGAATATGTAAATAAGCATGAAATAAGGATAATCTTGAAAGTTATTATTTTTTATTAACAGGCTACAGGATTTCTCATTTTTATGACAGTACAACAAATGTTTTGTTGAAAGAGCGAAAGAATTAAATAAGAAAAAAATAATTCAGCACAAAATTCATAAATTAAAAATAAAGATTTCGCAATTCCTTTGAAAATCACAAATGATACAATCACTTACTGAATTTAAATAGATATTGAAACCAATCTTAAATTTCTTTCCCGTAAATAAAAACCTAAGTTATATTTATTAATAAATTAAACACTGAATGATGCTTTATCAGTAAAGATCGTAATATTTATAGTAAAAGTCAAAAAAAAAATTAGTTCAAAATATACTCCATATATATGAATGTAAATTAAACATTTTTTCAACTAAATTGACAAATTTTTCTTCAAAGCAGATTTTAATTAACATAAATTACATATTCCATTTCTCAAATATCCAAATTCATATTAACATCACACATCATAACAAAGATTTT
The DNA here is from genome assembly GCA_026543055.1 of Argiope trifasciata. NCBI lineage: Eukaryota > Metazoa > Arthropoda > Arachnida > Araneae > Araneidae > Argiope > Argiope trifasciata. The sequence goes on from JAPMOQ010009429.1 coordinate 2,414,089, forward strand.
ACTTGAAACACATTGAAAGAAGAAATTCCCGCAGATGTTTTATATGAAAGGTCTCAAGTTCATTTATAGTTTATTCAAAAATATAAAGCCTTAAAAGAAGATGTCAGTTTTAATACTTTTTATTTACGAGGAGGATTTTATAGAAATTTCAAAACAGACTTTCTTTGATAGTTTTCATTTAATTCTAATTTTTTTTTGGGGGGGAGGGGAATGCACTGTTTGAAAACTGGCTCAGTATAATTTTTTTTCATGAATGGTGACATTCAGCGATGCATATGATTGTGTAAAATCACGGAAATTATGTAGTATTACAATGAAATGGTACCAAAATAACTGCAAATATAATATTTAGATTTTAGAATGCCTTATGTTACATGCTTTCACAAAAAATATGCGTTTCATTTTCAATGTATAATTTATTATTAAGACAAACGATATATATTTTGTTGAAGTAGAAGTTATATGCATTTCTAAGGTTATTTTAGAAAGGAATTAAAACCATATTTAAAAATCGTAAAAGATATACTAACATAATTTTTGATACTTACTTTTAATCAAAATAACTATACATCGTTTGATAATGATTTATTGTATTTTACTATATTTAGATTTAGGTTTAAAATTTTTTATCATATATATTCTACAATTTTAATAGTGAAAATAAAAAAATTTTGCAATTGTTTAATCTCACTTTAGGCAACAAAGTTGTTAAGACGAGCAATACAATAAAAATACAGAAATTCTTAAATTCACACCAATTTATCAGGAATTGCATTATTTAATGATATCATACATGAATTGAATTTGTAATAGTTCAAATAAGAGTTTTCTTAACTATTTCACACTTACTTTCTTTAAAAAAAAATTGTAAAAGTGCAATTTATAGAAAGAAAAGTAAAGACAGTGAACAAAATCAGGAAAATAGAGAAAAACATAAATCACACTAATCATGCAATTTCATGCAGGATATTTCTGTAAAAAAGGAATGCAATATTACTTTTACCTAAAGGAATCTATTCTTCCCATTTTAATTTCCCAAATTAGTTCTTACTATGACTGAAATGAATTACTATTATGACAAATTGATTTGACTATTTTTAAATGTTTATCAAAAATTTCTTTAAAATAATACACAAAATATTTTATTTAAAACTATAACGCCGAAATGAAAACTTTTAGTTATTTTTCAATATTGAAGAAATTTTATTATAAATTAAAATTAATTGCATTTTTTAACAAGTTTTGTATTCTTGAGAGTCAAATTAATGCCTTATTGTACTATTTGGGTGAATTCCATTTTTTAGTAAAAATTATTGAGATTCAACCGGTACTGGTTTGAATTTAAGATCCAGGAAATAGTAGGCTTACGGAATTGCCAAAAAGTTAAATAATTTCCTTTCTGTTAAAGGGAATATATTCTGAAAATATATTCTATTGCTTTTTGTCTGATTAAAAAGTTGAAAACAACTAGGTTAAATCATAGCTTACTCAGGTTGGAAATCTCAAATCATGGCAATTTTTTTTGCATGATATTAAATTATGGCTAATCTTTTCTCTTATTTGAAGCGACTGATTTGATAATGACATTTACAAATATTTTTATTTTTTCATATGAATTGATAAATTGACCATTATATTCTTTAAAATAAATTATTCATGAAAATCACGTGGAAAAATGATGCAATCTTAATATCTGCCTGAAATTATAATACTTCCTGGTGTAAGAGCCTGGGACTCCTGCAAACAACAATTTAAAAATTTTGAAAATTCACTCGAATTTTAAGCCAACTTTTGAAGAAATATTGTTCTTTGATAGAAAACTTATTGTTTAAATCAGTTAAAATATGTTTTCAAAAATTTTAAGCAAGGGTTATATTACATATATTATATTTCGTTTAATTCATTTAAGTTAATTCATTAATTAATTTCAAATGTTCTATTTTCATCTTTTAATTTTATTCAGTACATTTGAAATCTGTATTGAAGGATCTATTTTAAAATGATCCGGCCATTTTATTATCACACAACACATTCATTACTTAAAGTTATTCTTTGAAAGAATTACTAATTCAAGTAGAAGTTCTGTACTAATTGTTCCAGTTAAAAGTTGTTAATAGCATGTTTCCTGTAAATCATACACATGCGAAATTCCTGGTGAACATCATGATTGACTTCAGCAAATTCTAATCGTTCGAAATTTAAATTCATTATTAGCATGCATTAAGCTTATGCTTTAACACACATAGGATAGTACAACAGTGGGCATCAACGAAGAATGTACATATTTGGTATAAAAATTATGCTACTAATCTATTGAAAAGAGATTCCTACAATAAAATTTTCATTTATGTGTTATATAACCTGAATTTTATTTCTTATTCATTTTTAAGTGTTGCAAAATTTTCAATAACGTTTGAAAATATTTCTAAGTAATAAAAAAAAGAAAAATATAAAATTTTAAAAATTTTCTTTTAAAATAGTAGAGAAATACGGTTTAAAGTTGTTCCTTCAGATCTGATTACAAATCTGAAGAATTCAAACCCTCACCTCAATCGTGAATAATATAGAAACATCCTATAATTAAAATTTATTAATATATTTTTTATTTCAAAGATATTTTTCCCTGATTACCTCTTAAGAAAAAAGTTACTCCTCATCAATGCAGAAATGCTTTACTGTCATCTGTGACACCTACGTTAGGAGTATCTTTCCTCACCTTTAAACCTACAAAATTACTTGGACTCGTCTCAACTACTCCAACAGGTGAAAACAGGTGGCATTCAAGTAATCTGCAGTTCATTCCTAAGGAATTGTCCTTATTAACAAACTAAATGCAGTTTCAAAATCATAATAGTTAAAAAGTTGCATTTAAATTCTTTTAAAAATTTTAAGTTAGTGAATTTCCAAATCTTTATTTTAAAAAAGTAACAATTATGAAAATGCTTTTTTAATAAGCTTCAGAATGAAAACTGAAAGGTGTGAAGAAGCATCGCAAGAAAAAAAATGCTAATAATAGCATCTTTCACTTTTTTTCATTTAATTTCCATCCCTCTCAGGCAATTTATTATATCCCCTTTTAAATGAGAAACGCGATCATAGCATCATGAGCATACGGAGAAAGAATTTATCAACAGCGAAAGCACGCATGCTTTTTTTTCTCCCGAAATGAGCCCGCTGGTGTAGCCCGGCGTATCAAAACCCATTAAATCTGACAGCAACAAAAGACCTGCTAGAAAAATTTGTCTCTAATAAGGCCTGCCTTCATCCAGGAGTAGGTGAAAGATTCGAGCGAAGTTCAGCTATTGCATCCCTCTCCCTTCCCTTCTCCATCCCCCACCACCCTTCCCATCCTCAACGGACTTCAGAAGACCCAGTGGCATTTAAAGATGTGATGGATCAAGAGAGATGCGAGTGTTGGTTTGAGATGTAAACACTAGGGCCGTCTCCATTACACGAGGTTACGAAAAAAAATGTGGGAAATACCGGGAACGAAAAGTAGAAACGAAGAAAGACGAGTTGAGAGAGTGAGAGAGAGAGAGAGAGGAAAAATGGGAAGTGGGACACATACCTCACTGTCGGATCTCAAGATAGGACTAGCAGCAGCAAGGATAGGCTTCAGAGAGTAGTGCAAGATGGCTAGCAGGCGCGAGGGTTGCCCTGTGTTACAACCACACAGCGCAGGCGCGTCAGCTTTGGCGTTTCTCACCTCTTACAGCGTCTTTCTCCTCTTGGGATGAATATTAATTTAACTACAATTAAAATTCTGCAATCCACACTTGTCACTTTCGCTAAGGTATCCTGATTTAGAGAAAAAAAGCAACCTTTAGTTATGTTAGTAATTAGTGATAATGCAGAATCTTTATCGGCTATTTTTTCTTTTCTGCTAACAGGACCGAACCGGCATATGAGGGGAAGAGAAGATCGAAGGATGAGGAAGAGAAATGATTCAGAGGTTCATTGTAGGTTACTGTTCTGGAATTCGCCAAGAACGCAAGGATCGCCAATCCCGGCAAACGCGGTAGATATTCGATCGTCTTCAGAGCACTGCATTTCATTGATCAATCACTAAGCCCCAGAATTTGAACCTCGGAACAAACAGGGTAAATATGGAGGAGAAACTCCACCTGTGGGGTCCATTATTAAAGTATCGCGGAGATGCAGCGTTTCTCCTCTTTGCATCTCTCTCCCTCTCTTGTCATGATGATGCGTAGGGAGATAATGCACGCATTAGTTTTATCAGCTTTCAACAGGAAGACTTTGATTTTATTATCACCAGTTTCGTTATTACTCACTGAATTCATTTGCATTTTGTTTAATGAGTAGAATTTTTATTAGGGTATTTTCAGCCTTCAAGAGAATATTTAATTTTTGGGGTCGATTCATTAAGATAAAGAGCAACAACAAGAATTAAAAATGATTATGATGCTCAATAATAGCTGCTAACTATATAATAACTGTAAATTTATATATTAGATTTATATATTAGGCAGACTTTGATTTTATTATCATCACCAGTTTCGTTATTACTCATGGAATTCATTTACATTTCGTTAAATAAGTGGAATTTTTATGAAAATAGTTTCAGCCTTCACAAAAATGCTTATTTTGGGGGCTCAGTTCATTATAATAAAAGTAACAACTAAAGTTTTAAATGCTCAATATTAGCTGCGAGTTGTATAATAACAGAAAAATCATATATTAAACAGACATTAATACATTTATTCGTGATTGTCAAAACATTTACAGTTAAGGCGGGGGAGATTAAACTCCTTTTGGCAAAGTCTTTATAGAAACTGCATTAAAGATCACTGAAAAATTTCGTATTACATCATTATCACCTTAAATTTTTCTTATCCTTTTATTTTCTCATTTACTTATAAAATAGGATTTTAACCGTTAGCTAGAATTTCCTATATTTTATCTATGTTTATTAAGCTCGAATTTTTTTCAATGTTGTAAATAATGAGTATAAAATATATTTATACGAATAATTTAATTTAATATTTCATCCATGCGAAAATCTTACATTAAGAAATAATATAATTTTGCCATTCTTCCTTCAGAGGTTTTTTAATAAATCTTAGCTTGAATTTCATTTGGTATAATTCAAGAAGTATTCACTAATTATTTTATCAAGTTATTACTTTTTGAGTATATATGATCCATATGAATATATATTGAATCACATTTCTTCTTTGTCAGACTGATGAGGCCAGGAAATTTAGCAAATTTAGCAAATCCTGATTTGCTAGGCCAGGAAATTTAGAATTAAACAGAATTAATTCTTAACCAGTTAACTGTTAAGACCTTTTTGGAAAATACGTATCTAAATTGTGTAGCAAAAAATAGCGATGACGAGTATACTAGTCAAACACAGAATATGCATAATATGAAATTATGTTGTAATAAAATGACATATTTTTATTTCAATAATCACATTTATTTATTTACTTTAACTAACATACATTTTTTTCACACGAACGAAAAGAATATGCAGCGTGTGCTACTTATTACTCCTAAAGTCATAACTAAAAATACTATACTTTTTTCCTGCGAGTGTACCCGTCAAAACCAGTTAACTAGTTAGTAACTCCACTTATAAAATTCTTTAAAACAAAAAAAAAATAATAGATTAAATTTCACCCAAAATAAGCGTAAATCTTGAGTCAAAGAGAGCTAGCCAAAAAGAAATAGTATTTTGTTTCATACGTCGCATGATTGATTCCGAAATGCATGACAGAATTTTCTTGACAAGTAGTTAATTATCACCGGGCAAACGGCAAGCTTAGAAAGATGTGACATAATAAATGTTACATTATCGCAATGCATCTTCTCTCCTTTCTGCGTCTTAAATCTTAAGAACTGTCAGTTCTACAGAAGTGTCATGACTTAAATACCTTTCTCCCTTTCATTTAACATTTCGCTTTCCTGATATGAAAAAGGTCTATCAGTATTAGCGTTTGAATTAAAATTTGACAAAAATAATTCATAGAGCTTAGTCAATGTAGCACATAAGCGAAGAAAAATCATCAGTATTATTTCCTGTAAACCAATTAAAAAGTCATAAGCTTTACAGTCCAATGTATTATATTGAATAAGCTCATAACAAAAAAAAAATCAATAAGAATTATTTCTTGTAGTATAATTGGACTCAAAGGATAATGAAAATAAAACTTGAACACGAAAATTTAAAAAACTATGAAAAATATAATAACCTGATAGTTATCAATACATGGCATTATTATCTCAAAAGAAATTTCACCTTTCGCCACTTGTCAATATTATATTATATATATATATATATATATATATTATATATATATATATATATATATATATATATATATATATATATATATATATATATTCTCATAGTATAAGTTTATTATGCAGAATCACTTTAATTTAATTAGTTCTTTTTAGTATAATTGGACTCAATAATATAAGAAAATTTTGAAAAACTATAAAATATGCAATAACCTGATAATTATCGATACATGACATTTTTATATTAAAAAAAAGCAGTCGAAAGAAATTTCAGATTTCACCATTTATCATTATTTATATTTTCAAAAAATTCTCATGATCTGAGTTTATTTTGCAATACCAATTTAAGTTCATTTGTTAATAGGAGTGATTATTATTTCCATAAATCAATCAAGTACTTATTAATAGGCAGATAATAATTTAAATTTCAAAAGATATTCATAACTAAATATTTCAAATTCTAATTTTAGTTAACCAAATAATCTGAACAAAATTTACAAATAAATTTTCAATATTAATATAATAACATACGAACTCAACACGATTTAACAATTAATGAAATTTAACATAAAAACGAAGTTTGAAAAAAAAAGGAATAAGTATTGTATTAAAATGTTAATTGCCAATCACGCATTATCGATTGACAGATATTTAAAATACATTAATCATATGTACATTATAATAAAAATACATAAATGATGTATTAACTTATTTTGAGAGCAATTAAAACTAAATTTCAAAAATTGGCCACCATACGGAATTGCAATTTTTAACTTAGCAATTAACATGTTAATTTCTGTTATAAATCATTCAACAACTGAGAAGATTCTACATTTTTATTAGCCGATTATTACAATAACTATCTTATTAATAGTTCATTTATATAAATGCTTAGTAATATTTCACAAAATTACATTTTCAGACAACTAGCACAATTTATCCGCTATTTCGAATTATTCTCTCTCGTCATAAATCATGGATTTCTCCATAGTAAGCATTTTAGTTTTTAAAAAATAAAAAGCAATTAGTGTGAGACGGTTACATTAGAAACTCCAGTTTCTAAAAGCCAATTAATCTCGATAGTTCCCGCAATCAAAGGAAGGATTCTTCAGTGCCAAATAGCTGTCTTTCCAAGCAACTTGGGATATTTCGACTTTCTTGAGTCACTTTGAATGTTTTGATGAACAAAGCTCTTCCCAGTTTCCCTTTGTCTTAAATCAGCATTCGTCAACATAATATGTAAATGCTTGGGCAAGTGCTTATCTATACTTATAATAAAGCTCAATGTGTGTGTGTGTGTGTGTGTGTGTTGGCGCTCTACAGGCCAGACCGTTGGACCTACAGTTACCAAATTTGGTACATGTATACCTTGGAGGTCGGGAATGTGCACCTCGGAGCCCTTTTTTTGAATTTTTAATTAAAATTTGAATTAATTAAAATTTAAGCGAAATTTCGACGTTTTTCCGCTATAACTTCCGAAAATATTATCGAACAAACATGATTTTAACATCAATTTAAAGATAAAAAAATTAGCTTTTTAATGGTATCAGTGTTTTAATGTATAACATAAGCCTTTATTTTTAGCGAATTTTTAAAGAAATATTTTAACCATGTTTTTTTTGAGTACGTGACTGGATAAAATAAAATAAAACAATGCCGGAAGTTCAAATTAAAAAAAAACCAACTATCACCGCAAATCAAATCTAAAGCTATGCAACTTTTAGCACGTGACCGGATAAAATAAAAGAAACATAAAATGTGATATTTTCTTAAAAAATAAATGCAAAGCAAAAAGTTTCTATGATTGTTTGCAATATCTATATCATTAATTCCATAAATTATCTTTATTTACAGTAAACCTGATTGAATTTAGACAGGATATGCATTGAAATCCCGACTTAATGGCATATTTCTATAATCGTTTGCAATATCTGTATCATTAATTCAATAATTTTTTCCCTTTTTCGCTTTCTTTAAAAAACATATTTAACATTTTGGCAATATCACCGAAAAAAACATTTTTAATATTTGGTAAGAATAATCGATAAATTATTAGAGCATTTAACTCAAAAAGTTTTTCCGATTAAAGTTACCGACTCTTTAACTACTGATAACTGAATATTTTAACTTTAAATATTTCTTAAATTTTGGCAAATGAATATATGATTTAATTGAAAATTTTAGAACGCATTACTCATGGCGAACCAGCTGGCCGCCAAAGGTGGCTAGTATAATATAAGTTAGAAGAATGCTTGTAATGTTTAAAATAGAAGAAACTTATTTAATACTTATGTCCAAGTTTTTAATAGTAGTTATAGTAGAAATTGAATTTAAAATATTGAATAGGTTTACAAGACAATATCAAATCATAAACAATCACTTTACTAAAAATAAAAAAAATTTCATAAGTGGAAATCTACGCGTGATCATTTTAAGCAATTATCTTTAAAGAACCAAAGAATTTGTCCCAAAAATTTAAAGAAAACGAATATAAGTAGAAATGTTTGTATAGTTAGTAAAATGGTATGATAGTTAGTTAGGGATTTTTATTTCTACCTGAGAGAATCTCTAGTCGAAATTCAATTTAGTCTTTTTTTTCTTTAGATAGAAAGACTAGCTGATATTCGAAGTTTTTCTTTAGGTAGAAACACTATAAGACCATTGAATACGTGACAATCAGACAATAAAGAAGAAAACGAATATAAGTAGAAATATCCATTTTCTTTCTAGATACATTGTGACATATTATCATACCGTTTTACTAACTATACAAACACCGGAGTAAAAATGTTACAGTTTTCTGTTGAACTAAATATAGTTGCTGAATTGTTTCTATTTCTACCTGGGAGAATCTAGTCGAAATTCGATTTAGTCTTTTTGTTTCTTTAGATAGAAAGACTAACTGATATTTGAAGTTTTTCTTTAGGTAGAAACACTATAAGACCATTGAATACGTGGCAATCAGACAATAAAGAAGAATATATGTTTGCTAGCGTCAAAATTTTTGTGTTCTTTTCAAATTTCTTGGCTTTTCAAAGTAATTTTCTTTGAAAATTCTACCAAATTTATGAGGAAAGTTGAGTAATGTCATCAGACCAGTTTAAATGTAACACAATAGTTAACCGTTTTAATACTTGGAAAAATATTAGAAATCAAAGAAAGAATTTAATTATAAGCACCCAACTATGTTTTAGTGCCTTATTTAAGTGATATTTGAAACTATATGTTGCCTATTTAAACTAATTTATAATATGTTAAATTATATTCATGCTAAATAAATCACACACACAAAAAAACTCCATGACTTAACAGAACTTGCACCCTAACTTGCATTCTTTTTTTTTGCATTAAATTAGAGCTTTTTCAAACACTGTCGATAAAAAAACAAGAATTTTGAATGATATATCTTTTAGTCCATACTAAATGTAGGTAAAATATCAAGCAGAAATGGAAAGGCACGCATAGGAAACTGAAAAATGTAGATTTTACAAAACGCTTTTAACTGAAGATATTTCGATCGACACTAAAAGCAATTCATGAGCATCAATCGTATTTGCCGCCTTTGGAGAAATTTGCATTGCTGCATAAATTAAGAGTTCTATATTCTACCAAGAGCTATTTTACATTAATGTTTCAGCTGCATTTGTGCACAACATCTTAATAGGATCATACATTCTATCTAATTGATTGAACGACCACATATATGGCAGCTTTCAACAAGATACCTAGCTACAATTTATTTTCGATGCTTCTCCAGAGCAAAGGAACCCCAGTTCATTTCAACAGGAATGTCAAAATTTATCTGGACTCTACATACTTCCCACATTGATAGCACAGAGTAAACAGGGTTTTTATCCACCACAATAATCAAATTTGATGTGTATGAACCTCTCAGGATAACATTAATAGTATAATTTTAAGAAGTTCCGTCGAGATCTATGAAATTCCGGTTGTCAAATTGTCATTTGCTTCTAGCAATGACTGTAACATGCCAAATATGTTTATAAGTATACTACAATCCTTACGCTGGCACTGTGAATCTTGTAATACTATTAGTTGTTGCTCTTTTGAATAACTTTTATTAAAAATTCGATAATTAAACGTTTATTTTTTTAAATTTAACAGTATTTATCACTTAACTATAGTTTGTATCTTCTTTACGAGCTGCACTTATATGAGTTTTTCCACACACAAGAGCCTTTAAAAAACCTATTTGCTTTGTTCTTTTCTACTTTCCTTCACATTTTTTCCAAATATTTTAAAGGCACCTTGTATATTATCAAATCATGGCTAGAAGCAGAGCTAAAAGTTTTGTTAAATCTCAAAATACGTGAAAATCTTTTGATTTGATTTTATTTTGATTCGTGCAGTGTCCAGCATTATAAATTAAATATAAGCCAGATTTGAGTAAATATCTTTAGAAGAATTTCGGTAATAGATCTTGAAAACATAATTTTTGGAAAAACTGCATTTTGTGAAAATGGGTTCGAAATTTATGCTTATAGCGCATACTGGGAAAAAAGAAGAATTCTTCTTTAGAACATCCCAAATTTATTGTTAATCAATATTCTTCATAAGTTTAATTTATATTTAAAATTTTCAATTCGTGAAATTTTTTTCCTTCGCGTTTTCTTGACCTAATGACTCCTCATTATGATCTGAAATTCAACAGGCATCAGCAGATTTGAATATTTCTTCAGTCATCTAACTTAAGGATGCATGTTAACTGACCAAGAGATTCAAATTTGTCCTAAGGCCCATTTAAATTCTTTCCATGCATTTTGTGAATCAAAAATTACAGTATCAAAGTTCTGAATAAAACTGCTTTATTAGCTGAATCTTATGGCCTTTTCAAATTTTGCAGAATGCCATTTGTGATTATATTGATGAGATTTCAAATAACTTTTAATAAATTTATTTCGTATTTCTCAATAGTTTCTTTTCATTATTTTTTTCTCCGTGGCAAAATTTAATTTTTTTAAATTGAAGTTTATGTTGACATCGATTCCCACAATCATTTCTGCAATATTCAATCAAGAATGAAAAATTTAAATCCGATATAATTTTGCCAATATGTTTACCACAAATTTTGTAAAAAAACTGTAAATGTGATTTGTGATAATATAATAAAATATAAAACAATATTTGAATAAATTTATTTAATATTTGCATACAGTTTGCATTGCATTTCTTTGTATAAATGATTATATATATTTCGGTGAATTTTGCTCTGAAAACTTATAGAGAATATCTTCTTAATCTAGAAAGGTTTTTAGATGTAAAATTGTGGAAAAAGTTGCAATTATTTCTAAAATTTGATTATTACTAAAGCACCAAGAAAATAAATCTGATACTAATGGACTTAAAGTACTATTCCTAACAAATTACAAATTGTCTTCTTATTGTAGAAATATTTGTAACATTTAAAGGGAAATAGCTGTTTGATTATCCATGATAATGCTGAAAAAACTAACGCTTTGAATATTTACGGAAAAATCATACAAAAAATCTCGAAATTAAAAATCTCACTATTTTTTAATGATTCTTATTTATTAAAACAAGATTTTACCATCTATACTTCCAGTTGAAACCTACGATAACTTCGTAATTGTTAAGATTTTTAAACTATGTTAAAGTCAATTTACGTAGCATCATAGTCAAAATATAAGCAAAACTGGTCATGCCATCTAATGTCTAATTACAAGTTGGTTCACTCTATGCTATGACAGTTCTATCTATTTATGATGCAATATGGGCAAAGTATTCTTAAATTATATTAACTTAATGCCTTTATTATGCATGGCGTGAATATAAATCAGCTCCTTTAAAGTTATTAACATTTTCAATTTTGCATATTATTAAATGTTTATATTAAAATATCGCTTTCATAAATAGTATTTCACTTGTAAAACAATTCATATATAATATCTTTGACTCCACATTCAAAATAATATAATTTACATTTAACATAATTTTAGTTACAGCAAAAAGTATAAATTCAAATAATTGAATAAGTGTACCTATATACCTATAACTCAAAAACAGCACAATTTTTTACTATGTAATAGCTCACTAGGCTTCACTAGAACTCACTAGGCTTCACTAGAAATAAATCTGCACTGTAATTGAACCCCAGAGCTTTAGTCTGCTTTTATATAGTTTGGTGATAAAAGGGATCAAATTTTCTGGAAATTTTCGGGTGTCCCCTAGGCATTCGCAATTTCAAAGACGAGACCTCTCAAACAAACATTTGACGTGAAATTTGGTGGCCAGCGCACCAAATAAAAAAAACTGACTCTACAGTATATTTTATTGTTTAAATATCAAGAAAAACTAAAGATATTTCGAAGACGTTATCAACTGATAAAAATAAGCAAAACAGGTTTAATATCACGGTTACACATCTTAATGAAATCAGATATCATCTGCCTGTTATAATTTCAAAGATTTTCTTCCTTTAAAAAATTGCTTAAGCAAATAAAAAATTTTAGAGAAGGAACATTTTTAAGAAACTATTACATGAAAAAATTCAGATAGAGTGCATATAAACTTAAATAACTCTGTAGAAATCTTGACTGAAAAAAGAAAAAAAAAAGATTTAATTTAGTCCATGTGATAAAAGGTGTAGCGTCTGTTTAATTATCCGTCTTCATCTCAGATTTCACTTAATTTCCATTTAATTAAAATCTGAGCTTTCTCACACTTTTGGAAACTACTCGAGAGTCGTTAGCGATGACATTTAAGATTTTTCTCCTCTTCTTCGAATCCCATTTCTCGACTTACTCTTTTCTATTTACAAAAGTTCGCCTTCCCTTCTAACTTCGGCTAACACCCACTTTTTTCATGCGCATTGTTTGAATTCCTTCGTGCGGAGTTTAGCAATTTGTTCTCGCTTCTATTCAGTCTGACAACTCCAGTGTCGTTTAATAGAATAATTTTCCTGTTCCAAGTCTAAAAATCTTAAACGTTCCACCGTTTTATTTCGGTCGTTTGTTTCTTATAGTTAGTTCTGACTTCTAGTATGTAATTAATGATTTTTCCGCTCGTATTTTTTTCCTTTGACAAGCTATTTTTATTTTGAAGTTTCTTTCTCGGCTTCATAAGTTGTATTGATTTAATCCTTAGAAGATTTTTTTGGGGAAACAAATGTTTCGCTTTATAATAAATTTCTATTTTCAAATCTTTTTTATTATGACTATACTTAAAAGCTTGAATATAAATAATTAGAGATTTCATAAAATAATTCCGTAATTTTGCTAACTAAATCGGTGCTGCTCAATGGCTTGCTTCAGGTTAAATTGTTTTGGTTCGTTATAAAGGCCAATATTGAAAGTTTGATTGCATTTATTAAATTAATATTTCATTTTCAATTCAAAACTGACCCCATTATAAAATTGCCGTATTAGCGGAAAATATAATCCTACTAGAGCGTTTACTTGACTCTCATTCTTAACAAATATCTGAAGGAATTTAAATTTCAACACAATAGCCTATTCGAGTTGTGAACCTGAGAACTTAGACGTACATTATGCGTTGAAAATGACCTCTGACATTTAACTCTTATCTTTTAGAAAAAGGTTATAAACATATATTCGAACAAAAAAAGATACATTTTATTAAACACTGACCATGCCTTTTATTTTGATGTTTACATAGTACAGAAAAAGCGTAAAATCGTCGAAAAATTCTACCTCGATACTTTAAGGAATCTGGGCGTTTTAGACGTATCTGTATTCGAAAAAAAAACTTATTTTGGGGATAAGTCTTTGTGTTTGTGACAAAAGTAACAAAAACACTTTTAGTTAGATGATTGGAATTTGGTATTCTGTTTTTACACCGAATTTACAGATTTCTATCAAATTTTGTGCAAAATTTGTTGACAGGAAGTTCGTCTATCCTGGTGTTTGCATATGAGTTAGCACGATAATTACAAAACGAAGAGAGTTATATGGATAAGATTCTGTAGAGAAATTTAATATCTATAGACATCTGCCAAAGTTTTAGCGAAATCCAAAAAAGAGTTCATTGTCTTTCGGTCTATAATTGCAGAAACAGGTAAATGCGATAATTTCAAAAAATGCAATGACTTAAACAAGTGAAATCTGACATGTAATTTTATGACTACAAACGCAATTTGTGTCAAACATTTGAAACTGGTTGAAACAAACAAACAACAACAAAAAAAAAACGTGTCTAAATCACAAATTTAACTTTCGGATATTATTAGCCGCATACCAGGGATTAATCGCCAAGTAACTCGCCAAGGATTCAACAAAATTGCTAACTTCAATATAATAGTTACTACTGACAAAAATCAAAAATTGACTATTGGCAAAAGTCAATATTTCGTAATTATTGTACTCTAATATCGTGCAAGTCATTCCTTGGCATGACAAGTTTATTAGAGAGTATACAAGAAAGTTGTGGGCAGGCCACTCCTATTTCTTCTAATTGCCTATACCAATCTAATTATTCTAGTCAGTTTCACACCATAATCAGAAGACAATTGAGGCAGTAAATTTTATTTAATATTTAACAGTGTGCTTTATATTTTGTAGGGAAATATCGCGTCCCTTTCTCCCCAAGACAACCAATAAATTTAAAAATGAGATGAGTACTTCGCATTTGACTTGTATCGACAAAACAAGAATTTATTCGATTTAGTATATATTTAAGAAAGGAGTGGTTATCATTTTCCTCATAACTGCTTAAATGGGAATTCATTCTGTTCATTAATATTAAAAAGAATTGATTACCGTTTTCACCATATTTTTTTGATATTTCAAAAGCGTTGGACAATTAGAAAATTGTAAACTGTTGACAGTTGTTTGCTTCTCAATCGCACTATTATATTTGTTTCATCACTCATAAATTCAAAAGCACTGAATTACTTAGAGAATGAACCACATATGTAACTTCTTTATCAGTATATTTAATCTAATGTGCTTGTTAAATTGCTTTATGTTGATAAGTAACTCATATTTTTAATTATTCAGACAGAGTACCTAATGCTTGTAGTCACTGAACACCAACATTAATTTTGTTCCATGGCAAATTATCCAAGCATCACCATTTACAATAGTTTGAATCTAATGCATATTTCTTGACCTCTATTTTTTTTATTGTTTTAATTCTTGGAAGCTGCATTTTTTTTAATACTTCGGCTTCCAAGAAACCTCGATCAATAGTAAATTGAGGAAAATATTAGCTTTAATTTACTGTTGATAGGAAGAAGGTACGAAATTACGATTTCAAGGTATTGTTTGAATTTCATTCAAGGATAATCTTTTTTATTATGATCACAAATTTCAGAAAAATAAATATTTTGTTGTTCCAAACTTCATTTTAAAAAACGAAAGATAAAATATGAAAAATTATGACCAGAAAAGTACCCCAAGTACCTACCTTTTAATTTCATATGCTAGAATATTTGCTTAGCTCGACAATATGAAGAAAGATAGATTGCAGAAAATACATTTTCCCCAAGACTTGACTAAGTTTGACAGTTGTTTTACGTTTCAAACTGCAGTCGGAAATACAAATTATCGATTATTTATAAGGGTGCTTATGCTTAATAAAATTAATATTACTTTTTGCATTTCTTGTGTGAGTATTCAGTGTTATCAAAGAGCATATTATTTAATACATTAATCTGATAATTATTAATCTATACTCATAATAAAGCTCAATGTGTGAGTGTGTTGTCGCTCTACAGGCCAGACCATTGGACCTACAGCTACCAAATTTGGTACATATATGTATTGATGTCGGGAATGTGCATCTCGGAGCCCTTTTTTCGAATTTTTAATTAAAATTTGAACTAATTAAAAATTAAGTAATATTTCGACGTTTTTTCGTTATAACTTCCGAAAATAACATAGTACAAAGATTATTTTTACATCAATTTAAAGATTAAAAAATTAGCTTTCTAATAGTATCAGTGTTTTAACATATAACTTGAGCTTCTATTTTTAAAGAAATATTTTTATCTATATTTTCAACAATATATTTCGGACAAAACAATAAAATTTAATCTACACGAGCAGTGAAAGAGAAAAAATTATATTTTATCAATATGTTGCCATCAGATAGACAAAACTCAAATTAAAAAATAAATAATTATGGCAAATTAAACATATAAAAGTGTAATTTTCTGCACGTGTCTGCATGAAAGGCAATATGTTTTTCTAAAAAGAAAATGTAAATAAAAAATTTTGTCACTTTTACAATATTATTAATTAAATAAATCAGCTTCATTTAAGACAAACATAGTTTAATATATATGCATTTTCAATTCAAGGTCCAACGGCTAATTTGTAAAACTTTAATAATAGAAATGCATCTATAAAAAGGGTCTAAATGCAGTAAATAACTACATAGCATGTAACTTAAGTTTATTAATGCTTTAAAAATTGAAGAATGTTTAGCTTTTAAATAAAAAGATAAACTTCAATCAACTCAGTCTCTAAAACTGGCTGATTCATGAATATCTGAAGATCACTAATCAATAAAAATGGGTAATTTTAAATCACTTCATCACCCATTCCAACGATGATATGTCCAGGATTTCTTAAAACTAACTAGCCAAAGAATAAAAATGCTGATTGTTTCTTACATTTCTATTCAAAACTTCATAAGTTGATCAAATTTGATACAGAAGATAGACACCTTTATTTATTTATTTGAAAGTTGTGTCAAGAATATTTCGTAGAATATGATTCCTTATAACTAAAAGGTGAACAAAATTTAGATTTAATAATTTTTTAATCATGTTTAAGGACCAAAATAAAATAAAATATTATTATTAGCATCATTTAAATCTATTTGAAACTAAAAATAAAACCTGAATTTTATGATGAATCTAAGTAATTTTTGTTGAATAATTCGTGAAATATTACATAAATTACTGTAATTATTTAGTACTATACATAATGATTCTCTTTTACTTATATTTTAAAGAAAGGCTTGGTTTTGATTTAAAAAAAGTTTTTATATCAATTTGCAGTTTAATCATTTCCACTTTAAAGTTGAAATTTAGAGAGAACTGAGAGATACTCAGAAACATATAGTGCATTACAGGCTAAATGCCTTTATAACTGCATGAGTGAATTATATGACTAAAAAAATTTGAATTCTCAAAATATTTTGATGCTGTAGCTTTAAAAGATAAGTTACATAAAGTATTTAATTAACAATGATGTTACGTAAAGCATTTAACTGATCATTTTTAAGAGATTGCCGAATCGGCTGGTCGCCAACGGAAGCTAGTATAAAATAAAGTACTGAAGAACTGGGCTGAACTTTTTCAATTCCTTCTATTAGTTCACATTCTTCCTCTGTATATATATTTATGTATCTTGTTCAAATTTTCAGTCGTTAATAAAATACTTTTTATTCATCCACTCAAGTTCAAACACGCTTTTTAAAACTTGTAATGGATTATACTTGATGTTAATACAGATTTTTTCAAATAGTAATTTATTAATTAATTTAATTTTAATTTTTAAATAGAGTTTTAGCAGTTATTAATTAAAATTCAAATCAACAGACAGTAGCTCTATCGGTAAAATGCAAGGATTTCAGTATTTTTCTCGTGAAAGTGAAGAATGCGAGTTCAGTTCTTGTGAAAATCAATGTTTTGATACTTCATAATTTTTTCGATATTTATTTAATAAAAAGTAGATAAGATAAAAAAAAATTTTGATCTAATTAAGAATAGAATTGAAATTTTTTTAAATACTACTTATTAAAACATATTCTCTTGTAAAAAATCTTGTTTAAGACATACAATTTGAGTTTTGAATTCAAAAGGCTTATATCTTGAGAATTTTCCAACCTACTCTTGAAAAGCATTATGCTCAAAATGTGCATAGCATGCCTAAATGAAAGTGGGACTATCCCCCTAGCGACATCATTCCATTTAATAAAATTTTGGAAATTCTTTAGTATCTGACTCTACATGTCAGGCGAAATCTAGAATAAAAAGGTTTTGCTTTGCTACAATATAATGAAGATTATGAATTAGATTGAATGTATGTTATGTTTTGCAGCTTTCCTATCGTGAAGTGTTTTTAAGCATAAGTACAAAAACACTTATAAACCAGTTAATCATACTTTGCAATCAGTGTAAAAGTTTCAGGATAATTGGAAAAAGGTACACTGAGACATACACTTAATAGCACACATTTTGATAGAAACTGAAATTTTATATTCTGCTTCGTTTTGGAAGAATTCACGGCACGATGTTATTTGTATTGTAACAATTGTTTTCTTCAACAATACCCCAGAATTAAAAGCTTTACATCAAATTTCGTTTGACATAGCTGTATATCAAAGAAATATAGCAGTTCTGCGACTCAGGGTAATGCGCTAGAGTCACATTCCCAACTTCATTCGGTGCTTCAGATGATTATACCTCGGAAATCCTTAGAATAATCATCAAGAAACGAAAATATTGTATTCAGTTCAAAGTCAATAAAAACAGTCCAGTGTCGAGCCTTGTTGCATTATGTTGCATTATGGATTATGTTGCATTTTACCGAGTGCATTTCATAAAAGATTTTAAGAACAAGTGTTTCTTGCCCTGGTGTTATTCATGTAGAGGTGTTTTTCCTAATTTTAAAAATCATTTAAATTATTACAATTTACATCATCCGTAAAACACCCAAACAACCTCTGGATGCATTTCAATTTCATCTAAAAATCCGATAAATTACCAACTGCATACCTACATCCGATAATATGCCAACCGCATTTTTTTAAGCATCCGTGACTAACAGAACAGAGAGAATAAACACGTGAACATAAAATATATAAATATATACACAATTCTTGCAATTAATTTAATATGAGGCTGAATGGAACATATGATATTTGGCACAGACAAATATAAAAGCATTTCCCCACCACAACCATATGGCATGTGGAAATCGCATCATTTCAATGAAGTCAATTCAAGCTCACATAATGTACATTAAATGTGTTTAGTTGAATTTTGAAATTCATTGCGAATATTTATTTAAAAAATGAAGCGATGTTACAGTACAAAAAACATATTACAAGGAATTGTGCACTAGATAATATACCTATAATAAGATTGTGACGCCACGGGAAATGACGTCATTATGGTGTTAGGTACTGAAAGCGCTGTGAATTCAGCAACGCAGAATATATATATCGCTAAAAAAATCCCAATTTTACATTCCACCACAACACCAGCATTGTATTAAATTGATGGCCGTAATGTAATGGCTATGAAATATATTAATAAATAATTCTGAAAGAAAAATTTTAGAGCATTTAAAGTAGCTTTTAAAATGTAAAGGAATAATACCTTTAAAAGAGCATTGTGTTTCCGTCAGATACACGTTACCTTTAAACATACAGTTTACAAAAACGATGAACAAAAAGAAGTATTAACCAAAAATGCTAGAGATGATGACGAAAATACAGAAAAGAATTTTTAACAAAAATAAGAACTTTGAAAAAGAAGTTTATAAAAGACTTATTTTCTCTATAATCTGTCAAGCACAAATGTTTTTATACAAAAGAGAGATTCAACTTAATGTTTGACTTAGATTTTATTTAAAGAAATTAAAGAATAGAAATTTAAATGGGAAATAATCGACAAAAGAACGGAGCAGGAGCGAGAGAAATAAAAGGTATAAGAATTATATTTAGCATTGAACAATGAATCAAAATGAAAGGGATCTATTGTGCTGAAAGAGAAAATAAAAGTTGATTGATCTATGAAAATGACATCTCAGTCGGTAGTCTGAGCCTGAGAATATAAGAAAGGTATCATAAATGGATGAGTTCCATTACAAGTTTTAAGATGAAGATATTCTAAACTGACAGGAGTGTTCTCCCCAAAGCTTTCTATCATACTCTCCGGGAAAGGATTTATCCCTCATTCTCAGCCAAATATTGGGAACCCTGGGCAAAATATTATCCGCAAATATTATACATTGCTTCACATTGATGGGCAATTATTACAAAACATAGATATTTAGAGCAAATCTGGCATTTTTATAGAATCTATCGCAAAAAAATATAATTTGGAACCTTTTTTCTGACCAACCGGAGTCAAAATTTGACTTGAAACAACAATAGTAATCACAGTTCAGTTTAGTATTAACTTCCTGTTTTAAAATAACATTAGGACTATTTTCAGCCGAGGTCAGATGATGAGAATACTACCTGAGCTGCCATCTTCTCACCAAGCTTCCGCACCACACCCGTGGGAGGACGTTTGGCCACGACGGATTTAACGTACACCAAACCCTTTTACAACGCTTTTTTTTTGGTGGGATCGGTTTTGTAATCACAAGATCAAATGCCGAGTTTCGGTGATTCACGTTAGTGCGCTTATAATTTATTGCGTTTACATTCATACGAAAGAGCAAACGAACAAAGAGTCAACTGCTTCATGAATTTGGTTCATAGTTTTTGATACTAATCTTGTGATAAACTTAAAAATAAATAAAATTAGATAAAGGAAATTTGGTATCTAAAAATTTGTTTATGTACCATTTTCGCCTTCTGAGTTATCTAATTCACTTCTACTCGAACAGCCAGGCAGAATGATTTCGTGTGAATACATTTAGTCGTAATTTCATGTACAAAATTTCAGCCGTCTAGCTCAAAGTGTTTTTGAGTTATCACCAACTAGACAGATTAACAGACAAAATTCCAAAAATGTGCTTTTCGGATTCAAAAAGATCTGAAAGATGGAAATTCATCAAAATCTCTAATTTGATTTTTTTTAGAAATTACAATACTTTATATACTTCGTATACGAGAAAGTCAAAAAATATCCATTCCCAAACCAGCACTGAATATAATTGGCTTATCTTTTGATTATTTTTTGTGATATCTTAAGCCAAACGGAGAAGAAAGAAATAAAAACATACGCAGTCAGAATTTTTTTTATGGTGAATCTGCCGAATCAGGAAGAGCTTCGTTTCTTTTATATTTTGAAACACCTATTAGAGGAAGTTGGTCTTTTCTCTCGCATATATTACTCCAAGCCTTATCTGAGAACCCAATTTTGGCCCTTTAACGACGTATGGTCACCACCTTAATAACAAGCCAGAGATTTATCATTTATTTATTTCATGCTTAATCCTCATAATCCTTTTTTTTTTTTTTGTGCAAAATGATTAAAAAGAGAAAACATTGTAATCGTCAAAAAACGTTATCTTAATATTATAACAAACCTCCATTTTTTAAAGAATTTATTTTTACAATTTGGAAAACATTAGTAGAATTATATTTGTTTGTGAATATCATAATTCAAAAGTATCCAAATTTCATCAATGTAACAGATGAAATTCGGTATGCTATTTTAAAACTAAAACAGTAGATTTCTGTCAAATTTTGGGATAAATCTTTTATTGGAAGTCTCTGAATACGGGAAGTCTATGTGCATGCGAACACAATAACTAAAAAATGTCACACGTTAGATGAATAAAATTTGTCATAAGATTTTATCTCAAGGTTTCGATCTCTGTGTCAAATTTAGGACAAAATCTTCGCAAAAGTCAGAGGTCTGTTGGCCCGTGTACTCAAATATATGAATCTAGTAATTTGGAAACACAATAAGACATCTTCGTTATGTGTTATTTTTACTTCAGAATCGAATTTTTTGACGCATTCGATCAAAGGGAAGAGTTCCAAAATGCATTGTATTTTTTATATTAAAGTAAGAAAATTAGCAAAAAGAAATGCTCTGCTTCATTTAAAAATATGAGAAAATAGATTTGCTTAAGTAGATAATAAAGTCTAGTCTTATCGCACTTCCTCTAACCCAGGGGTGGCCAAGACGTCGACAGCGAAGACATTTTATGTAGTCCGCGCGACCATCCCGATAACGACCTCGGATATCAACATTAATTTATGACTTATGACATAGAATTAATGAATTATTTAAAATAAAAATTTTCTACAGTTTACGCTTTAAAACCTAAAACAAACTGTGCAAAGTAATACAATGAATTTGTCGTTTTACAGTGGAGAATTAAATAGAAACAACTTCACAAAGTGGGATGCTTAGATTATATCCAGTAGCCGGCGCGATGATAGCGACGCGGCGAGTCGACTTGCCTTCCCGTCACCCCCCCCCCGTTTAGTTTCAGTTCTCAGTTAATCGTCTCACGTTGCAGGTCGCTCGCTTCCTACCGCACTGATACGATAATTTGTTGTTTCAACAACCCTTCCAAAATGACACAGCCAGGTACCAGTGCTAAGAGAAATAAAGCATACCATTATCACAATGAATGGGAAGATTTCTTTTTTTTGTTATGGTGAAGGAGAAATGTGTTTGTCTCATATGTAACTCAAGTGTGGCACAACCAAAAAAAGGAAACGTCGAAAGATATTTTAAAACAATGCACTTAAAATACGCTACAGACTTTCCAATCGGCATTGAACTTCGAATAGTTAAAGTGCTTAAATTAAAGTCAAATTTACATTTACAGCAAACGTTAATTCCGAGACCAGGCACCAAAGCTAAATCAGTAACATTGGCGTCGTTTAAAATTACAGCAGTTTTGATAAAGCGAAAAAAACCATTCGAAGATGGAGAATTGATAAAAGAAGCTTTTTGTAAAGCCTTTTCCAGGATTTTAAAAACAAATCTGAAATAATATCGTCAATAAATAATATTTCTTTGTCGTGTAACACTGTGATGGGATGGACTTAAGCTATGAATAATAATTTGGAGAATTTATTAAATAACGATTTAAAAGCTTGTAAGTTCCTATCACTTCAATTTGATGAAACCACGGATATTAGTGACATTGCACAGTTATGCATTTTTGTGAGAATGGTTTTCGAAGATATGACTTCAAAAGAAGAGTTATTTACTATAATTCCATTGAAAGGACAAACGAGAGGCCAAGATATCTAGAATTCAATTAAAAAGTTTATTGATAAGACAGGATTTCCAATATTTAAATTGGTCTCTATTACAACAGATGGAGCTCCAGCAATGGTCGGGAATCGAATTGGTTTTATTGCCTTGTGCAATAACGATGTGGAAATTACCAGTTTTACCAGCTATCATTGCATTATCCATCAACAGGTATTGTGTTCAAAAATATTAAAGTCTAATGATATAATGCAAATTGCTTTTATAAAATCGTCAATTCAATTCGTCCAAAAAGTCTTCAGAGACGACAATTTCGGGCGCTTTTGGAAAAAACTGAATTAGACTACGTATATCCCTTATTGCACTCAGACGTGAGGTGGCTAAGCCGTGGTGCTTTTTTAAAAAGATTTTGTATTTTGTAACCAGAAATAAAATTTTTTTTACAAATGAAGGGTGAGCACATTATTGAATTGGAAGATGAGAAACGACGCATAAAACTAGCTTTTCTCTGCGATATCACTGCAAAACTTAACAAATTAAACCTAAGTCTAAAAGGAAAGAATAAATGTTTAACAGACATTATGAACGCGATTAAAATTTTGAAAGAAATTATAAAAAGGAATGCATCTCAATTTAGAAAACATTAATTGTGAAACTTCAAAAACATGGAGGAAGAGTGCATCCATAATCCAAACCGAAACTTCGAAGATTTCGTCGAACACTTAGATGTTTTGTTTGGAGAATTTAAAAGAAGATTCGCTGACTTAATTAGGTTGGAAGAAATACTCAATTTTATATTTCCATTTAATGAAAATGTCAGCATTGATGGAGTATCTGAAAAAATAGGATATTTAATAGATACCACATCAGTCACGGTCGAGGAAGAAATTATTAAATTAAGATGCGATATATTTCTTAAATCCAGAGCATTTAGCGATACTCATTTTTGGAAATTAATTTCTGAAGAAACGTTTCCAAATATTCACAAATTGATTTTGTATTTGAAATCATATTTTGGATCGACGTATCTTTGAGAATCTGCTTTTTCAACGTCATAAAAACCAAACATCGGTGATTAACAGATGAACATTTAATTTCGTGTTTGCGCATTGCAATAAGCTCATACCAGCCACAATATGATAAACTTGTCGCAGATATACTGTACGAAATTTCAAATAACGAAGTGAATAGGATGCTCAATTTTTGATGTATGGCTACTTTGATTATTTTCGTCAGTAAATTTTTATTTTGTAAATATTAATATTAAGTTTTTTTAGACAAATTAGATAATTTACCATTTTTTCTTGTTACCGAAAATAAATATCTAAACATGTAAGTTACGTTAATTTAGTTCTGCCATTGGTAGACCGCCTTCGATTTTCTAAATGTGGAGTAGACCACTGATCAAAAAAGTTTGGCCACCCCTGCTCTAACCCATATTAGCAAATAGCATTTGTTATCGATAAGGTACTGATTGACAAGTATTATATAATTCATGGTTTCTTTAAAAAAGATCGTGCGAAACTTCAACATATGTCAACTGAAGAACTCAATCCTTTTCGTTATCTCGAGAAATCAATTAAGAATTCAGGAGCTCATTTAATTAAGAACACAATTTTTTGGAAAAAAACATTTGCTTATTGTTTTTTTTTTTCCTTACTTACCTGAAAAATTGCATACATTTTTATTTTCTCATATATTAAATAAAGAATTATAATCATCAAAAAATTCAAACACGAGATTTTATTGAATCTCTAGATTTCAAACCCTTCTAAGTTAGAAAAACAAATTTAGGGCACGTTGTCTGTATGTCAGTCTATCCATCTGTAAACACGATTAGTCAAATATGCTCTAAGCTAGAGTACTGATTTTTGGTATATAGAATTACGGCCAAATATGCAGATTTCTCTTAAATTTTGAACTAAATCGATTTACGGGAAGTCTGTCAGGCTGTTCGAAAACAAGTGAATTCGATAACTATAAAACACAAAAAGCTATATAAATAAAATTTCTTACACATATTTACCATCTAGAACAAAGGTACTTATCAAATTTTGAAGCAAATCGGTCGAATTGTTGATCAATTGTCGGCTTGTAATTTTGCATGCATGTAAACGCAATGCTTTAAATAAATAAAAATCGTTATGTTATCCTGTGAGTATAATTAATTTTTAGAATCAAATTTTGGCTTAAATCGACCAACCAAAAAATATCCAAAACACTTGTTCTCTCGATAGATTCAGTAAAAACATCAGATTCATGCCATAGATTTATATTTCTTATAACTATCATTCACCAATGCCATGTATTATATTTACGACTACTCAAGATCCACAATTTTTTGAAGACAAACGAGGGTAAAACCTTTATTGATAATATGAGAGAAAGTTTCAAAGAGACTACTCCCGGTAATTGCCGCCTGACTGAACTGCGAGCAAAGAAATCGCACTACGCTTCCAAAGTCAATCATCTTATGGCTCACCGAAATTTTATAGTACATCTTGGAAAAATGAAACGCTTCACAAGAAGTAAAATGATCTTCGAAAAATTACTTGAAGAGAGCAGCTGAACCTCCAAGATCGCACAAGCGAATTTTTGAAAGCTTTTAATTGCTTTCATTTTAATAGCGGGAAATAAAAAGTTATTTTGGAAATTCGAATCCATCGGCTGAAACGAAAATTCAATATTATGCTTAGGCAAAATAATTAAGCAAAATATTGCATATTTTCTAATTTTATCTACAAGCAAACAAGTCAATTAAAATATCAGTTTCACCACTTTCCGAGGATACGGGTAGCGTGGGAAGTCACTAATTGCTATCTGAAATTTGAGACAACGAAGTGAATTTCTTTTTCTTTCGAAGAGTTGATCGATTATAAATTATTATCCAGATCATTAACTTGAACCTTTGAGATGATGCATTTTCCTGAGAGTTTTTGATGTTATTGTTGTTGGAATTTTCGATGGATAAGATATCCAATTATAATTTCTTAATTATATGAGTTAATTTACCGTTGCAAAGGAGGTTAAATATTTTAGCTAAATGCTCTGTTTGGAAATTATTCACTTTTGCTTAAGAAATGTGATACGATATGATTCGTGTGATATTTTAAGGAGGATTAATAAGAATGAATTAATTTTAATTTAAGGATGAATTATCTTACAGAATCCTTTTTCTTCTCTTCATTATGGAAGTTTTCATTGATGTCGGGTGAATTAAGTTCAATTTAAGAAAGAATTATCTTATAAATGCGATTTTTTTTTCAGGATGCAAGTTTAAATTCAGATCGGACGAGATTTTAAATATTTGGAATTTCAGTGTTATCAGAAATAAGCCTGTTTTCTTATTATTTTTTAAATTGTGATTGCTACTTACTGATGCTGTAGGTAGTTAGTGATTGCTATTTAAGGATGTTATTTAGAAGTTGATGTAGTTAGTAATAAAATGTGATTCGTTTCACATTATTACAAAATATCTACGTTTTGGGGTTTCTCCACATCTGTTTGAAAAGAAAAGAGTTTTTATTTTCAGAATACAGATACAGGAGACTTTTTCATCTAAAAAGGCCTAGAGCTACTATTGTATTACTGATTCGTCAGAGTTTAAGCCTTGCGCAGTTATTTAGTAAGATTTCTAATCAACTTGCAGATAGTTTTACCCTTTTACCCCGTTGTTTAGTAAAATGTGTCATGGTTAGATTAGTTGTAAACCATTGAAGATAAGAATAACAACTCTAAAAGTGGATGAAAGAAACTACAGGTATAATTTTCTAACATCTAAAAATTAGCCATCTTTTTTTCAAAATATGCACTTTTAAAGGATTTTCGTGATTTTACCTTGTTTTTGATCCATATGTTAATATTGAAAGAGAAAGAATTGAATCCATTACGATATCCAGTATCCAAAATTAATGTAGCTGTTTTTTCAAATTTGAGAAATAAAATACATCTGCTTAAATTCAATGATTCGATAGATTCTGATAGGACAAATCACTTTGTTTGACTTGAAATTGTAATTTTTCTTGATGAGTCATTCCAAATTTAAAATGACAAGGCGTATTTAACGTACATAGCGAGAGGAATAGTTGATTTCATTATTAAATTCAGTATCCTGATCATTGTTGCTAGTTTTTTACAACTTTAGAATTAAAATGGATATACATAAATTCATTTCTAATAAATGCTAATATGACAATGCAGGAAAAAAAATTGAAATCATTATTTTCCTCTCTGACTCAAAGATGAAATAACTAAGTGCTTTTAACATGCATTCCATGAGCAATAATTCAATGCATTTTGATGTTTAGTATCATAATAAATTTTAACGTTTTCTTCAATTTTTAGATTTAAAATGGATATGCATAAATTCATTAATTGATATATACTAATATAAAAATACAGGCAAAAAACTTTTGAATCAAAATTGAATTCATATTCATTCTTCTACAAAATCTTATCGAAAGAATAAAAAAAAAGTTTAATTCAAGGTCGAAAAAATTTGAAATAAAGTCGTTTGTTTTATCGAATCCATAGTTAAACTACGTGATTCAAAAACATTTTATGAAATAACCGTTTTAAAAGAGATATTTTTAATAAACAAGTGATATTTTAAAAAATTTTATTCAATTCCTACTAAGGTCAACAAAGAATTTTTTTTTTATTTTAGTTGCTTTTAAAAAAAAAATAATTATTTAAAAATATGATTAAGAATCAAACATTTTTCGCAAGAATTGAACTCGCATTCTTCACCTTCACGTGAAAAATACTGAAATCTTTGCATTTTACCGATTGAGCTACTGCCTGTTGATTTCAATTTTCACTACAGACTGCTAAAACTCTATTTAAAGTATTAAAAATCAATTAAATTTAATTGATGAATCAATATTTGAAAAACTGTATTAACATCAAGGGTTATCCACTACAAGTTATAAAAAATGTATTCGAATTTCAGTGGGTGAATAAAAAGTATTTTATTAACGATTGAAAATTTTAACAAGATATATAAATAAATACAGGAAGAGTGTGAACTAATTGCAGGAGTTGAAAAAAAAAACATCTTTTAGTATGCGATTAATCAGAAAATGTAGTTCACTGTATCGCACTGAAAATTCTTTAAAACATCAGATGATGCTTATTTGAGAGCAACGTTCTATTAGAATCGAGAGAAAAATCAGTTAATTTTCGCATGCGATTAAACAGAGTCCATTATTTTTCACTGTTTAAAAATAATGATTTGGAGATGTATCCTGATTTACCCAACCATGAGTTTGCGCAGGCGCGTTGGCATTTACCAGTAAGAGGAATTTTTAATGAGTTAAACGAAAGTAACTGAGCAACTTGAGTCTGGGAAGAAATTAGCTTCATTGAAGGAGTAAATCGATGCTTTAAAGGAGCTAGATAATGAAGCTCGGAGGAAAATTAGCGATAATGCGGTATTATCCGTCAATGATTTCTTGGTTTGGGTGCATTTATAAATTTTTCATGTGAATGCTATCGTACATGGAATATGAATTTTAATCTACTTATTTTGCATTTATAGTATCACTATCAGAGTTTTTTTTTAATTTATCGGTGGATATTTTGAATCTATGTCAGTATATTTGACAAATTTTTTTAGTATTTTGCTTTATAAAACAATAAGTGGTGCAGACAAATGTTTTTATCTAGAAAAAGATTTTTCTAGATAAAAACATTTGTTTCAAGGATTAGGAGAGGGGTTTGCTTCGGCGTTTACAGACATAGAGTCTACACAGCTCAAAAAATAGCTGAAGTTTGTAACAATAAGATAGTAAACGTTATGAAGTGAAAAAATGCAATGCAATACGGGATAATTAAAACATATATTGAGTTATAATATTGGCCAAGCAAGTAAATATGGAAACCAAGATTTTTGTCTTAAGAAATTTTGTAATAATATTCCGATCCACAACTAAAAGGGAGTGGTTTTCTTGAAACTTCCTAAAAAATGTACTTGTATATTATTAACCGCATGATCTTGACGAACAAAAGAACGAAAAAAAAAAGGCTATTAAAGTACGATTTTTGACTATCATTTTGACTATTAATCGCTGAGAGGCGTTTAATACACTGTAACCAAAGTACAGATTATGTCTTTTGAATGCGTTTCTACCACCATTGAAGCCAAAATTTGTCACAGAACTGTAGATGTAGTCACAAAATCACGGACCAAATTTCAGATATTTAACTTTCCGAGTTATTGCATTTAGATATTTGTGAAAGCACCAACTCACATAGGTCAATCTCTTGACAAAGTTGGCTTCAAATTAGATGTTAAATATGCATCAAAAATTTATCCATATAGCTGTTTTCGTTTTGAAGTTATCGTGTTAATTTTAAAACAGACATCCGAACAGACAGACTTCCTAATAGGAATTTACAAATAGGTTGATAGAAATCTACAAATTTAATATTAAATCTGTGCATCAAATTTCATTCTTTTAGCTCAGAGCTTTTGAATCAATTTGTTCACAGACATACAAACGGAGGGACAGACGGACAGACAGAGAGGATGACATGATTCCTTGGTTTTTTTGGACTTGAAGAGACCGAAATGCGGCAATTAAAGAAAATCTCGAGTTCAAATTTTTTGAGCTTTACACTGCTTTTTATTTACATATTTCGTATACAAGTCAAAAAGAGTGACATAATAACTGAATTTCAATAAGGGGAAAGCACAATTAAAAAAACTATTTAATTAGGGTACTGAAAAATAAAAAAGATTTACTATTTTAATTGCTTTATGTATTTAATTCATAATTCATTGTTATAAATAATATGGTATTGCATAGTCAAACTCTAATTTATTACCGAATACACTATTCAAAAGAAATCCCAGTTTAATTTAATTTATTAGATAACAGATAAATACTTTCTTAAAATATCAAAGTAATGTATAGTCATCCCAAACTCGTATCTGTTCAAGTTTCAAAACTGCAATACATTATTAAGTGAGTGGAAAATGGACTACAAAATTTAGTCTTTACTATCATAATAACAAGTCTAATTAAATAAAATTGTGTACAAAAAAATCTTACTTTTTAAAATTCGGAGCATTTAAGAATCGGGCCATTGATTGAATCCTTATGACCTAATCACTGAAGATTAAGAAACAAGAATGAAACTATCTAATAGAAGAATTGGAATAAACTTTCTTCTCTTAAATTTCATTTTAATGACTTGTTGATAAAATTATTGCACTGTTTCGAAAATGAACGCAAGCATTTTCACGTGATTACTGAAAGTCTGTCATTTCTTAATAGCAGCAAGACACCTTACGTCACCTTGAAATACTTACGTCACACTTGACGAGATGTGATGCGCATCACCGTTTAAATGCACTATAAATTTTTCGGTATAAGAAAGCTGGGTGACAGACTTTGGCGTTAAGTCATCTTAGGCTATTTGGGAAATATAAAGTAACAAATTAATTTTAACATTGTCATAATTGGTTGTAGAAATACCTAGCAATAAAGAAATTTCTTTTTCTTATTTTCTGGAAAACTATCATACTAGTAACTCATTAGGATTTCCTACACCCATTATCAAATCTGTGGAAGACTAAAATCATCCTGTGGATAATTCTACATCCACATTCCGATCATAACACAACATGTAGAATTAGCTACAATGTAATAAATTAATAGGTAATGACGAAAGATAGAAATTAACAGTTTTTAAATATGCTTTTGTAAGTGCATTGGAATTTTTTATTTTAGTTAATTTCTACTTATTAGATCTTAATTTTAATTCGTCATTAAAAATATTGTGGATTGATTTTCCTTGAATATGGTGCCATTCGTATTGAATCAAAATTTAATTAAACTAATGGATTAGATGGACAAAAAATTCTGAAAGTGTTGAAAGATTTTATAGTCACAGAAAGTACATGGTAATCAAAAGTTTCTCAATTCTAGTGCATGAAGAAGTAATTCAAAAATCGATTACAGAAGTAATCGATTTAAAATGAGTGTAATGAAAGAAATATGTACAAAGGAAAATTTTTGATTCTCCCCGAAATTCTCTTATTTTAACAGGTATAATTTGTTATTTCGGTCATTCTCTAAAATTTAAATTACCTCTCTATTAAGATGATGCACGACGATACTGACCTCGAAAGTTGGAACTTCATGTTATTTTCCCAATTTTTACACCATACCAATGTAAGCCTGGTTAATAACTGTTCCACCAGTTTTTAAACATCAGATTTCATAAACTATCAGTTGATAATTTATCAAAATTCTGGAATAATAATATCAAACCCAATACTCTGAAGCTAGATAATCGTATATTGTTTGGGAGGTATAGAAAAAAACTGATAAAACTCATCAATATTTTATGAACATTTTATATCCCATAAATGAGACGTATTATTATATAAATGTATGTGAAGATGAGGATTCTTTTAAAGTGCTTGGAAATCTCATAAATAGTTGTGGAATTGTTATAATTCCTAAAAATTAATGTGAAAATTGGTAAAGGTGAAGAATAGTGTGCCCCTTGCGGCGCCAAGGATACCAAGTCGCCAATA
Organism: Argiope trifasciata; assembly: GCA_026543055.1. Lineage (NCBI taxonomy): Eukaryota > Metazoa > Arthropoda > Arachnida > Araneae > Araneidae > Argiope > Argiope trifasciata. The sequence continues at coordinate 2,445,774 of JAPMOQ010009429.1, forward strand.
AAGATGGCTGACAAAATAAACACTTGTATGAAACAGTTATGGTTACCACTTTATGCATTAAAATTATGATCTTAACTGATAATTGTTATATTAATATAAGATTTATTTAACATGTAACTGAGATTTTAATTTTAATTTTTTTTAACCTTCGGGATCACTATCGTTGTTAATCTTTAAAATTTTGAAGAAGTTTTTCAAACCGACTGCTCTGAATGTGTAAAATGCTGTGTAAAAAGCAAATTTAAAGCACACGATGCCTGCAGGCATCTTAAGAAGACACCGGGCAGAATTTTTTTTAACTTAAAAAAAACTTCCTACAGCTTTGTTAGCGATGGAAGCGGTAATCTAGTAGCTTAGCTAGCACATTGAACATAAGGACTGTGTGGATAACAGGAGCAATATATACAAACAAGTATCCTTTCCCAACTTCATCAACTCTTTAAATATATATATATTCCACTCACCCTTCATCCATTCTGCAGCTTCAAAATACATTTACCTGACACTCATTCTTGCGCAATTGCCTACATAACAAATTATTAAGGAAACAAATGTGAGAGCACCAAAAGAATCACGAGAACAGCGGAGAATTCCATTGGAACTGACTTTTAAAATAAGAATCCAGACAATTTCTTAAAGTATGAATTTAGATGATTTTTTAAAGCGCATACTAACGATTAAATAATTATTTCCTGTTCGTATTCACATTAAAAATAGGATTATAGATCTTATTAGTAGTAAAAAAAAATTTATAATTAAAATAAAAAACAAAATTAAAATCCTTAATCGATACAAATTTTTATTATTTTTAATTTAACATTTTTCATAAAATAATTGTAGTTTATGTAAAACTCAACTATTGTAAAAAGTATTAAACAAAACAGAATTTGGGTTCCTAGATGAACGTTTCATTGGGTTGCCATATTGGCGAAAAATTCGGGGGCACATTATTCTTCACTTTAACCTGAAATTTTTCTTATAATATGCCTTTTATAATAATCATTATCCAACAAGAAGATGAAAACGATACATCTTACACAATGGCAATCAGACTCGTAGTAGTGAATAAAAGTTTAAATAAATATGAATGAATATCTTTACACTGAAAACAATACACTCTCTAAAGCTATTTGCTTTGATTTATAAATGTTTTAGTTAATTCAAGGACAACAGTCCATTGATTTAAAAGACAATGAAGTTGAAATATTTCATAATATTTTCTCCTGTCTGAATGAAATGAAAGAGCAGTAATGAGTATTTGAAATTGTGACAACAATCTCGTTAAGGGCGGAGATTCAATGATTTTGATTATTGTAAAAGCATTTTCAAATTTTTAGTTTTCTTTCATTTGAAATAGCAGAATAGCTCTAGGTTCTCTAACGATAATTACAAAATGAGCACCTCGATTAACTAAATGATGCTTTTCAATTAAAACAAATGCGTTACAATCTCAGTTTGTAATAAATATTGCGCTTTATTTAAAAAAAATTTCTTTAATTCATAATCCATTCATGGAGGGTAAATATTTTCGCTGTCTATTTCCTGGTAGAAAAGTATTCCTCTTAAAAGGAAAGAAATATGCAAATGAATTTACGAATGAAAATTAAAATAAATTCTAATGAAAGACAGCTATTTAGAATATTTAATAAAATATATGGTATTAAAATAACTACCTTAATGCTTATGGCATCACAACAGCATAGCATAGGCTTCGTGATCTGGTGGTCTCGAGTTCGACATCTTACTTCGCAGAAGATCCGTTGTGTTGAAAAACTTGATATACAGTAAAATAGACATCCAAACCTCTCCCGCTCAAATGGGGAGGAAATTCGGAAAAGTGTGCCGGTTTAGGTATTATTTGAGAATTACATTTAGCCATATTTTAAATTTACTAAGTTCTTCCTAAAATAACAGTCATTTATCTTCAATAGAAATATAAGCCCCAAAAAGTTAATTAAACCAAGCTTCAATAATATATTTACACGAGAATATGACACCTCTCAGATTACTATAATTCTACACTGTTGTAATTTAAAAAAGACGTTGGCACAGAGAATCTATTTAAAAAGACAAAGCGATTAAGATATTCACAGATTTCAATACTCTCGTGATCACGATAGCACCATTACAACAATTCCTGATGTTTACACCATGATGTGACGAGACGTAACTAACTGGCTTACGAATACTGAATGTCTGTACCACTGACGGTCGACAGCTCATTCTTTCACTTTTTATAATATCTACGAATACTTCGATCAAATTGAGATCTCAGCTCTTTAACTTCTAACAATAAAACCAAGACTTTTCCATCATATAACCTCAAATTATTAAAATATCTATAGCTCAAATATATAATATTTCTGAGAAACCCTTAGGTGAAATATTTTTAAATAAAAGCATAGAATGTTTACTGCTGCTTCAGTATCATTTCGCGATTTGGCACCGTGGTTACATATATGATAGCAAATTTTTTTTAAAAAATCTATAAAATATTTGTACAAAGAATTTTTCATCAAAAGTTAAAAACTGATTTGTCTGTCAAACAAAATACGAATTCCGCTGTAAAAGGACTTGATGTTTTGAAGTAATTTGGTCTCTAAGTCAATTTGCATTTCCACATACGAATTAAAGAAAGCATGATCTACATGGATCGAAATAAATAGTTATTTGAAGGATTTGCATCTGGTGAAAAGAATGGGGAGAAGGTTCGACAGATTCCAGTTAAATGCCTCTATAGTTTCCTTGATTAAGTCATTAACCGGAATATTTTTCCTGTTATCTGTTTAGATGACGTATTCTATTTCATGACAGTTTTGTCGTTTTTATTCAAATAAGAATCAATTCAGTACTGGAGATATTTATTTGTTTAAAGTTTTTTAATTATTATAAAGAGTTTAATCGCTGTTTAAAAGTGAAAAATTCAATGTACCGATATGCACACGGCATACAAGCAAATGTGCTTAGGCTTATTCATCTTGAAACCTGTGACTGAACGCTATTGCACTGTAAAACATATTTGTCGTATCATTGTGAATGTTCTGCACGTTTCTATTCCAACGTTAATTGATTTTGACGCGATTCCAAATTGATTGATTTTTCATTATCAAATTTACCATTAATTATCTGACGTGATAAGAATGATTTATAATGGATTAGGCCAGTTTGGTTCCATCATAACATGATTTCATTATTTTGAATATTACAGTTCGACACAGAATTATTCTGTAAGCACTCATATGTTCAAACGTTTGGGGTTATCTTAATGAGTAATTTCATGCAGGAATTCTATGCAGATCTTTTTATCTCATAACAACAGTTCACATACAGAGGCTCAAAATTTTATATCTGAGTCTTTCATTTCATGCGGTATTTAGTGTTCTTGCTTTTGAATCTTGCTTGTGAAATGCATGGTTGAATAACATTTAGCCAATTATGATATAAGTTGGGAAGAATTCTCACCAAGTATTGTTCTAATCATTCATCTGTTGTTAAGCGTAGTAAAATTATTTTTAAAACCCTTTTTTGTAAGTTTTCTTTAATGGACCATATTTATCATTAATTTAATAATACAAATAAAGCATTTTTGTTCGTAATAAAGAACAATGAATTGAATCCTTTCTCAAATCCTATTTTAAAGCACTAAAAACATACTAATAAAGTAAAAACAATAATTACATATATTACTGAATTTTGATCTTAAACATTCCAATTGCAAGTTCCCGTTATATAGATAGCATCTAATATCTAATACTTTAATATTACTTTAAAAGAGTGCAATCATTTTTACACACCAAGATTTTGAGTCTATCTTAGTGATTGGCTTATTCATGATCTAAAAACAAACATAAATTTTGGAAATTTAAAGTTTGAAATATTTAAAAATTAAGAATTCTCAATTAATTGCAAATTCTACAATGTTCTGAATATAAAAGCATCTAATCAAACATTAAAAGCCATACTTCAAAACTCTAATTATTGCTTGATAGAAAAATATAATTTAGTTTTTTTAACGTCCAGTTTCAAAGCAACATTAAGGCTATTGTGATGCTGACCGCGTAATATTCAGCAACAGTAAGACGACGAGGACGACATCAGAGATAGCATCCCCCTCCCATCTCCAAGCTTCCACGCCGTACCAGCGAGAGAACGTTTGACCATGACGGATTTAACATGCAACAGACCAGTTTACACGACGGCTTTTAGGGGGAATCGGGTCTCGAGCTTGATGCCCTTCAGTTCAATAGCAAAATAAAAATGACCTATTCAGAAAGAGAGGCGAAATATTTTATCAAGCGTGTCTAATAAATGCTATATTCTGTTTAATCAATTTATAAAAAGTCATGAAGATTCCTCAAAAAGTTAAATAATTCTCACGAGTCAAAATTTTATACGCGCTAACGACAAAAAGTCACAATCACAAGAAGAAGAATTTGCGCGAACGCTTGGAATCAGCAAATAAATAATTTAAAAGCATCCTTTAAATACACATTTTCAACCTCAGAGTAAGAAAATGTTTCAATTCCCATTTCGAAATTTACAGCAAAGAAAACGAAGTAAGGAAAAGGCCTTGGGTTTTTGTGAAAGCTCTATAAAGGTTAAAGGTTAGTTGCATTAGAACAATGGCTGCTTAATCTTTAAAATTAAATAACAGAATCAAATGTCAAAGAGCTTTTATTTTAATAAAAGAATTGGCTTGATTTCGTGCACTAACAGCTTATACTTTCGAGTAATATTCAAATCATTTGAATCAAAAAAAAAGAAAAAGAAAAAAAAAGAAAAAAAAAAAAGGTTCTTAGAAAGGTTTTTTCAATTGTGAAATCGAAGCAAATTAATTCCTTCAAATATCTTCGCATATATATTGCGTGCGATGAAAAATTCCTTTTTTTGTTGTTATCGCTGCTGCTTCTAAGCGACTCTAATTGATTTCCGAGTGATTTTTTTTCAGTTGAAAAGAGAAGTTGCCTTATACTGCAACAATATTTTAAAAAACTCCCCCGTCTCAATTAATTCTCAATTTATTCAAGAGATGGCTCTTGCTGTGTTTTTCTGAATTGAAATGGCATGAAAGAAATGATAAAAAGATGCGTTACCAGAGGGCATGTTAATTAGCATATTAAGATGAAAACTATTAATATAAATTATTGGAATAAGCCTATTTCCTTTCTAAAAGGGAACGTACTTTACTTCTCCGCATAAATTGATAGAAATATTTGACTGTTTAATAATTGTTTCACGTTTCAAATTATATTGTATAACACATAAATTGCACATTATTAATAAGAATGTTTATTAAAATTAATACTAGTTTTTGTATTTCATGTGTGTGCATCCTATGTTACCAGAGAGAACATTAAATAATATATTAAACAGAAAACAAATAACATAAGTTATAGACTGAGCTTTTTTTCTTATTTCTTTCATAAGAAGAGAATATATTTCCCTTTTCAAGAGAAATTGGTATATTAGAAAGATTTGGCTTAGGCAATTATTTCACATTTGAAATTTTATAATCGTAAACAAAAATTGTGTATTGTTTACGAAAGTGTTTATTAAAATTAATAATATTTTTTTTCATTCATTATGTGTGCCTCATGTGTTACCAGAAAGAACATCAATTAACACATTAAGCTGAAAACTATTAATATAATATATATTATTGCTCTGAATTGTTTTCCTTTTTATTTCCTTTCTATAAGACAGGTATTTAACTTTTTCGCTAAAATTGGTACATTAGAAAGACTTGACTAAATTTGATAATTGTTTCACGTTTGAAACTACATCACAGAAAATATAAATTGTGTATTGTTTATAAAATTTGTTTATTAAAATAAATATTATTTCTTGCATTCCTTTTTATGTTTTTATGTATTTATATCTTTTCTGAAGTCGTATATTTTAACTGCATAATTTTTAATCCGAACATTCAATTTTCGAAATTTTTTTGCTTGTAACTATGATCTTTGACAACAATCATCAAATCACAATCCTTTTTATAAAAGTTATATATATGACGTACATATAAGATTAATATTCCACAAAGAACAAAGACAGTTTTTTTTCTTTCTAAAAAAACCTCAATATTCAAATTTGAAAAATATTTATTTATTTTGATTAAGTCAGATATTTATTAAATAAATGTTATGCAAAATTTTTACACGAAATTATAATCTATGTATTTGGCTTAGTTATCGTTTATTTTCAAAGTTTTCTGAATGGGACCAGTTAAAATCTCTATTCGAGTTACACAGGCGCTTCAAATATTCTCCTGAGTTTGGAAGTCATAATCATATTTCAGATGTCTTATAACCTTTTACCTCTTAATAGATTCTCCATGACTAGAAAGTCGAAGGTTCGAGATCCAATTCCATGAATGATCTACCGTTTAAATAAGGTTTATGAACTTCAAATCCGCTGGAAGTCAAGTGCCCTCCCTCCCTCTCCTGGTGTTCAGTGAAAAATTCAAGAATCCTAAATTCTGATATCACAGTTAAGAATTTGGAATTACACTAGCAGATATTTCCACACACTTTTTCCTCTGAATAACTGATAAACTTTGATATCAACAATATTATATTAGGAATTTACATGACATTTAGTCTTAATCTGTGTCTCCTTTAATTACTTGCGGAGAGGTTTACTCGGCTATCCCTGTGATTTATTTCATGTGTGATGGGTAGATTGATTACTAATAGGGGAAAGACCATAATTTTAATTAACCAATTTTTAAAGACCATAATTTTCGGTCTCTCGAATTAGGCAAAAATCTTATTTTCAAAATATTCGAAAATTAAGTTCTTTCTTATTTAATTTTCAAAATTCTTTATTCTATTTGAGATTTTGTCTGCCCTGTTACCTAAAAATGTTTGGTTATAGAATGGTTTCAAATAATGAAACAGATCTTTGTAAAATGCAATAATTTCAAATATATATACATTAGGGGAAAAATTGTATTTTATCATTCTCTTGAGACATTTTTGCTGAAAATTGTGAACTATCTGGTCGTTTTACTACCATTCTAAATTAAGAGAGTTTCCCTCAAATAACCCTAGTGTAGAAGCTATAAAATGGACACATTAATCTAATTACTGGAAAACGACGACAAGCTGCTATGGCTTAATGTAAGGGTCTTTAATCCATAGTCAGTTAGAGTACCCACTTTAGTGTATGACGTGATGGTGCAAATAAAATCTAATAAAGTCACGTTAAAACTTCTGGCTTTTGGAATCCTTAAAAGCGGATAGTCAGAGTTTTTCTTATTTGATTACAGATTAAAATTAGGCGATTTTTTCCTCCTCATCCTCGTAATTTCTAATTAGATAAATCTAAACGAAAAAAGGGCAACATGTGGTGTTCCACTCAGGTAGAAAAAAAAACATAGGTTTAGCCATAAAGTAATATTTAAAAAGTATTTTTTTTTTCTTTTTTACCCATACATATTTATCAATAATAATTTCAGGAAAAACAATAATTTTGGAAGATGTTGCCGATGCAAAAATATAACATGAACAGAAACCCTGCATTAACTATTTAATGCTAAAATAAAATTTCTCTAATTATTTATTTTTAACCAAAAAGTAACACTTAAATAAATAAATAAACTTTTTTTAAACTCAGATTTATTTATCAATGATAATTTCAGAAAAAAAGAATAATTTAGGAAGATGTCAATGCAAAAAATACAACTTAAACAGAAAGCAGGCATTTATTATTTAATGCTAAAAAAAGAAAGTTTTTCCAATTATTTATTTTTCGGGTACCATTGTTATTTCTTATGTTTTATTCTACAATTTCCTGATTTTGAAAAGAAATTGTTATTGCTTATATTTTATTCTACAATATCCAGATTTTGAATAGAGATTAAGGAAAAAAGTAAGAAAGTTGAAAAAAATTAAATATTGCCCCTAATACTTTCTACAGATGAAAATAAAAGTAATATCTAAAAAAATGATATAAAAAATTAGAAAATGCTTCATTTATTCTATAATATTTTTAAAGGCTCACGTGAAAATAGTAATTTGCTGAATTTTGTGGAAAGTTTGTACTAAACGAATCTATGTTATAATGATTGAGGAGCGCAAAAGAGGCATTGATATCCCCGGAACTAGCCTTGTAGGGTGCTATCGGGACAAAATATTAGAACATTAATGTAATTTTTTGCAACAAAATATCTAGTAAATGTGGATAAATAATGTCCAGATGCATCGATATTTTCTATATCATTGATGATGACTCGTAAAGAAAGAATTATATGGCACTCTAGGCACCTGTTACTTCGCTACGCCTCTGAGAGGATATCTGGAACCATTTTTGGTTGAGACTTTTTTAGTTTAGTAATATCAGCACCCAGTTTTGAAGCAACGCTAGGGCTATTTTGGGTTTAGTTTAGTTATATTAACGTCCCGTTTAAAACAACACGAGGACTATTTTGGGACGGACCTCGTAATTTTGAACCACGGTCAGATGACGAGGACAACACCTGAAGTGGCACCCCACTCTCCACACCACAACAGCGGGAGGACGTTTGGCCTGATAGATTTAACGTGCAAGAGACCCCCTCACACGACGGATCTTCGGCGGAATCGAGTCTCGAAGCTGAAACCCTCCGGTTCCGAAACCGAGACCTTACCACCAGGCCACCGCGGCCCAGGGCTATTTTGGGACGGACCTCGTAATTTTGAACAGCTGTCAGATGACGAGGACGTCACCTTAGCTGGCACTCCCTCTCCGACATGCAACACTGCGGTTGCTAAGCCGAGAACTTACCACAAGGGCACCGTTGCTCCAAGCCATTTTTGGTCACAGTTATTTAAAAAATGAAAGGCATTTTAGAAGATTTCATGTACTCCAAGATTTTGTACGAAACCCCAAGAAAAGTCAAGATCATCTGCTTAAAAAGTCTTCATATATAATTGTTGATAATTTTTTAAAATGAATCTGTGAACCATATTATTCAGTTTGCTGTACATTTCATTTTCTATTCATAAAGTAATGCATGCATAAAATATCTCAAAAGAACAAGTAATATATAAAAAATATAAGTAAATTCCTGCTGAGGTCAACAAAGAAATTTTTATTTTAATTACTTTTTATTAAATAATCATCAAAAATATTATTAAATATCAAAAAATTATTGATATTCAGCTAATGCCTGTTGATTTCAATTTTCATTACGAACTGCTAAAACTCTATTTAAAGTATTAAATATTAATTAATTTTAATTGATGAATTAATATTTGAAAAAACTGTATTAGCATCGTCATCCACTACAAGAGTGTGTTTGAACTTGAGTGAATGAATAAAAAGAATTTTATTAATGATTGAAAATTTGAATAAGACATAAATAAATCTATATATATAGGAAGAGTGTGAACTAATACTAGGAACTGAAAAATAGATTATGACGAATTTGACTTCATATTTTTTCCTTCGTTAATAATATAAAGTTGGCTAGTCTGATTATCAAGCTTCTTTCAATACAATTCTGTATGAATAGAACCGTAAACATAAATTATTGATTATTATTATATTTTTAAAAAATAATAAATATCTTTACATCTTAACAAAAAGGCAAAATTTTCTGGTAGCGGAATCTACTCAATTAAAAAATGTTCATGCACGCATTATTTTAAGAATCATTCCATTTAAACTGCCTTTTTTTTTGAAGCTTCCGTCTCTAAGTTATAGAGCCGGATCGTGAAATCATAATTCAAACTTTCTTTAAGCGGAAATGTATTCTCTAAATAGATGCATCTGAAATATTGAAGTTTTTTTATATAGTTTTTAATTATGTTTGTTTGTACTTATGAATTAATGAAGTACTCAGTTTTGCATTTAAAATAAAAGTGATTAGTTTAATTCCCTAGAATATTTCTATCCGTAACTTTATACCTTATACGGTATTTTAGAAATCTGTCCTGCATTTGTTTTGGCGAAGTAAGAAAGGAGATTATAAATCCTAATCCCTTTCTCCTCTGTTTCTGAAAAATTTTATGTTTTCAGTTTTTTTCTACCCAAAGATTCCTGAATGGAAGTATTTAGTTTTGTTCTATTGTATATTTCTCCCCCTTATTTTTTTAACTTCTTATTCATTATCTTCGAAATCTTTTCCTTATTCTTTCTTTTGTTGAGGTAAGAAAAGAGATTGCTAACCATAATCCCTAACTTTCACATTTCCTAAAAATAATGTCAGTTTTTTGTCCTTCCATAAAGAATCGTTATTTTTTTTCTTCGCTTTCAAAAATCGGGATAAATTTTACAAAATAAGAGTTTTTATTGAAATACGGAGTCAATATTTGTTACAAAATTGCATCGTTTTCTTTCAAGGGCTTTATCAAAGTTTGCCCTTTTATCTATCCGGAATAAGTCTTGAATTTTTAGTCAAAGTTAACTTTAGTCAAAACTACCATAGTAATTTAATTTGTATTTTTTTATTATTATAATTTCAACAATAGACAAGAGATTAAGTAAACTAGTTTTTTGCAAAATATTATATGACCGAGCCAAGTCATTTGTGTAGTGGGATCAATTCCTGTTCACAATACACATCAAATGTGCTACGCCAGTTTCATTTTGGAGTTCATTGCACATCTTGCAAGAAGTAAAAGGACTCCACAACACAGCATAGCTGTAAATAATGTATAATTCGATGACAGATGGCATGCGCATTTACATTTGCCATTTGTATGTCATGTCACTTGAGCTGATTTAACCCTTTAATAGGTCATTTTTTTTCTAGCCATGATATATTAGAACATTTTTAGAATTGAGAGTGGATTAAGAAAAGCGATTCGTTTGGCTTTTAAGATAAATTTAATTTTATTTGGTTAATTAATAATTAGGTTACAAATTAAGACACCTTTTTTTTTGTGAGATAAGGAACTAAAACACATAAGTTCTGTCTTAAAGGAAAATTTGACAGAATTTATGCTTATTTGCATATACTCATAGAAAAATTGATGAATTTGGTGGAAAGTATGTTTCCCATGGCCTAAGAAAGAGTTAATTATGTTTTTGTATACTTATTTACTGCACTTCTTATGAAAGAAAAATGGTGCAACTAAGAATTGTAAATGAATTAAGAGTGATTAAATATTAATATTTGGTATGTGGTTAAGACATTACACGAAATAACTAATCATTACCTTTTGGTTCAGTTCAGTTCAGTTATATTAACGTCCCGTTTAAAGCAACACGAGGGCTATTTTGGGATGGATCTCGTAATTTTGAAACACGGTCAGATGACGAGGACGGCAACTGAAGTGGCACCCCCCTCTCCACACCACACCACACCAGCGGGAGGACTTTGGCCTGACAGATTTAACGTGCAAGGGACCCCCTCACACGACGGATCTTCGGTGGAATCGAGTCTCGAACCTGAAACCCTCCGGTTCCGAAGCCGAGACCTTACCACCAGGCCACCGCGGCCCTCATTACCCTTTGGAGAACGTATTTATTATTTTAAACTTAAGTTTTCGTTATTTTTTTTAATTTAGCATACATTCTATTAAAATGCTAAGCAGTTTTAATTTAAAATCAAATGGCTGCAAATATAATTATCTTCAATTAGAAAACAGATACTTCTTTTCGCCATTATTTTCTTCGTCAATTTTTGTTTTTGCGGAAAATCTTTATTGCTGTCACCAGACCGCTCTTCTGATACAGAAGTGCCGATAATTGACTGGGTTTCATCGCTTCACACAGGATAATTAAGTGTACTCATGAAAGGTAAACAAATTTGTTTCTCTCTCTTGTTTATTTACTTCTTTTGTCTCTTTACTGTCCTGGACTGTATGCCAGATAATTAATTGCTTTTTTTCGCTAAGCAATTAAATTTGGGAAGGAATTTATTGAAATAACAAAGAAATCAATTAAGTCCAAGCTCTTACAAATTCCTGCTTTCAAATTATTCAACAAAATTAAATTCCTGAATATAAATTTTAGAAAAAGATTTCCTACTTCGGGAGTTATTTATTTTGTATCTCGAAAGGTTCTTCAAGTTTTATAAGTTAACTGGTTAAATATCATTATAGATACAGTGAAAACATTTTAAACTCTTCTTCGTGAACTTTCTTAATAGGATGATAGACTCCGAATAATTTGTAAAGATTTTTGTTTTTATCACATTTTACTAGGAAAAGGAAAATCATAAAAATTACCTCATAATATTAGTATAAATATTTCCTTTAAAGCAAGTAAACTTAGTTTAAAATAAGCAAAAAAATTTTAATAGAATCCAAACTGTTTTAATTTAAGTACTAAATTTTAAATGGTTAACTATAAATGGATCTAAAAGTAGTACGAACCCATCTTTAACGTTCCCCTTTTCGTTAAGCTAGATTATAAAAAGTTAGCCAATTCTATTTATGAAGAAATCTTAGTTTTAACAAACAAACTCTGACGTATAAAAAAGTTGAGGAATTTTATCAGATATATTCTAAAAACAAGTTTGAGAGAAATGTTCCTTTTATTCCGCTCCTTCTTTGATAAATTTAATGTTAGTTTCAATTTCGATTTGGGAGACGATTATAATAACCAGATTTTGTTTTTTATATCATTTAAATTTAATAGCAAAAAATGGAAAATTTCATCAGTAATTTTGTCTTTGGAAGTGTAGTGATGCATTTATATTTTCGCAGCAAAGCACCTGCCATTTCCTACTAGAGAAAAATACCACATGCCTTGATGTGTTATTTTTCTATGCAGACACATCTGCCTTGATGTTTATGCGTACAATGAAATTCAACATTTTAGATGTGAATCTTAATTTTCGAAATGGTTTTTTGCAAGTTTACATGATGCCTACAAAGAGCATTGGGCCATAAAAACTAATCTGAATAAACTTTATTCTCAAAAATGTATAGATAGATCACCCATGTATTTTTTAATAAAAAATTTTGCTTTTCTATCTAGAACACAGGAGTATAAAAATTAAATAAAACGAGCCTTAATCTCGAACTAACTATAAATAGATCAATTATATATTTTTCGAAAATGCTTGCCTTTCTATAAAATGGATTTAGCTTCAGAAACTAGAGCTAGCTGATATCTTTTTTTCCTGAAATAAATAGATCAATCAAACAAATTTTACTCAAGCAGCTAACTCATATTTACATGACACATGTCAAATACTCCTCACTAATTTGATTTCGAAACTCATTGCTAATATTGATGAAGGAAAAAGGATGTGACATCTCAAAATAACATGACAAAGTACCTTACTATATTAGATGCCATGCTCATACATTTGCCATTATTATGACATAATATGAAATGACTTAATATTGATTGATATATTATATAAACTATCTGTCGGAATAATTTTTTATTTAAAAAAAAGCTTATCGATTTCTAAATGTCTCTATTGAATTATTTTGTTTCATATTCAAAAAATTTTTTTACTAATACTTAAATCTGCTTACTATTCATTCTTGGATTGGAAAACATTCCGCGGTTTTGCGCATGCGTAGGGAGGAATTTTTTTCGCCAAATAGACGGGTAATAGGAGAAATGAAAACAGATATTAACATTTAGCGTTAGGGTAATCTGAGTTTATTCGTGGAATTAGTAGGTGTGCCAGTTGCTCATCTTTTTACTTATTACCCTTTACCAAGATAAAATCACCGAAAAGTATTAGTTTCAGAATCCTAAAATAAACAGTACATTCCTTCAACAAGTTTCAAAACTATTCTTATATTTTTGAGAAAATCTAAAATATTAAGAATACTGAAAAATAAAAAGATATTTATCACAATATCAATAGATTTTAATATAAACAGAAAATTTTTGGAATTTAGCCTGGAAAATTTGTTGCAAACCTCTTGAAATCCATCATTTATTTAAATTGCGTCCTTTTTAACAAATTATCGATTTCTAAAACTTCGTGATTATTTTTTATCTCTTGGATTAATAAAAATTTTCTGTTTATAGGTAAATTTGCTCATGTTTCGTAGTGGAACTTTTTTCAGTCTTATAGCTTTGATTGTTAATTTTTACTTTTGAAATAAAATAATTTTTCTTGATTTGGCAACTTTTTAATTATTACAGCTCTGAAGCATTCTCTTTTATTTAAGTAGATAAACTTTCTCAGTTTTTCCATAAATTCTCACTATTAAAAATTTATTTTTTATAAAGTTTTTCGGCTTATTTCTCAAAATTTGAATTGCTCATTTTTTACTTTCATGATAGCTTAAACAAACTAATCACATTATTATTTTTTATAATACAAGAATTTCTTGGAAATGTGATTTATTGAACTTTCAAATTTTATCTTTTGAAAATCAATCAACTTTCTGGTATACATAGTTCCTTCAATTTATGGTAGTCAAAAAAGGTCAATTTCTTTTACATACTGAACATCAAGATATGGACAACAAAGGCTCTGATGAAATGCTTAATTTCTAGTTGTGTGTATCGAAAGGTAATTACAAATGGCTACTCCAACCCGACTGGATGCACAGGGAAAAAACTAAATGACTGGATTGAGGCAATAGCAACACTGGTAGGAACTATCGATGAGACATAAGGATCATAACCGGCCACTATACAACCTTTCCAGTAGAAAGTATTCCATCATGGATAGGAGGCAACCAACCCCCACCATTTCTGTAATCACCAGGGTGGTGAGAACTAACCACCAACCCAGAAGCTTCTCTCCCCAATATATGAGGAGTCCCTCGAGGTGATAGTATCGAAAGAGAAAGATAACCAAAACAGTTGTCTTTAATTTCATTGGCTTACGGACATATAAGAAATCGATACATACAATGGCTCATTTTAAAATTGGTGTTCAAATGAAAAGGTACGAAACGTCATAACAACGAAAATATCTGTCTATGCCGCTGTAGGAGAGTATAGCGAGACATCTAGGGATACGATTGGAGTCTCCAGAGTCGATCGGAGCATGCGCGGGGTCCCGCATACGCAGGAGAAAGCACATGCTTTTATAAAGATCGCCATCCAACTGACGTGGCAGTACATGTGAAGACACGATGTCTTTCAAATTAACTCCAATGTGTTCTGTGAGACACTCCGAAGACTACGCAGGTCCATTAAAAGCAAAAGACCGGTACTATTCACGAAGGGCATGGTTCTGCTCCATGATAACACGCGTGCACACACTTCCAAAGTAACACGCATGGAACTGGCCATGTGCAAGTGGGAGCAACTTGGCCATCCGCCCTACAGTCCTGAATGTCACCCAGAGATTTTCATGTTTTTGGCCCTTGGAAAAACATCTGAAAGAGAAGTGCTTCAACTCGGACGGCCAACTCTAAAGGACACTGTGAAGGATTGGGTCTCGTCACGGCCACAGGAATTCTGGAAACAAGAAATCCTTTGGTTCATTAATCAATGGGATCGCTGTGCTCAGACCTATACTTCGAATAAAGACATCATTTCTACCCATAATGTCGTTTCGTCTCTTTTCATTTGAACACCCCTTATATTAGCAAATAAAAAGTTGCTTGACACTACATTTCGAAAAGAAATGTTACGTTGAATGTTCAGAGTTGGTAACTACAGAGTGAAAAAGATCGAAAGGTCTTTTTATTAATTTTTGTACATTACCCATTATATCTTGGAAACACGACTTCTATATAAAAAAATCATGTTATTTTCCAATTATAAATAACTATTTTTCAAATTTAATTCACTGGAAAAAAAACTATTTTATAATAAATTTCTGACTTCCATGTTCCCAATCGGAAGCATTCGCATGTAAAGCAGTTACTCAGGCAAACAATGCGATCATCCATTACTTCAAGAAGGAGCTATCAACTTTCCATCAGCTATCACAATTCTGAAAGTAACTGAAGTGTATACATACATCCAAGAAAGAGGGCAAAGCCTTACTTCACTTTGATCGATTGAAGCAAATGGCATTTATTCATCAGGCTTCCTTGCCGTTTTTCGCTAAAACGCAGAAACCCTTAAATAAGAGGACATTCAATTCCTGTGAGACTTTCGAGATCGTTTAACGTAAATCCTATTCGATAAAAGCCATTGATTCAGCAACATTAATGAGGAATGAGGATGACCAAATAAAAATGGTGTTCATTGTTCATTGAAAGATCAATCGCCTTGAAAGGTCTAAATATTCTAACCTTCAATGCTCTTTCGGATGCTGTTTTCTTTTCCTATTGCATTATTTATGCTTCTGTTTGCTGCTGATATTGAACCGTTGACATCAAGGATGTCATTCATGGATAAGGAGAATTCTTTTAGATAGCCTCTTTCGTTTCTGTATATTTATTTCATTGAGAAACACATAAAAACTTCTTTCGGGAATATATTCTTGTTCATACTATATGCCATAGTATTACCACATTTAATCCTCAAACCATAGTTAAGCTATCGTCAAATATTTGTTGGGTCTTCTTAAGTCTAAGAACGCTTCGATTATCATAATGTAGAAAGAAATCATGTTAAAACTATAAATTATACATTTGCAATTTTCATACGCTGATCTTTGTCACTTTGCTTTTATGATACAAATGTTACATTATTTGATTCCGTTCTAAATTCAATGAAATGTGTGGCTTAAAAAATAGTTGTTTGCAACATTAAATTTTTGAGTCCGGAACCTTTTTGTGAGCAAATAGTTCTTTAGAAGTACAGCTGACTTTGAGATTGAAATTACATTTTTTTTTTAAATATTTAGTTTGGCGTATAATAAATAAATAAAATCTCGATAAATATTTTCTAATGAAATTTGGATGAGATATTGGTTCAGATTCGAAAACTGGTTGAATAAGCAGGTAACAGTAAATATAATCTATTTCATTTTTATAATAATAATTAATCACCTTCGGTGACCATTTATTTCTCCGGGATTAATATTTGCAAAAAATTTCAGTTAAGTATTTTTTGTAGCAAAGTCTTAATGGTTTCTTCTGGAAAATATTTTTCAGTTTTGATAAACATAAATCTCAAACTATTTTAGAAGCTTTTCACTATTCTGTTCATTATTTGTGTGTTTTTTTTGTTGTGTGTTTCCCTGATTTTCTATACCCCTATACATTCAATTATATCACAAAAAATAGCAGAAGATTTAAAAATGAACTAGTTTTCAAAATTGTTAATCATTGTTTTAATTTGAAGCTAAACCGTAATTGTAAGTACAATAAAACTTCAAAAATTTCATTGAAAGTGTATCTTATACCTATATTTATTAAAATAAACCGTATCTTCATATCTTGATCATCAGCTATAGAAAAAAGTCATGATGGAATATTAATTTCAGTTATGAAAAAAAATGGAATTTCACTTGAACACTGAAATATAATGTTGTAAAATATGCTTACTATATTTTTCACAAAATGACTTAAAAGTAGAAAAAAATGAACGGCGAAGAATTGTGTTTATTTAAAAAAAATTTTTGAATTTTAAATTGGCGTAAAAGACATTTTTGTGTTGTAATATTTTTGGAAATCATAGAGGAAAAAAAGCCACAATTTTGCTCAGCTGTTAATTAAAATTTCAACAAACTTGCTGCCTCCTCTTCCAGAGTATATATGTGCCAACTTTGTTAGCTCTAAGTCAAACAGTTTATCCCTGAGATCATCAATACATACTTACATTCATTTTTATTATTAACATTTCTTTCAATTATAACCATTGGGCAGGGAGAATTATACAATTAACCTTCTATAAACTCAACAAAAAATAAAGCTCAGGAAATGTGATATGGGCATCTTGTGGTTAAGGTTACAATTTTTTGTTTTGTTAAATGAGTGACTATATGCTTTAGGGATAGGGTCTATTATTCAACAATTATCTCTTATTCTCAATTCAGCAATTAACAATTCAAAGCCTACAAGCCTATTCTTGATAACAACGACAAAGTTACAGTACAGATGATTTGTCAAGAAATGCATCACAGGTATGACATGTACCGTTTAATATTATGAGCGCATATTAAACATATGAAATACTTGCATTCAGAATTTGAAGATGCACATTTGAAATAGGATTTTTTAAAAACAAATACAACTGATACCAGTTACAAAATAATATTTTGAAAATTAGACATTTGCATTGATTTATTTTACATATCTTCTAGCAAGATCAGCAAAATAGAGATTTACAGGAAAATTCGTTTCCTTTTTTAAAAGTCTTGATTTTCGCTCTGCTTTTGTTTCTAGATGCCATTTTTTACCTGATAAAGATAAATTGCGAGTGAAACAATTAATTGTCTTATGAATATTTTAAATTTATTTGCATCATAACGCATATTTATCTCCCTCTCTCTCTTTTTTTTTGTTGTAAAAATGACCTTTATACGCCTTATTTTCATTTGTTTTTCAATAATGAATAACGCTATAAAGAGAAAATTAGTAAAATCAGTGGAATACTAAAGAACTGAATATTGCAGGTTTTGGTATTTATCGTCAAAGTCCTCTCATTTTGTTTTAAAAATCTAAACCTAAATACCACAAGAGATAAAAAAATGGCTTTGGAGTTACATTATCTAATTTTTCAAAAGAATAGGTTAAAAAAAGTGGTAGGCTCATCGTAATTCGCACAAACGATTTTTTACCCTCATGAACAAATGTAATTCCCTTTCAATATTTCAAAAGGATTCCTTTTATGCAGTAAACGAACCAGTTAAAATCATTGATTATTTATGTATTAGGTTGGTGCGTATGAAATGTCGGATTCTTAAGTGATTGTATAAAACTGCATATCTTTCTTCAAAAGCTGTTTATTCAATCAAAGTATGCTCCATTCGCTTCAATACACTTCTCCCAACGAGATTTTAAAGCGTAGATGTCTGTCTTAAAAAAATTTTGGTCTTTAGAATTAATAAACTCTGATATCGAGTTTTTTAGACTGTCTTCATTTTCATAGTGTTTGCCCCTTAAAAACAGCTCTAAATGCTTGAAAAAATGAAAATCGGTCGGCGAGAGATCCGGTGAATATGGTGGATGCTGCAAAACTTCATATTCCAGTTCGTTCCAGCTTATTTCGCTCTGTCAGTGCGTGTGGTACCCACTTGTCCATCTTCTTAACCTTGCCAATCTCAGAAAGGTGTCTCAATATCGTTGTATGGTCAACTTTCATCCTGATAGCAAGTTCCCTCGTGGATACGGCTGGATCCGCTTCCACTAGAGCCTTCAGGTCATCATTCTTCACAGACGTTTTGGGTCTTCCGCGCGGCTCATTTTGCAGTGAAAAATCGCCAGTCCGAAATTTTTCGAACCAACGCTGCACTTTCCGATCGTTAACCGTATTCTCCCCAAACGCTTGGTTTATGTTGCGTGCAGCTTTTGCAGCACTATTACCAAGTTTGTACTCATATAAGAAAATGACGCGAATGTCGGCAGAATTCATATCGGCAATAAACTCAAAAGAAATAACAAACGGGAAGACCTTCGAGAAAACCTATTTTGCTGAAATGAGTCTCTGGCAATGGACAATACGACTATGAATGAGGTTATGCCAAAGACAAAAGTATAACGAAAACAGGGAGACAAACGTCCGCATGTAAAGAGAATCCGACATTTCATACGCACCAACCTAATATTTATTTATTCTCCTTCAAGTCTACTACTTTTTACCCTTACAGCAGTATTTTCCAAATTGTGGTACGCTTACCCCCAGGAGTACAACTGAGACGAAAGTCAAAAATTAGATCGAAAAAAAGGAACAGACTATTGGACGTATAACCGCATCTGAGATTAAAATTAACAAACAGAGAACCAAATTATGACGCTCTGTCATCTTACCACATACAATTTGATCCTTCTTCTTGATCCAAATAAATGTTACATACAATATAACTTTTATTCATATTTTATTATGAATAATTTATTTCTCTTTTCTTATTATTTTGTGTACAGCACAAAAAGAAGTATAAATAAATATTTTTAATTGTTATTAAAATACATCCATGTTTTTAGTGGTACTCAGCATTACAAAAATTATAGAAGGGGTGCATATATGTCAAAGATTTGGGAAACACTGCCTTACAGGATCGATATTTCGCTATTGTGAAAGAGTGGTTAATCTAATGTTAAATGAAAACTCCAAACCCTTAATAAATCGCAATTTCTGAATATTGTTTTTCAAAATTTCTGCACTTCTAAAATACATGCAAAAATCTTGAATAAAATCAAAGAAATTAGTAAGGTTCAAATATTTAAATATTTTTTTAATGCTGATATGATGAACAAAAACTGAGAGCAAGAAAATATATCCAAAATCATAAAAATAATATATGCAAAATCTTATCTTAACGCGATAACTTTGGAGAAATTCAAGAAAATATAGCCTATGGGAAAAAATAAAATTCTATGAAATTTAGGATTCACAGAATTATATCCCATTTTTAGCAACTGAAATAAATTATTTCTCATTCGAGCCTACAAAAATATGGTAAAAAATCTCTTCCTTAGTTTGTTCACTTTTTATATTTTTCAAAATTTTTAAAAATAAGAAAGAACAAATATTGTCACCAAAATCCTTTTTTTTATCTCACTACTTTCTTAGTTATTTTTAACTTAGTGAAATAGAAAAAAAAAATCACATTTTACTTGCAGTCTGCCGTCGACTTTTTAGTGGTAAATTTCAGATACACTTTTTCCCAATTTTAGAAACTAAATTAGTTCTCATTACAGCCAGCAAGAAAGTGTTAAAAATCTCTTCTACGTTTTTATTTTTATTTTTTAAACTCTCAAAATGTTTAAAAATAAGAAAAAACAAATATTTTCACCAAAAAAAAACTTTTATTTTATTCCACTGCTTTCTAAGTAATTTAAGCGTCAATGAATATTAAATAAGGTTGCGTTTTTCTTGCAGTTTGTCACCAACCTTTAACTAATAAATTTCAGTTAGTGAAATAACAAGTCCCTATATACCAGGGGTGGCCAAGACGTTGACCGCGGTCGACCAGTCGACCGCGAAGACATTTTAGGTAGTCCGCGCGACCATCCCGATAATGACCTCAGATATTAACAATTTAATTTTTTACATAGAATCAATGAATGAAATTTAAACTAAACGAAGTGAATAGGATGGTCAATTTTTGATACATGAATACTTTGATTATTTTATTCAGTAAATTTTTATTTTGTAAATATTAATATTAAGTTTTTTTGGAAAAATTAGATAATTTACCATTTTTTCTTGTTACGGAAAATAAATATACAAACATGTATGTTACATTAATTTAGCTCTGCCATTGGTAGACCGCCTTCGATTTTTTAAATGTGGATTAGACCACGGATCCCAAAAGTGTGGTCACCCCTGCTATATACAATTGTTGTAAAAAATATCTTCCATCCGATTGAAATCTGCTCTGCAAAAACACGAATGAACCATCATCAGAAAAAGGAGGTTATTTACCCCTTACGAAACAATCTTTATAGCAGAGATTAGGAATATCGATTGAATGAAAATACATAATGGCTTTCATATTTTCAACAATAAGTACCAAAATAATACCTTATGAGCACTTCTCTAAATAATATGTGAGCGATTCTGTCAGACATTCAATCATTCTGTGTAATTTCTATGTTTATGGATCTACTATCTTTCTTTCTTTTTTTTTATCTAAGAAATATTTTGGTCGAATTTATATTTTAAGAGATTAACACTTTTGCATTCCAGAAATCCCAAAGACTTGATATTGATTCTTAAAAAGAATTTCACAAAAGTAAAAATTCCATAAAAATGCATCCCGTAAAATTATACCATCAACAGATAAATTCTTTTTCACTATTTTGAGATTACTTTTAACACAAATTTCAGTCAATAAAACGATCTCATTTTATTGAAATAGTTTTTTTTTATTTCAATTAATACGGAAATTTTCTTTGATTCTGAAAGACGATTGAGATTTTGTATAATTTTGTAAATGTTCACTGATTCTCGAATTATTATATAACTAGCCGCCTTTGGCGACCAGCTGGCTCGCCATGAGTAATGCGTTCTAAAATTTTCAATTAAATCACATATTCATTAGCCAAAATTTAAGAAATAGTTAAAGTTAAAAGATTCAGTTATAAGTAGTTAAAGAGTCGGTAACTTTATTCGAAAAAACTTTTTGAGTTTAATGCTCTAACAATTTATCGATTATGCTTCCAAAATATTAAAAATGTTTTTTTCGGTGATGTTGCCAA
>JAPMOQ010009429.1:2468294-2542055 GCA_026543055.1 Argiope trifasciata
TGAAGAGTTAAATTTGATTTTTTGAAGAGAAAAATTTTGTCCATAAATATTAGAACCTGACGCCATTATGCGTTGCATGATTTTGAATGTATGGATGGCGAAGGGCTTGTGGGCAATGCGTCATTTGGGAGAGACAAGAGCAACTTCTTATCTTTGAATATCAAACCTTGAGAACAGAATAAACCTTGATTAAGGATTTTTATAAGAGCACAAAAGATTGATTTGCCTGAAAAAAAAAATCTCTTTTTAAACTGTAGTACAGATATTGAATGCAAACCTAGTTATTATTAGCGATACTGAACAAATTACGAACTCATGCAGAAGCATCCAGCCTTCACATTAATGGTATTTTCTCCATTAATATCACCAATGGCTTAGCAAATACAAATGTTGCCCAAGGAAAGGAGTTATATGTTCGTTCCTTCAAAATGTTGGACTATAAAAAAAGACATTAGCTTTCTAACTTGTTATCTCTTTAGAACTCTTTAAGACTCTAGCTTGGCATACCTATAACCCTCTTTCCCTCCCCCAGTCACTAGGTCACTTGCTAACACTAGACCAATGTGAAAGGCCTAAGATGGCCGAATTGGTAGGGCGTTGGATTCCCCTGTGTTAGTTTATGAGTTCGAACCCCGCCGGCCGAAGAATCTCCGCGTGTGTGGTGAATGGCCCACGTATAATTCTGTCGTGGCTGCACAGTCCTCCAAGTCGAGAGTAATATCACTGGGGACACTGGTTCAAAAGTAATCGTTTTCTGATCTAGGACAAAACTACGATCTGTATAAGAGTGAATGAAGTGTATGAATTAAGTCCACCCCGTAGAGTGGGTTATGACGCGTGAGTAGCTAAGTCGTACTCTTGGGCCTAGATGGCGCTACTGAAAAAAATCTCACAATTCGGGTTACATAGCAATGGCTCCTTAGTCAGCGGTCTTGTCATTGACAAGTGCTATTAGAAAGAACACCAAACAAATGTAGATACATTTTTAGCTTTCAAATATTTAATGTGCATTTACACAGTGCGCACATATTATAAAGGAGCAAATGATTACACATTCATCAAAAAGAAAAAGAAGTAAATCTTTGTAACTTTGTTATTGATCATCGCATATTCACAAGAGTGGTATCAATGAAAATGACTTAAAGTGACAAGTTTTATGAGATGTACAAATTTATTAAGTACTGTCCCAAACTTTTCCATTACAAAAATCGAGATTTTTTGATAATTCGATTCAATAGATCTTTTTGTGTATTTGTATCAAATTTCGTTCTAAAATTCACAATAAATCTTGAGATATACTTAATTTTTTTTTTCTGATAACTTCAACTCCCCCCCCCTAAAAATAAATATATCAAGGGCCGTAAATTAAGTAAATCTCAGGTGATAACAAAACAATAATTTTATTTTTTCGCAATTTTAATTAGTTGTAAGACGTAGCGCTAAAGTCTATCTACGCTCATGCCCATAAATTAAGGATAATGTAAATTCAGGAAAAGAAAGAGTCAGAAGCAAAACAAATGTAACTTATTTTTAAAGCTTATGTATTGAACAAAATGTAAAGAGCAAAAAAGATGTTATATGTTTGATATCATCAATAAAAATTGCGTTTTTTTGCTCCTGGAGCAAATAACAAAGAAAAAAACACCCATATTTACAAAAACCAATATTACATGGTTAATACGTAATACGTCTCCCAAACGATGCAATATAATCCATACAACGCCTAGGCATTTTAAGCATTAAATTATAGATCTGATCTTGGGGAATATTTCACCACTCATCAAGCAATGATCTTCGAAGTTCCGGTAGACAGGTGGGAAGTGGTTGACAGGATGCAACTCTTCAGCCAAGCATGTCCCATACTGGATTCAAGTCCAGTGAGAATGCAGGCCAGTCTATACGGGTGATATCCTTCGATCGAAGGCATTCGGTTACGATGTTTGCAAGGTGTGGACGGGTGTTTTCATCCATAAACACGAATTATGCACTCATGGCACCCCGAAACAAACGTGCATGGTGTTTAAGAATGACGTCCTGATATATTTGCCTTATCATGGTTCCAATTTGAGCATGCAAGTCAGTTCTGTAAAACAGAATAATTCCTCCCTAAACTAGCAATCATGCACCACAGTAACAGTGTCGTTCAATGATGCTCTGTTGGCGGTAACGGGTGACTGGCGCTCTCCATATAAAAATCTGTCGAGAATCAGACTACAAGCTAAACCTGGACTCTTTGGAAAACATCAAGCAAGCCCACTGTTGCGGTGTCCTCAATGCCTGCTCTCTATTCCAGGCTAACCTAGGGCAACAGTGAGTTGCAGTAAGTGGAACACATCTGACAGCCTACGAGCATATAGACCAATCTGCCCGCAGCGTCTGTACAAGGTCTGCCTTGAAACTGTCGAGTTTAGTTATATTAACGTCCGGTTTTAAAGCAACACGAGAGTTATTTGGGGATGGACCTCGTAATTTTGAACCACGGTCAGATGACGAGGACGACACCTGAACTGGCACCCCCCTCTCCACACCACGCCACACCAGGGGGAGGACGTTTGGCCTGACAGATTTAACGTGCAAGAGACCCCTCACACGACGGTTCTTCAGTGGAATCGAGTCTCGAACCTGAAACCTTCTGGTTTCGAAGCCGAGACCTTACCACCAGGCCACAGCGCCCCCCCCCCTTCTTTGAAACTGTCGAACTAGTGGCTGAAGAGAGCTGACGAGACAGGTCTTAATGCTGGGCTCCGTCTGTTTCTTTTGGCAATAACTGCCAAATATTGGTCCTCATTCGGTGTTGTAACTCGGGTGCGATCTGTGCCGTAACGTCTACTAATATTATCATCATCTTGGAATCGTTGCCAAAACCTGGAGATGACACTCTAAGCGATTCCAAGTTCAACGGATACTTCCAACTAGGTACGCTCACATTTCAGATGGCCGATAATTCTACCACGTAAAACAATCATCCAAATGCAACCTTTGTCATAGCTAAGTGGTTATTGCACTGAAAGGCTTATAAAGAGCTTGCGAACAATTTTACTTCTTTGCATGTATTCCTTATACATCACTGTCTTACATTCTTGTCGTGACGTATGACGTACTATCGGTGTTATCTGGTGGCTTCGTGCAATATGCATATGATTTTTGAAGATGTGTATAGTCATTTTACAGGTGATGTATGTATTTTGGAGTTCGATTTCCACGTGACCCTAAATATACGGACATGAGTGTAGATACGGAGGAGCAAACAAACGACCCAGATTTATCCTAAATATGAACATATTTCTTTCAAAATATAATTCTTTCTTTTTATTTAAACACTGAAGCATTTCCATTATTTTAAAAATCAATTCATCATTTAGTCTCTTTTGGTAAATCTGATCTATGAAATTAGCTTACTAAATTTTTACAAATAATGAAATAGTTGTTTAACCAATTGTTTTCCTCAAACAGTCTCTGACTGGTAAAATGCAAACGTTGTAAAGGCATTTTAAGCCGATTAAATTATTGCTATGTACTATTAAAAGGACGCATTTTCATTTTTAGGCGAAAACGAATCAAATCGTATATGATTAATAGATTTATTAAAGTTACTACTATAAGCTACTGTAAGAATAACAGTAATTGACTTTTTTTCTGTTATGCAACTTCTAATATAATCAAAGCTAATAAATACAATTGAATAGTCAAGGGCGTTATCCTGCTGCAATATTTCTATCTAGAGGTTCTAAAACAATGTTTTTTCATCAACGTATTTGCAAAGAGGAGATTATTTTATAACTCTGATGGAATCACTTTAAGGATATTTTAAAAATTTTTTTCATCTAATTAAAGAAATTTATGAATGTGTGCTCAACATTAAACCATTGAGTATATAAACAATAGGATCCAATTGATTTCTTTATTTTAGTGTTAATTAATTCACTGAATGGTAAGAAATGGCACGAATGTCCTTGGATCTTTATTTCATTTACTTTCAAACGATAACTGCGGATAAAGAGTAAAAATTAATTAAATACTCCAGCAGTCATTCTGATCTGCAGTCTAATTTTATACTGTCTGAGTGGAAAAAAAAATTTTTTAAGGAAAACAGAATTCATGTTAAATTAAAATTGCCTGATCTGAAAAAAGAATTTAGTATTTAACTAACTGCGATATTATAAAGGGTGTTAAAGTTTGTGTTTTATGAAAAGTAGATTTACAAATACAGATGAATTCAATACAGAACCTTCAAAAAGCGAACACTGAAAATCAACTGTCGTAATTTTATAATTTTTGCGAATTATTCGAAAACTATTGGGGTAGGCCCACATTTTTTTGGATTCCGGCATATTAGCATGTCTGCTTGGTTCACATGTAAGTTTTACAATTACATTTCACTTTTTTCACCGCATTCAAGTTTAATTATTTGTGTCATCCATGCATTTATTTCACGAATTTATGAAATCTGGCAATTTACTGTAGGTAAGTGAAAAAAGTTTTGAGAAATATATAATACCTTACGAGTTATCACCGAATGTTTTTAAGAGTCATTTTTCAAAACCCTGTCACTCTCAAAATTATTATCAGAATTCCATAAAATTTTGTCGAGAGTTTAATTTGTTACGACATATCTATTGAATAAAAAAAAGAGATTGATAGCAGTAATAGAAAAGTGTCAGGACATTATTTAGTTAACCATTTTTATTAACTCAGTAAATCAGCTCCTCTGTCTTAACAAGCCTGTCCCTTTGAGTCATTTCCAAAGACATCAAATTTGTGAAAATGCGATAGTAAATATCAAAGTTATAAAGGTGTTCCTTTTCCTTTTTTTTTTTTGTGTGTGTGGACGACTGCACCCGATGGTGTCAACACCAGTCTCAGACTTTGTTGCAAATATCATATAAAATAAAGAAAAACATTCACTTATAATTGAAACAAACCCATGCAGCTATTGTTTCAATAAAACCTTAACAGATATCCAATATCAGAAAATAATTGTGTCTCCAGTCAATCGTGCATTTATTATTGTAATGCTTTGGCATAATATTAACCATTCAAAAATAAAACTATTCTTGGGCCCGTTATTGCAAAGGACTTGAAGAACAAAAAAAAAAAAAAAAAAAAAAAAAAAAAAACTGTATATAGAATAGAAAAGTTTGAAATGGCATGTGAAACTCTTTGAAATGAATTCGAATTTTGGGGCGTTTAACCCCTGCAACTGTAGAATTGCTGTATATCTTGAATCATTTTTACCTTTGTTGTTTCTTTTCTTTTCTTTAGTTATTGTACCTTTTCTCCCCAAAAAAATGTATGGACTCTTCTTTATGAAATATATGACCGAATACAAATATTGGTAAGACAATTAATCATGTTCTGTAACCAAAATGAAAAAATGAATATTCACTATTATTTCCTAAAACATAAATACCTTTGGAAACTGGAATAACATAGAATTTTGAAAACTGGAATCCATTTCACAGAGTTTATATAAAAACACGAATAAAGCTCTCTCGACCAAACTTAAAGCTAAAACATTAGATGTTCTCCCTTCGGGAAAATCAAGTGATCCATTACCTCAGGAATCTGATGCTGATTCAGAAATGTGTTCTAGTGCATTGGAAGGTGATACACTAGATTATAGTATGTCCGAAAACTTAGAGGATACATCTGAAGATACTTGTCCTCCAACCCGCCTCTACCAAGTACTACACGTAAACGGGCGAAAAGATACTCCCATATTATAATTTCAACAAAATATAAATAAATTTTTACCTTCTTTTCAACTTTAGATTTTAAAATTACCTATTTCGTAGTTATGTGTCGGTTTTAAAACTTCCGTTTATTGTATGACCTTGTGTTCTTGGTTAACACCTTTTAATCTTTGCTGTAAATTTATTCAAATATAACACATGTTTTGCCCCTGTTTTCCATGATTTTAGACATTTTTATTTATGTAAGTTAGGATATTTATTTTGATTTTTAAAAATTTTAAAAATTATTTTATTGTACCGTGATTCTCTAACTAACCAACCATCCAAACTTAAAGCAGCCACTGTATTTAAGATGGATTAATAAATCTTTGGTATATGAACTTTTCTAGGCAATTTTCTATTTTAATGATTTATTCCGCTTTTAAATTGTTCGACTTTCTTCCTCATTAGATAATGTGTAATAGGATGATAGTGGTAATTTGATATTTGTTATATGTTTCTCGAATTCGCGAATAAAGAAAAAAAGTAAAAAAATTCAGTTTTCCCGGATTAAAATAAATAGAAATTCTTTTATATTTCTTGTTCTAATTTTTATCATTCCTTTCTATTTGCAAAGAAATATTTCATGAATTATGTAATAATATTTCATTTGAATTTAAATTTTCTTTTAATTCTTCTTTTCAATTTTTTTTTCACTTTTTTCTAAAGTAAGTTAATATTTTTTGCTTAGTTTTTGTTGTTGTTTTTCTTCGTTTCAGTTAACTTTGCTAACTTGCTTTGAATTTAGCTTATTACTATACAGATTAGTTTGTCCTCTCATAAACGGACATTAAAATTATTAAAATCGGATTAAGATAAAAAGTAAGCATAGAATTTTTATAAATAATAACTAAATCTGACAGACTAAAAGCCCTGATTCCTAAAAGTTGTTTTAGGGATTTGGATTGAATGTACCATATGATGGATAGTTGTCTTAACCTATACTATACAGGATGCCCCCAAAAGGAGAAAAAGCATTGATCTCCTTAGTTATTGTAACTCGAAATATAATTTCAATTATAGAGTTTCGTCAAATAAGATATCCAAATGAATAAAATTACTTTGGTTTCTGTAAAGTTTGGGAATAAAGAATAGCAAAAATTAAAGTTTAAGACAGCATTTAGCGAAAAAAATATCAGTAAATAAAATATTTTCTTAAATTCATTATAACCACATGGGGGGGGGGTATGATGCGAAAGAACACAATCAGCAGGCTTCTATAGAAAAACAACGACGACGTTTATTTAAACGGAGACAGAACAGCAGAAAGACGGAAAATATTTACATTTAACAAATATGTACAGTGATGACGAACACACAGGAGTTTTTAGTTTGTTTATCTTTCACCTCTTTATTTTTTTAAAATTTTAT
This sequence comes from Argiope trifasciata, assembly GCA_026543055.1. Lineage (NCBI taxonomy): Eukaryota > Metazoa > Arthropoda > Arachnida > Araneae > Araneidae > Argiope > Argiope trifasciata. Next base: position 2,475,398 of record JAPMOQ010009429.1, read on the forward strand.
TTGATTCAAATTTTATTGTGATTTATAACATGAGGATGAGGCTACGCCGCTTGTGCTTCTTCTCCAGTTCTTTCTCTTTAACTTTCTCTTCTCAATCTTCGCATTCGGCACTTGTATTTATGTCTTGTAGAAAAAGGAATTATAAATTTGTAATAAAAGATTATAAAATAAGTTTATTCTGGTGGCACACTTCATGTAATCAATAAAATATACACCAGTTGTTTTGTTGAAGTGCTCCTTGCACTGTCGTTTTTGGATTGAGGAGTTCAGAGTTAACTATTTGTACACTAGCATAAGGAAAACTTAAAAAATAAATATGCGAAAATATCAGTTTTCGTATCACTTGTATAAAATCTCCTCCACCGTGGGGAAATAAAAATCTTGTTACAGTTACTAAGTCTATATGTACATTCTTTAGAATACTAGAAATACGGTTGTTTATATTCTTTTGCAGCAAGGTCAGTATTACTAGTGTATTCAAATTATTCCTTATTGCTGAAATCCGTCATTACTTTGGAAAGCTTAATATCCCAACCACAAATTCAGTCAGAGAATTTTCTTTTATCTTTTCCACTACGTCTCCAGGGCAAACTTTAGCTGCTTTGACATATTGTTTTAATAGAGCCATGCGCCATTATTCTGTAAATAGTGTATTCGCATTTTTTCAAAAAAGATCATATTAGATTCTTGTTTATTTTTAGATAATTAAATTTAGGATTTTTCATATTTTTAATTCGTTTGCTGATCTATTCGTTGCTGATCTTATTGATTTTTTAAAAGAATCAATTTTACGAAAGTGTGAGAGAGAAAGATAGTACATCGTTTCGTCACCTCTAGTAAAAACCTCCCTTTCCCACCCGCTTTGTTGTGGGACTTAGCAGCCATAAAAAGTCCGAATGGTCTTCGTGCTCAGACTATGTACAGATGAAATTGCCTGTACATAGTATAAAATTTAGGACCATTTCTTTGAAAAAAGGTAGGGGAATTTTCAGCTATTCTTTATAAGTCCAAATTCTTCTCTTCTCTCTCATATACACTCATCCTGGTGGGTTCAAAGCTTCTTAGGTGTAAAAAGACACATGTGCCATCAGGCAAGCTGGTAAACTGATCAGTCTGCAACTGGTGTAATTTACCGATGTCTTCAGATTATAACATTTATGAAAAAATAAGAAAAAAGGAAACTTTTCGACGTAGACGGACCCTAATAGCCTATAGGCAAACCAGATGAATAGGCTAATTTGAAGGTTTTTAAAATATAGTTAAAATAGGTTAAAATATCGTCTGAAAAATGAATGTATCTCATTTAACCTGAAGTCAGACCTAAGAATTGCATTAAAAAATTAACAGTTACTTAAATACAGCCTTATTTTATGTCCACTGCGAGTGAAAATAAATAACTTTTTGAAGCCTTTAATTACCTCGCTCTCTTAATGTATACAATAAAAAAAATACAGCTTTTATAAAATTTTGAACTTTTAAAAATGTAAGAAAATTTATTGAAATCTCTTTTTATAAAATCATTAGTTAAAAAATTTAATATCAGCTCATTATTTTTCTAAAAGCTTTATTCACTAGCCGCCTTTGGAGACTGTCTGGTTCGCCATGAGTAATGCGTTCTAAAATTTTCAATTAAATCACATATTCATTAGCCTGGAAGTAATACCGGGCATTGATTGGCCCGAAATTAATATTTTCTTTAAGATGATGGACGGAAAGTTCTAAAAGAACACGTTTTGCTGATAATATTCTTTAATTTTATAAATCAGTCAGTTTTAATTATTGATTTAGAAGACTGATTGATGTAGCAACTTTTAATTAAAATATTAATAAAAATATTTTGTAAAATATTGCTTACAGAGCAAAGTATGAAGAAATCTAAAACTCATAATTCATCAATATATAATTGGATTCAAGCCACATAAAATGCAATTATTTACTTTATTTAGACTAAGCTAACAGCACTAACCAATATGTATGCCCATTATTAATATTTTACAAAGTGGCCATTGGACCGGAATTTGAATGCATATCCTGTATAAATTCAATCAGGTTTATCGTAAATAAAGAAGATTTATTGAATTCATGATATAGATATTGCAAACGATCATAGAATCCGTTGCTTTGCATTTTTTAAAGAAAATATCACATTTTATATTCCTTTTATTTTATCCAGTCGCGTGCTAAAAAAACATGGTTAAAATATTTCTTTAAAAATTCGTTAAAAATAGAAGCTTAAGTTATAGATTAAAACACTGGTACCATTAAAAAGCTAATTGTTTAATCTTTAAATTGATGTAAAAATCATGTTTGTGTGATAATATTTTCGGAAGTTATAGCGGAAAAACGTCGAAATTTCGCTTAAATTTTAATTAATTCAAATTCTAATTAAAAATTCGAAAAAAGGGCTCCTAGGTGCACATTCCCGACCTCCAAGGTATATATGTACCAAATTTGATAGCTGTAGGTCCAACGGTCTGGCCTGTAGAGCGTCAACACACACACACACACATTGGGCTTTATTATAAGTATAGATTATACACTGAAGTGACAAAAGTCATAGGATGACTGTTAATATCGTGTCGGTCCTCCTTTTGCCCGGCGAAGTGCAACAACTCGACGTGTCATGGAGTCCACAAGTCGTTGGAAGTCCTCTACAGGAATATTGAGCCATGCTGTCTGTATAGACGTCCATAATTGGGAAAGTGTGGATAGTGCAGGAGTTTGGGCACGAACGGACCTTTCGATGATGTCCCATAAATGCTCGATGGGATTCATATCGGGCGATCTAGGTGGCCAGATCATGCGCTGGAATTGTCCAGAGTGTTCTTCAATCCAATCGCGAATTGTTCTGACCCAGTGACATGGCGCATTGTCATCCATAAAAATCCCATCGTTTTACGTGAAGTCCATGAATGTCATCGGGTACGTGAAGTCCATGAATGTCATCGGGTACGTGAAGTCCATGAATGGCTGCAAGTGATCTGCAAGCAGCTGAACATAACCATTTCCAGTCAATGATCGGTTCAGTTGCACCAGAGGACCGAGTCCATGCCATGTAAAAACAGCCCACACCATTATGCAGCCACCACCAGCTTGAACAGTGCCTTGCTGACAGTTTGGGTCCATGGCTTCGTGGGGTCTACGCCACACTCGAACTCTACCATCAGCTCGTAACAACTGAAATCGTGACTCATCTGACCACGCCACGGTTTTCCACTGGTCTAGGGACCAATCGATATGCTCACGAGCCCAGGAGAGTCGCTGCAGGCGATGTCGTGCTGTCAGTAAAGGCACTCGAGTCGGCCTTCTGCTGTCATAGCCCAAGGAAGACAAATTTCGCCGCACAGTCCTATCGGACACGTCCCTCGTACGTCCCACATTGATCCCTGCAGTTATTTGACGAAGTGTTGCGTTTCTATTGTCATTGACCATTCTACACATACGTCGGCGGTCTCGGTCGTTAAGTCCATGATGAGTTGTGATGTCTGAAATTTCATACTCTCGGCACACTCTTGATACTGTGGATCTCGGAATGTTGAATTCACTAACGATATCCGCAATGGAATGACCCATGCGTCTAGCTCCAACTAACATTCCATGTTCAAAGTCTGTTAATTCTCGTCGTGCCGCCATAAATCACGAAAAACCTGTTCACATGAATAACTTGAACACAAATGAAAGCTCTGGTAACGGTAACGATATGGCTAACGGAGCACCTAGCCCTTCAAGTTTGGGGCTTGATCTCCGGTAATGATGCAATTTGAAGCGGCCTGACTTTTGGTAAATGGACATAGTCGTCTTCGAAGGAGTCTGGTAGTGTGAAAAGAGAAGGCCAAAGGCACGAATGAAGAAGGACTCTAATAAGCTGGTGAGTTCTGAGTTGCAGGGAGACAGTGAACCAATGGGAAAGGCAGGATTGAGGAGCGTACTTGCGTCAGCCAATCAGAGTGGAGGAGATTGTCGAGGGTAGCTTCTAGTCTAGGAGACGAAGTTCTTAGGAGGTAAGTTCTAAGTTCTAAGGTTAAGAAGTTCTAAGGTTCTTCTGTAGGAGCAGAGTAAAAAGAGAGAAGTACCGGGGAAGTAGAGTGGGGCAGGATAGACTATTGTAGTTGAAAGGACGAATCAGGAGAGACTTCATTCTAGTAGGGCATTGATGAGGATGAGCTTCCTTGCTTCTTTGTCAGTAGTATTTTTGAGTTTGTTAGTGATATTGAAAATACCTGGAAATTCTTTCAAGAGGTTTTTAATTTCTCTGAGGGCATCAATTACTTCTCTGAATTCTTCTATTTCTATTGGGGTGTTTTCAGTTGGTTTTTGTGAAGTTGAAAAGATGGGAATTTCAAGCACGATTGGGTTGGTTTTTCTTGGCTCGGGTTCTAAATTCTTCCTGGCAGCTTCTGCGTAGGATCTTTTGTGCGTGGGAGTTGGTTTGATAGTAGAAAATTTCTTGCATCCCCTCCATGAGACCAGATGTCCTGTTTCTAGGTAGTTACACAAATGAAAGCTCTGGAAAACGAGCTGCGCTTTTATACTTTTTCGCTGCGATGCTACTGCCATCTGTATATTTGCATATTGCTATCCCATGACTTTTGTCACTTCAGTGTATATAATTTATTAAAACTGATAAATAAAACGAATGAGTCAGTCTTTGCCTATTTTAGTTTATAAAGGCTTTCTTGCTGCATTTTCCGTTGGAAATTTTAGTAATTCAAATTTTTGGTTAATCCCATTTTTTATGACAGTTTCGAATTAGTTTACATTCGCCCTTTCCCTTTTTTGCATTAACTTACTAACAATAGCGCGAATTGTTTTAATATATCTTTAAATATATGCTGATGAAAACTAGCACTGAATTTCGTGATAAAATAGACGAATAAAAAAAAGTAAGGAAGTTTTACCAAATGTTGGAATAAGACAGAAGAGTTTTTTTTTTCCGTTCAACTACCATAAATGATACTTCTAATTGAATTTCGAAGCAATTTTTTTAAACACCAAGATTTTTATTTTTTGTCCCTGCAAACGATTTTGATTGTTTGAAATATTACGATTTAACTCTTTTTTGCGGAAAATTTAAATAATAAGCATTTCGATTTAAAAAGTAGAAAATATTTGTTTTTAAAAATCATGCACTTGATTTACATTATTTATTTCTCTTTCTAATGTACTTCGTAATGAAATCTAATGTACTTAATTAGTGTAATTAATGGGGTGTTTTTCTTTGTAATTGAATTTTCATTCACTTTTTGTCATGGTAGAATTTTGAAACTGAACACACCATAGCATTCTCTATATCTATACATACATTATCTATACCTATACATAATTTTAGTTTTCTCAGAATCTACCTAGAATGAATTTATATATAAATGTGAATTAATTTCATGTGAATGGTACCATCTGACAGGGAATTTAAGAATTTTTTAAAGATTGTATAATGTGTATAATGATAATTAATGAATAAAAAGTAAAAATAAATACGTAAATAAATAAAATTCAAAAAATTAGAGTTCTTTGTTCACGTATGTGGTTTTTAAAAGTGTTTTTAAATTAAATTTATTTGATATTTTGGGTAGAAATTTACATGGTCATCTCTAGTTCTTTCAAATATCTTAGATTTTGATTTTTTTTAGATTTTGATATAATGAATGTTTTTATTTAAATTTAAATAAAATTAATGTTTTCAATTTAAATTTGTGATAATGTCCTTTTAGTTTCAAAAGAAACACATATCTACAAATCTTTTAAATAGAATAGAAACTTTTAGGAGTGTAGGTGCAACATCTCCTAAAGTACAAAGACTCCACACGGCCGGAATTAGACATCCGAGGAAGTCTGACTTTCCCAACAGCATAATGGGGAAAGCGATGTAGTTTCAAGCTGTCTCTATAATAAACACATTGTTTGGCTACTATAAAATTTTTGTTCAATTAAATATAAAGCATTTTTATCTTCAAAATACTTTTTTATAAATTTAAATGAGATTTTTAAAATCTTATTCTAGCAATTATATTATGAAATATCTATAAAATGCATCATTTGAAAGTATCTATAAGCCTCTAATTTAAGAATATTCTGGAGAATTAATAGATATTATTTCCCTCTTTTTTTAAAAAAAAATGAGAATGCACAAGATAATTAAACAATTTTATTAAAAAATATTTTTGCATGTGATATGTAGGCTTACACAAGAAGAAAAACTCAAATTAAATTATATTCTGGAGTGCAATATCTCTAACTTTTCTCATTAATCTTAAATCAGCTTAACTTTGTCATGAATAAAAAAGTTAAACCATTTTATTTAAATATATTTTACATGAAATATACAAGCTCTCACAAGAAGAAAAATTCGAATTAAAAGATATTCTGGAGTGCAGTATCTATATAATTTTTTCTGATAAATCTTAGTCATGAATAAAATAGTTTAAATTATTTTATTAAAAACATTTTTAAATAAAATCTGCAAGCTCTGACAAGATGCAAAACTAATTAAGATATATTCTTGAAGGCAATTATTACAATTTTACATAAATCTTGTAGGAAAGACCATGAATAAGTCAATTTATTTAGAAAGATTTTTACACGATAAAAGCAAGTCAAGTCTTTCTAAATTTTCGAAAAAACTTCAGTTGTGTCAATGAAATTATTTTATGCAAAGTAAATCAGAAAGGTATATTCAGAAAGGACATAGCAAACACACATGTAATTTGACAAGAGGCACACACCACTAATTAACTTTATTTTATATACTTTACAACAAACTACATAAAAATAAATTATCAAATACAGTCACTTTCTTCAGGAATTTATTCCATATTTCTTAGAAAATCTTCCTCTCTAAAAGGCAATTCACTAGATATGTGAAATTGTAGAAGATAAATTAGAATTAACTAACGATGAAATTATATATATAATTGTTTTAAGATATAGATAAATACCTACGAATTTAAAATTATCGCATTATAATTATTTTTCCTTTAATGCATTTTTTCAAAAGTTATGAATTCAACTGATGCATTTATCATGTTTGTATATATATTTACTATTTGATTATACATCAGATTTAATTATTGCAGTTAAAATAATGGGCGAGTGAATAGTAGATTAATTAAAATTTAAATCATTATTGAAACAGATTCAAATTTTCATTATTAAATATATAAAATTAAATTATAACAAGAAAAAACATAGAAGCATACTTAAAATTATTCTTTAGGAAGGCATCATATTGTTGCTTAGCATGTTTGTCTAAAGTTATGAGGCGATATGCAAAATTATTATCGAATCAATTTATTAATAGAATAAAAACACATTCTTTGAATTTAAGCTGAAAAATTATTTTGTTGATGGAGAACTTCAGATTCGAAACAAAGAAAAAACAAAAGAAGACATTCAAAATGTTACTAATAACATATTCACTATTGAAAGCTAAAAATATAGAGTATTTATACAATCAAATATAAATCAAAATTGAAAATTATCTGAATAGTATCTTTTGAGAAAGCTACTGAATAGCTGCACTTACTGCTGAACTTTAGCTCGGCTAAAAATCTTACGAAGAAGCCGGTGAGTCCATTGTGCTTTTAACTTTTCGTCCTCGGGAAATTAAAAGTGGACACTTTTGGACCATTATCGTAATTTCCTTTGCAGTTGGAGACGGAACGGTGGAAAGGCATAAAATATCTCTTAATGAAAAATACATCGTCGTTGTTCTCTGAAAGAAGTACAGAAGATGGGGAGTTACTGCCAACGGTTTGAATGCATTCCGTGCATCTGTAATACGCAGCCACCTGATCTCATCAGACTGATTCCGGTGATTCATCATTCGTCCTTCCAGTCAGAGCTAAGGCTTTGTACTTTAGGAAGTGTTGGTAGGTGAAGGTGAAAAAATTATTTTACTATTTATACTGCAGGCGAGCAAAAAACATAGTATTAATCAATTTCGACAAAAACCAAATTGTTTTTTTTTCAACTGTCTATCACATTTAATGAAAGTTTGTGGTTGGAAGTAGATATCGAATGGCAACGATTAAGGAAATAAAAGCTTATTCCAGTTTTTGGGTTATCATGAATATTCAAATAACATTAAAGTTCCTTTTTACTGTTTTTATCTCTTTGATCTATCTAAAAGTTTTGAGACCATTTTCGTAAACAATATGGCATGTGTATTGTCTATTTTGCATTTACATTATTCAGAGCAATTTTAAGAGTAAAAACTTTTCTAATTACTTAATTCTATTATTGATTATTTATCAAACTTCCAGTTATACTGACGATTTTTCACCACTGATAATCCGTTTATTGTAATTTGACATAAGATTTGGGCATATCGATTTTGAGTTAACGGTTATTATTTCAATTTCTGATTAAAAACACACTCTTTTCTATTTAAAATTTGGAGGCTTTAAATTAGCACATTGGTAGAATATAAAAGTTGTCTTTTATTTCAGTGGCAATGATTCTTCGCTGATTTCTTTGGAAAGTTTCATAGCAATACTCTCTTAGAGTTCTCTGCATTTACTAATTAGTTTCTAATGTATTGGTATATCTTAACTTACACTATAAACAATCATTATTTGTTAGTTTAAAAAAATGTAAAGCGATAATTTCTGCCAAATATATTAATTCCATTTTTTTGATGGGGGAGGAGGGTATCAAATCTTAAAACTTTCGGCTTTTTCCAGTCTCGATCTTGAGATTTTCTAGTGATGCAGTTACTTCCTTTAAATAAAATGTACTCTTTTATAATCAAATTATGGAAATTTTAGCCGGTTTTCTGACTTAGGGGTAGCGCGTCTTCTCTGTGATCTTAGCGCCCTGGTTCTGGCATGGTTGTTCATCTCTTGTGTTTTAACCGTGAGATGTGTGAATGAAACCCCTGTAAAGCTGGGGTCCCACGGCCTATACCCCGTTTGCAGACGAGCCATGTGCCACCCGTTGACAGCTCTTGCGGTTTTCTGGTCCCTTTGATGACCCGTCGACTTACCGACAAAATGTCGGTAAGTAGACGGGTCATCAAAGAGACCAAGAGGAGGCGAAAGGGGAAACGCATCCTCCTGGCTATGGGGGAGTGTGTTCCCCCAGTGGGTGGGAGGTCTGATTTATGACCAAATCGGTGAAACTGCGCGTCGTGGGACCCCGGCTTAAAAGGGAGTAGTGCAAGCGAATGTGCGTGTGTGTGTCATCTTCATTTGAGTTAGAAGTCAGACTTCTGCCTTCGGGTGATCAGGGATCTTTACCCTCAGAAGAAAATGCATCTCCTTTCCGTGTTAACGGGGATACATCATCATCATCATGGAAATTTAATATAATGTTTGATGCCATTTTAAGCGAGATCTTCAAAGAGATTTAGAAGTATAACAGCCATCTATTCGACAAAAAAAAAAAAAAAAAAAGCCAAAATCCAAGAAACGTATTTTAAATTTTTTCAGATTTCTTTTATGAATACAAACAAATAAACAAACGAACAAGAATGGTATGATTTATTCATGCGTGATTAATTTTTATTTTATAATTAAACCCATTTCATTCCTTTTATTTACCTTTAAAATTTTATAGCCTTTATACACAATTTTCTTCTAGCCTTCATTACAGTTTTTCTGTTTGTAATAAAAACTGTAGCACTCGTGAAAGATGGGATTTTTCCATTTCTCAGAACCTATCCCCATCACCTGATTCAGTCTTCATTTCCCAGTATTTATGGTCAGCTCCCTCTGAAAGACAAAAATGACGGAAATTTCAATTCTCTCATTCAACACAAGCAGTTACAAAGAAATCCTTTACAGTGAACTAACAAATTATCCTTTCTTTGGCGATTCAAAAGAATAAAAGTAACTGTCGCACTGGAACTATAGCGTAAGGCTATAGTCCCAGTTCAGCTATATTTTTAAACAATGCTTGAGAAAAGTAACTTTTTTGAAAATAATTTTTTTTATCTTAATGGTATTTTTTTGTTGAAAATTTGAGAGAAACTGGTGGAAATTCTAAAATTTAGAGAATTCTTCTTTTATAATTATTCAATTACCTTCATATATTTATGTAACCGTAAGTAATCCGATACACATGCGACATAAGGTCGATTTGTCGGAGGTAAACAAAAACAAATCTGATTTGCGAGCGCGACAGATTTTAAAAATTTATATGAAATAATAAGGGATATTTTAGAATGATTATGGATAAAGTAAATCATATATAGTTAAAACTTTAAATATTTATTTAGCTTCATAACTTTATATTTATTTTGCTGTATTTTTATTTGTGTGAATTATCTTTACTTTCCTTCCTTTCATCACTTTATTTTCTTTTTTAGCGACAGAGAAGTGCTATGTGACGAAATTTTATGAAGCATAAACTTTTTATCCCTAAATAACTGGGCAATAAGTTGATATGGTTTTGAGACTTCTCATCAGGTAAATATAATTTTAAAATTTTAATCTCTTTCTGTTATTTTCTGTTTTTACCGTGACAGTAAGTTTGTTGCAAAATGCGTTTATCTTTGTAAAGTAAACCATGTTAATAAATTCTTGCAGTTTATCTAACCAATTATTTTCCAAGAATAAAATCTATTTCCAGCAAAAACTATTCTAATATGAAGTTATATATGTATTTAATGAGCAATTGTTGAATATTTTGACAGCTGAGCATACAAACATAAAAAGTACTAATATATCAACTGATAAATATGCATTTTAAAATTCAAATATTCAAAAATAAATGCATTTTTATTTCTGTGGTATGATTATAAATTTTGATTGTCTATTTTTTTTAATCATGTTGTATCAAAAATTATTTAAGTACTAAAGGGGTCTGCAACTTAGATATTTTCAAAAAATCGTGTCGTTATTTAACATCAATTCTCCAATAATGCATCAATTTTCCAGTTTAAATGGTTACACATATAATGCTACATGATAATATTAAGCAATACAAGGCATATGATCATTGAAAAAATCAGTAAAGGGCATATTATTAAAACTTTCTATTATATCTTATTTGTAAATAATCTATACACCTATTAGCTGATAATTTCTCATATTAATATTTTCATATTTAACGTATTAATATAAAACTTTGACTGTTTGCTTTATATTTTTTCATGAATAGAATTGATTGACCTATAATACATTATTACATTTTAAAAATAGCTTCATTAATTTTAGAATTCTTGTTATGTTTATTTTCCTTGGAGTATTATTTGGTTAGACTAGGATTCCATTTTGCTTCAATTTGCTGAAATAAGAAAATAAATTTATGAATTCAAAATTTATCACTAGCCATCAATTATATAATGTATTTGAACTTGTGATAATCTATCTTAAAAGCAATAGAGCAGAAATAGCTGGCTCAAATTTTGGAGGTGTAATTAATTTCCATAATACTGCTAAACTGCCATTCTTAGTCAATAATCTAAACATGGTTATTTGATTTATTGTTTAATTATCAATCTATTGGATACATTTGATAGTGACTTATTACTTAATTTATGTATGGCTAATTTTTCCATAGTGCTTTCAACTGAGTACCTATTTATTTACTTGTTAATCCTAATATTGCAAGGGCTTTGGACATTGTTCCACTGTTTCGCTGATTAATATCTAAAAATATTTTGAAATTTCTTTTTAATATTTTAAATTTACCTTTGCTGAATTTTATGAATACTATTATCTGAAGTTTTTGCAATATTGTGAATGTTTATTTTATAGATAAGTAAGTGACATAATAGTATTTCCACTTGGACTTTATTTTTCTGTTCAAAATTTATGATAAAAATTTTTTTTAGAAGTATTAATATTGATATTTTCATTGTAATTTGCTAAGACACAGACTTATAATACATTTAATTTACAGATTTTACTTTGGTATCAAATATCTAATTATTAAAAAAATTATGAATAAAATTAATCCAGGAAACAATAATTGGTATAAATCATATTTTTATTTGGGCAATCTAATTTTAAAGTATTGCCTGATATAAAAATTTTTAGAAATAAGTTTAAACAAAAATTAATGATTTATGAATTTTAGCATACTTTTTAATAAAAGAAAATTTACTGTATAACTATATTTTTAGAGATCATCCCTTTATGAAAAGTTTCATTATTTTTAGCATTCTTTGTTTTTTTATTTTATATTACATATTAAAAAAAATTCAAAATCTAGATTTTTTTCAAAATAGTTTTGTAGATTATGTAATTAAGTAATTGATCAAAACTATTTCATAGAATTCAGATGCATTTCAGATATACTTTTTTATGTTTAATGACTGTTTTAATAGAAATTATCTTATTTGAATTGTCACATGCTCATTTATGTACTCGGATTTCAGAATTTGAAAATGTATTTCGATGAACATATTTACCTGAATTTATTTTCATTCATTTATAATTTTATAAAATAGAATTTCTCATATATAGAATATATAAAATATTCTTAAAAAGCTTTGAATATGAAAGTATTTTGAGATTGTTGATTTGTTTATATGCTTAATAGTAATTTTGTATCTTATTTATATGGAAATATGAGCAAATCTAAAATTATTTTTTATATTAAGTATAAAGTGAATTCATAAAATTAAAATGTAAAAGGTAATTACGTGAAATTCATCATCATCCTTTTTGTATGCCATTGATTTTGTTGGTACATCATATACCTAAATGTTACATTGTGGCATCTCTTTCATGACCTCAAAAAGTAAAGTCTAGTTTTAAGCCCCACCACTCCTTTTAATAAGGATCTGTGACTGATGAGTATGTAAAATATTCACAATTTTTGTATACATTTTTAAATTATTATTTTTCATTTTGTTGAGTTAATTTTTTGAAACTAAACTTCATTATTTTAGTTTGAAAAGAAGTTCTGCTTCAAAAATCTATGTTATGTCAACCTTCTTTCTTTTTATATATTTCTTAATACATCAACTATTTTTCTGCATGCATACATATTATTTGATAAGATAATCTAAAAGTGTATGTAGTATTTGCCAAGTCTGGCTCTATTATATATCTTAAATTCATCTGTGAAATAATCTTTGAAATGTCAAAAATGAACCTTACCTTTATGTGACAATTACTCTTATGAAATTCATGTTTTACATAAAGTTGCTACAAAAATCTTTTGATTACTTTTTTATTGTATCATATTGTGTATATCGCATATAGTTTTAAATAATCAATTTAACTAATGGGAAACAGAAATTTGTTATTGATAATTTTCAAATATTTAATTTTAATAAGTTCTTTTTTTTGTCATTGCCAGTTATCTTAAAAAATATATTTATCATCCAGTGGTGTTTATTTGTATGTTATTTTAAATTTTGCTGATCCTGCGTTCTCCTTTTACTCCATTTCATGAAAAAGGAATAGCTGTCAGAATCAGGCAAATTGTTTTAATGATGTATTTGCATTTGATGGTTTCTGCTGTAAAATTACAAATGTAATAATTGTTCATGCTTTGATATTAGAGAGAGGAAAAAGAAATGTATTTAAAGTAAAATTTAAGCATATCTTTTTTCATTATAAGTAGAATATATTATCCCAACCCATGAATACATAAAGACTGAAGTTTAAATCTCAATTTTCTCTTTGTTACAGTTATGACAAAAATTTTAAGTGGCATTATATGTCAGAGGCACTTTTTGACCACATTATCTAAAGCAGCAAATGTAGCACAATATAGATAACTATATATATACATAGAGAGGTAATTTATGGATTAGAAAATTTTTATTTGTATAGGTTATCAGTTTAGTTAAAAAGTTTATTCCTATATTGAAATTCATTGTTAAATGTATATATCTTACTTGATAACTGCAATTCAAGTTTATAAATGACATAAAAGTTCCATCTTCTCTGTTCATTGGATAACTTTTCAAATGTATCTGAGTAATTTCATTTTTTACATTATTAACATAAAATTTATCTTCAGGTATTTGGCCAATAATGAGAAGCTGATACAAATGGTAAGTTAATCCACTAATATTAATTTTAATCTAATGCTTTCCTTATTAAATTTCGTGTAAGGAGATCAATACAGTTTTGCTTCTTTAATAAACTGAACTGATTAAGGTGTCATGGAAAGAATATGTAAGAAATTCCTGGTCAAAATATATTAATTATGCAAAATTATATAGCTTTTAGTATGTTTGCCTTTATTGTGCAGGAAAATGATATGAATAATAATAATTGTAGCTTGAAAGAAAATAAATGTCCTAGTGTTAGAAATTAAATTTGCAAATAACCTAACTGATCTTTTTTCAATTAAAAAAAATCTTTTTAATTACCAGATATTACTGATCTCCACACATATTAACTTTTTGAATCTCCACATATTTTAACACATTTCAAAAGGTTATTTTAGGTTTATTTTTCTAATGTATATAAATAAAAATGAATGTCTGTGTGTCTCTTATATGGCGTCGTACCGCTCATCCGCTTGCGATGAAATTTTAAATAGTTATTTCTTGCACTTAGGGAATGGTTATAGGCATAGTAAACTGATATAATTGATATAAATAAATATTAATGTTTATCTGTATGTCACTTATGTGGTGCCGCACCGCCATTCGATTGCGATGAAACTTTGGCAACATATTGCTTGCAGTTACTAAGTGGTTATAGGCATAGTAAAATGGTCCAATCTATATAAATAAAAATGAATGTTTGTCTGCATGTCTCTTATGAGCTGCCGTTCATCCGATTATGATGAGATTTTATATACTTATTACTTGCACTTATTTGTTTCTTCTGAAGATGAAAAAATAAAAAATAAAAGCTATTGCCAGCCCTAATGTCTTGAATTATAAAGTTGAAAAAAATGGAATTAATATTATTTACGCTTCTCCTTTATATATATCTCGATTTCAATGATCTTATTCATTTCCGATACTAAAATAATCATTTCTAATGCGAAAATAATCATGTTTTCTATCATTTTTAATTAAACAAGACAGTTATTTTAATTTTCAAAAGATATTTCCAAAAGTAAAGGCGTGGGATTCTTAAATGGAACAGTATGAGAAAAATCCTTTATTGCTCTGTTTTATTTATGTAAAATTACACTTCAAGTATTTTGTAGAATTAATATCTCACCGAAATCTCTTTAAAAAAATGAATGTCATTTATTTTCCCCTATTACAATATTGTTATAAGAAAAATGTTAAAAAAATTATAGTATATATATATATAAGATACAATATTATTTACTAGGCTAAGAATTTAACTGATGTGAAATGAAAAATTATGATAGTTATTTAAGAACTGCCTCATAAAAGGGATAGATCAAGAATGCCTTTTCCCCTCCTTTTTCTCCGATTGTTAACATTTGTTTATAAAGTATATGTTATATCTTTGAGCTTGTGAATGGGAAAATTTTATCAATTTTAGCATATCTTTACATGTTAAGAGCATGAAGGTAAATAATCAACAACAGATTATAAAGTTTTCTGAAATGTATAGTTCTATATGTCAATAGTCAGCAAGTAATAAACCTTATGGAGATTATATTTTTAATAGACCTTGCTGGGTATTGTTTATAATTATCTAGACTGTGATGTGTTTAAATTTGAGAATAACATTAATTTGAGCATTCATGTTTAATCGAATATTTGAACAGTGGATATATTTTGTTAAATAATTTCCCCCAACCTTTTTTTTTTGGTAGCTTTTTTAAAATTCAATTTTTGATTAACAGAATCAAAGAAAGGCTATCCACTTCCAAATATCCAAAACGGGAATAATTATTTAGGAGGGTGGCTGTTTCGAATGCAAATGAATGATATGCAATCTTATTCTGTCTTGTATTCCCACTTGCACTTTCACCACAATAAACCATTGAATCAAAACTTAGGTCAAGATGGATTTTCGCCATTTTATAAACCTTAATAGTGTTCAAGACTGGTTAGGGGGAAAAAAAAGATTATTTATGGAGATTCAAAAAAGACTGTGGAAGCTTCTGTTTAATATTTGTAGCCCAAATGAAGCTACTAGTATAAAACCCAATTTAGTACTCTTGAATGAAAGAGCAAGGTTGCTATATCGTATTTTGTGGTATTTCAAGCTTTAATGAGATACGTTGAGAACTGAAAACACAGACTTCATAGCAAAAATGAAAATCACTGTTTTGCTCTGTTTTCTAATGTCGTTCAAATTGAAATATTATTAGCCAATTATGTATGCCTGACTGCTTGGAATGGTTTTAATCGTAATAAATTGCATTTTGTTCATTCATTCATTGAAGATTTTCATTTCACCAATTTTATCTGAAAAACTACAAAACTTATTAGAGCTGTTGTAGATTTTCACAATGATTATTAGAAAACATCAAAAACCTTTATATATACAGCAACTTTATTTATACACGATGACATTTCTGTAGAGGATTAACTCAGAATATGAAGAAAGGTTAGAAAGGCATTTGAAGCTTCGAAGTATAGAAATTGTCCTTAGTCAGTTTTCCCATGATAGTTCTTTGAGCCATTTTGTTGCCATTGGCATTTCAAAAATAGAAAACATTTCTTTCGCAATTTTGGTTTTACTGTATGTTCTATATTACGATCGTTTCTTCCGTTTTGCAGTGCAGCCTACACCTCAGCCCAAACCATAGTCTGATATTTACCAAGTGAATATTGCAAAACATCAAAAGCATTTATTTATAAATACAACACACACTCGAAGACATTACTGTGAATTATTAACTAAGAACATGAAGGAAGGTTAGGACCAGCGTCCTGGCATAAGGGTAGCGCGTTTTCCCCGTTATCTGGACGTCTCGAGTTCGAGTCTCGGTTTGGGCATGGTTTTTGTTACAGGGTGATCAGCGAATAAGCCCTGATTTCAAAATTAAATATCTCTACAAAAAAGTTCGATAGAATTATGCGGTAAACTGTACGTTTATTAGCAAAACTTTAAAAATAGTGTGCAAAAGTTAGAAAATTTAGTTACAAAAATAGTTAACAGCGTTCGGCGCTCTGCGCTGAAAACTTATTCTCTGAAAGGAGTCTTTTAAAAAAACTGACAATAAAGTGATGCGGTCTCTGCAATCAAAATACAATTTTTTCAAAATGTTCACCCTTTGAAACTGTGAGGTGGCTTAATCGAACAATGAAATTTGACATCACGTCTTGCAATGTCTCAGCAGAAATGGAATCACATGCAACACCAGTCAACGATTCGAGCTCATCTAGAGTAACGGGATTGTTTCTATAAAGAGTGTCTTTCAATGCTCCCCACAGAAAGAAGTCACAAGGAGTCATATCGGGAGAATATGGATTCCAAGCTATTCCTACGCCAGTCAATTGTGAATAATCTATCGCAATTACTCTGTTCCCAAAGTATTCATGAAGTAAGCGAAAAACTTTATCTGTTCGATGTGGTCGAGCACCATCTTGCATTAACCAGCCGATACCTGGTCGATCCTCCAACGCTAGTTGAGTGCTGACAAATTTTTCCAAAATTGTTACGTAACGTTCAGTAGTTATCGTTTCTCGCACGATAAAGGGGCCGATAATGCCTCTAGCGTATACCGCAGCCCATGCAGTAACTTTAGGCGAATGCAGCGCTTTCTCTTCACACAAATGAGGATTTTCAGAACCCCAAAATCTCCAGTTTTGTTTATTAACGATTCCATTCAAATGAAAATGTGCCTCATCTGTGAACCAGATGCAGCTCACATCAAAACCGTCGTTGTCGATCATTGTTCGAATTTGGTTCGCAAAGTCAACCCTTTGTTGCACAGCTTTCATGGGTAAGGTCTGATGACTGTGGATTTTGTGTGGAAACAGCCGTGGGCTATTTTTTAATATTTTTTGCTTGCTCGTATACTTCAAACCTTTTCGGATGCAATTCGTCGGATGCTTTTGCTGAACAACTCCAGAAACTTTAGCTGCATTTTCAGGAGTGACTACAGTTTGCCTAGGCCCAACATTTCCCTTTCGATCATCAACCACTCTGCCAATCCGTTCGAATATCGCGAAGAGTATGCGAATGGTTTTCGCATCGGGTCCAACTGGAACATTGAATTGGTTTTGAAAACTGCGACGTGTTGCCGTAGGACTATGTTCTAATCGGTGAAATTCGAGTACCAAAAAAAACACGTTCAATGGAATACATTATTTCACTTTCTACGCTAGCCTCTTTTCACTATCCAACAGTCGTATTGATAATTTTAGACTTCGAAGAAAAGACACTTTCAGTGGTAACGTCAGTAGTGACGTTTTGCCTAGTGATTGACTCCAAACAAACGGTTGCTATGCTTGACTTTCCTATCGTAAGTGTAAAATAAATCGTATAAAATATTAATGCGGCATTTAAAGTCTTATAAACATGATAAGAATTTTAAAAGTTACTTTTAAGTGGTTAATGTATATAAAACAAACATAGCAACCGTTTGTTTAGAGTCAGTCACTAGGCAAAACGTCATTTTTGACGTCACACTTAAAGCGTATATGAGCATTGTGATTAAAGCGTCATCTGTTAAAGATTTTCGTAAATAAATTTTCTAAACTTTTGTTCAGCATTTTTACAGTTCTGCTGATAAACGTACAGTTTACCGCATAATTCTATCGATCTTTGTTGTAAAGATATTTAATTTTGAAATCGGGGATTATTCGCTGATTACTCTGTATGTTTTCTATCTGTGTGTGAATATGACCCCCTGTAAAAGGGAGTTGTGCAAGCGAATGTGAAGCATGAAGTAGCTAAGTCGTACTCTTGACTCTATTTGGTGTTTCTGAAAGAAAAAAAAAAAAAAGAGACGCTCATTTTAGCTTAAATCGCCAATCAATATTTGTCAGTGCTGTCGACACTGCTGCGTTCAGTGGTGGTGGGGTGGTTGGCTGTATGCAAGAAGTATCTGTCAGTGGGCTTGTAAAGTACCATAAGTTACAACAAGAATGTTAACATTGGAAGGATCTTCAATCATATAGAAATTCATATGAAATCAATGTCTAGCGACTGATGCATGTACAGCTTTGACAGCATAATAAAGACAGAAGAGAAGAAAATGAACATTGATATTTAACAAGAATATGTATTGGTCACATCAATTTTATATGCAAGCATTAATTGAAATAACTACTTCTTATGTAGCAAACATTCAAAACGATTTTATCTACAAAATATCTTTTAGGGGACTGCTCGAGTTTTATGTCTTGCAATCTTGATGTTTTTTGGAAAATGCCCCTCACTTGAAATATCCATTTGGAAACTCTTCTTATACTATAAAAAAGCCATTCATGTACCTCCTAAATTAGGTATTTTATTTAAGGCAATTCAAAGAAATTTTTTACATGTAGTTTATTTCTTATTGACCTCATTGGGGCTAGGTTTGTTAAAAGCAGTTGTTGGACATGGCATCAAGTTGCCCTTCAAAAACAATATAAAATTTGTTCTGATATTTGTTTTTCTTTGGTGAATATTACATGCTATTTCTATGTCAGCATTATTACAAGAAGCAACAATATCATGTTACAAATTCAATATACCATGATTCTTCATGCTCTTTCCTATGTATCCTACAATTTAAGTTAATAAAATATTTTACTTTTAATTAATGATATGTAGTGTGCTAAAATTTCATGATTGTGATGGTGTTAAATTTTAGAATTTATTTATTTTTCAAATACTTCAAGCACCATTTTTTAGTTTAATTGTACACCTATTGGGGACCTATTGATATAATTAAAGTACTCTATATATATTTTTATTATATGAATATTAACTATACTGGTGAAAGATTTCTCTTTCCTTAATATTAAGCCTATGATTTTTATTTAATTCAACACAGCTATTTGAACAACTTATTTAAATTTAAGTGAAGAGTCATTTTAATGTTTGTGATAGCAGTGTGAATGGCAGTTTGTAGAACTTTTTAGTCGTTTTTTAGCGAGGAGTTATATAGAAAACAATTTAATTTTTTAGGAGTAGATGTTTACTTAATCATTAAAAAAAAAAACAATCTCTAGTAATTTTTAAGAATGTGTTTTTTAAATTCTTATAGCTTGCTGATTCCTATCCAATACGGAAAGCTGCTCGCTTTGCTGCTGGTCTCATTATTAGATCCAAAATTTATCGTAAGTATCTCTGGAACTTAATTTCGACAATTATTTTTGTATGCTTTGTTTGTGTGCATTTGTGTTGATTGCTTTTGTATATTTTAAAAGTCATTTATCACTCATAGATAACTGAAAAACCTATTATGAAATTACAATTTGACTTAATTTTTCACTTTTTAAATTTTGCATTGTTGATTTTAATCTTAAAAATAATTTTAAAAATATATATCTCTGTGAAATTATATATTATCAGATTTGTAATTAATTGAATTTTCATTAGTTGTTTTAAGGGAAGAAGTCATTTTTAAAATTTGATTAGAGAAGTGTATAATTTGAGACGAAACCAAGTTTGAATAATAGACATATTTGATAGGAGCCCTCTCAGAAAATATTTGTTGATAACTTGTTGTATACAATCATTCGGGAAATAAGTTTGATAGGAGCATTCCACCTTGAAATTCTCCGAAATATCTTTGAAAGTATAAAATATCAAATTCTGAGTAAGATATGTTTAGTATTTTTAGGGCTTATTATATTAAAGTAGCTTTCCTTTTTATATTTGGGAATTTTGTTTGAAAGTGAAACCCCAACTTGTATTTTTATATGCGTGTTTCAGTGTAAAAGGAATTAATCTTATGACGGGTATCCTGAAATATTAATAGTGATAATATGAAGTGTAATGTTGTATTCGATGTATCAAAAGTAAATAAATAAACAAAAAAAAGTTCATTCTGAAAATAGCCCATGTCACCTAAAAATGCTTTATAATAATAAGATAAAGGAAATCAAAATTCTTTTGCTTCAAAAATTTGTTTTATATAAATGGCATCAAATTTCAAGTTTTATGCTTGTAAGCATAGGACATTTCTTTAAATTATTATTTGTTAATATTATGAAAAGGTGTACTAATAATAATAAAGTCCTTATGGATTATAAGTATAATTATTTTAAGAAAATGCGCCTTAATACTTGATTGATAGAAGTAAATATTTATTGTAAAATGTTAGCCAGGATTTTAATTGAAAAATTTCACTGACATTAACTAAAATCCTAATTAAGTTATGTCTTTTTAAGAAAAACAGAAGTGAACATTTACATTAAAGTTAAATTGGTGAGTGTTTTGCATTTTCCCTGTATTTATTTCCGTAACCCTTTAACTGTTTTGCCTGAGTGTCATGCGTGCATCGATTTGTCGAATTTTGATAGTTGTAAGCAAAAAATAAACCTTTCATCACGATTATAATTCAATATTAAAATTACTTTGAATATATAAATAGATCATGTATTCAATAGATTTCCATTTGAATCAAATTAAGAAAATATTTTCAAAATTGGAGGTGTTATCTCATAAGATAGTAAAGAAAATAAAATAGTTGAAGGGTTAAAAAAAAAAAAGGACGATTTAAATTTAAATGAACCTGAATTCTTTTATTTTTCGGCTGTTTTTTTAACTGTAAAATTCTCCTTTCTTGAATGTGACAATCCAACAGTTTGGAGCATTTAAGATACTTAATTTGCCAATTTATTGAAAGGGATAAAATGAAATGACTGTTAATGCTCTTCATTGCTGCAAGAAAAGCTGTTATTTCTAGGTATCATTTTTTTAAAATTATACTTTTATGATTTTTTATTATAACTTTATTTTGCAAATAAAGTTTCTTGTCTTATGTTTCACTTTGTTTCAGTTTTGTGTCACATACCATATGAATTTGAAGCATGATTTAAATTTGAATATTGTTAATTTAAGCATCTGTTAAATTATTACTTAATTTGATTTGTTGTATCTAAATACTATACTTATGTTTTCTATAATTTAATGTAATGTCAAAATACAGGGCTCCAATATTACATTGATAATGAATGAAACAATTTAGGAGAATTCTATCAGTTGAATATGGTAAAATCCTTCTTATGGTTACTGTGGCCATCTTATGGACTGCATGTGAATATTCATATGACTATAAAATATTGTAAAATCTTCTTTACTAAATATTACATGCTGAAGTATCAAAACTTAATTCTTGAATGATGGGAACATTTCTCTTACGAATATTGTTATGACAGTCTAAACGAAACACTTGAACAGGGTTGTCAGGCCACCAGGAGAACCTGAAAACCGTGAAAACACTGGAAATTTAAAAATCGAGTATATATATATATATAAAAACGAAAAATTTGAAAATTTTCATTAAACTAGGAGAAGTATAGGGAATTTCAAGTTTCCCAGTAATTTTTTTCCATGTAAAAAAAATAAAGAAAGAAAAGAAATACCAATCTCTAAAGATTTCAAGAATAAAAGATCCTAGTCATCACTACGAAAAACAAAACAATACCATTCGCGATTGTATCATGCGGAAAATCGCACCTTCTCTACTGTATCCCCCTTTTTCCTGTATAGATCAATCTAATTTCGATTTGAGAGAGAGTTGTTCTTTTTCCATAAGATTACCTAATTGCAGCTAATGCGTACGCGCGAGACTTTTGTAACTGTGGAAGATTAGGACACATTTCTCTAGAGAGAATAGCAACGTTGAATCTGCTGCCGCATCTCAGTCGTATGAAGTCACTCACATGTGAGCTTATTGAATAGTTTGTTTATCATTTGAGAAATTGTGAGCTTATTTAGAGTAGATTGGATATTTATTTTTAACACTGAATTGCTCAAATTTGTATTTAATACGAATTGAACGGATAAAAAATCAATCCGGGTTTTGATGATAGGGTTCAAGAAGTTCCGCAAAATTTGTTTGCTGCGTACTGCTCTCTTTGTAAGAAAATAATCAGCCGAAGTAATATGGGAAAAAGTGTACTTATCCATGACAAAAAATAGGGAAACAAAATTGCTTCTTAGTTCAAAAAGGTCATAATTGATATTAGACTTCGTATCTAAAAGGAATGAAGGAGAAAGTGGTATAGCAAGTCCGAAAATGTTAAATTTAATATCCGCAAATAAACCGATGTCGAACTTCTTAGTTCAAGAACAATAATTTAAAACAGAATTTTTATGGACATTAAAACTTGTTGCTTCACTTTTGTCTTTTAATGCATTCAATGATACATCATAAATATTTTCTCATATGTTCCCTGAAAGCGAAATAGCTAAATAATGTACGTTATGCCATACAAAAATGGCGTAACTTATTTCTTAAATATTAACTCTATGAAACTAATAGATGAAAGGTGTAAAAATTCAGGCCCAAATACATGATTGGCAAAAACGAATAAATGAAGAGTAATTTAGCTTTGTAATATTTTTTTAACAGGCATTAAATGATTTGTATCATGGTAAAAAATATGTTTTGTTTGTTATTTCGCTTGAGTTCTTAATTTTGCACAACTCCAGTTAAAGAGCATGGGAGATAATATATCCTCCCCTTTAATGTATACATTTTGTCTTGCTGAATTCTAAATAATTTTTTTTATGTAAATAGAAAAACTCTTTTAATATGTTATTATTTCAAATAATGTTCAATTGCTGTTCTCTTTCTTTGTCTTTCCGCTCCTTAAAACTATATTGCATTATAACTATCACATGAATGCTACTTTTACATTTCATCGTATCTTGAATATATGAATAACGAAATCATTGGGAATTATTTTCTGGATTTGATTGGCAATCCTGTTGAAACAAGGCAGTGGAAATCAGTAAAAGTAAAGAAAGGAAGCAAAAACTGTTGACAGTAATAGGAATAAAATTAGCGAGAATTGTGGTAAAAGCTCTGAACAGTGTTCGAAAACGTGCGAAATATAATGATCATCAGAACTTCAATTTAAGCTTTGCAGAAAAAATCGCATTCAAATAATTTTTATAGAATTATTGTACTGAAATAAAATGTAATTTCTTAAATTGGCCATTGTGGAAACAGGGAATAATTCTTGATGCAACAAAAAAACATTTAGAGTTATTTGAAGTGATGCCAATACTTGCTACTGAAAACAGTCATAATACGCTTTTGGTTAATGTACTTTAAAGTGGAATCCTTTTTTATTGTAAAATAACATAGAGAATGTTTTAAAGGAAGAACAATAAAAAATAACACATTTTTGGGTTTCCGATTGCTTTGATTGGAAATAGGGTCAAGGACAAATCTATCGTCGATGTACCAAAAGTAAACTTAGCGGGACCACTTTATTTGAAAAGTATTAAATTGTGATATACTGTGAACTATGTTTCGTACGAGTCGCTCTGAATTAATCTTCTCGCTTTTTACTTGGTTGTATTCTCATCATCAGGAAATTCATCGCTAGAAAAGACCATTTCAACTTAATGTGTAGTGACAATTATGAAATTTTATTGGGAAAAAATATTTCAACTCTAGCCTGAGATCGCATTAAACTAAATCTTTTTGTGCACCAAATAATATACAATTTCGTTTACCTTAATTTTCTCGTATGGGAATCAAGCAAAAGCGTGGTTCAAATGATCTGAAAAATTCTCGAATGACGTCTGTAAAATGTAGGCTTATTAATAAATGGATTGTTGGTCTATGTTATTGTAATTCGGTCATAAAATGACAATCGCAGCAGCTTTTACCTTCCGTTCTTTCTATGTTCATGTTGAATATTATGTTTAGAAGAGTGCTAGGTTAAGATGAATAGCGCAAGACAGATGTGAAATCTGATGCTAACACCAATAAATTCTAATATAGAATTTGAAAAGGCAACTATATCGAGAATATTTGAGTTTTATTTTTTATTTTTATTCCAACCAATTTGACAGAATGACGCTATGAAATGAAGCTCATTTTGCTTTTGTAATTTGAAACCAGTTAAAGAATGTTTGGGCCAATAACTGCTTCTTTGATTCGTTTCAAGTTGAATTTGTTTTCTTTAATTTTTTTAATAATAATAATAAGCAGTGTAGATGAAATTTACATTCAGTTTATTGAAAAAAATATTATTCGATTCGTATCTAACTGGTGTAGTGAAGCAACATTGTGATTGCTGTAGATGTTATCTAATCATGCATTTTTTGAAGCTGCACTGGAGAAAAATTTATATAGATTGTGTACATCAAATATTTGATTAAGAATGAAGTTCTCTACCTTAGATAAAGCATGAATGTTAATAAAATTTTGTAGTGCGAAATGTATCTACAGAACAAATGTTAATGATTGAATGAATGGAAAGGAAGTGTGTTAGATCAGTTGTAAGATTAATATAACAATTTGAAGGTAAGCAATAAAACTGAGTAAGGTAATATGCATTAGCTGATGAGCTATGTATTAAGTTTGCTTAAGATGGAATGCAACCTACGCATATTGGCTGGGAAACTGTGATACAAGTTAATTCTTGCTATTGGATAATTTAAACAAATTAATTAATAATTTAGCAAATTAATTTAACAAATTAACATACTTGTTTAACAAAAAAAAAATCAATTTCATATGACAGTAAAAGTGACATAATAATTTATGACTGTAAATATGCAAGATAATTTATATTTATATATTTTAAGAGTCAGTTTCGTTTTTTAGCTGGTTTCGTATTTATTTTAAATCATAGCATGTGAAATTTCAGATATATTAAAGATAATTACAGCTTTGTATTAATTGTTACTTAGTTTGAAATTTATTTTTTGTAGAAGAGAGAGCATTAGAAAGTCTAAAGAAAGCAAAGGATTCAAGCAATATTACAGATAATCATCAATCTGACACATCTGGTAAATTTAGTCAATTTATGCAAGAAAAAGTTGAAGTAATGTATTTATTTTTGATGCATTAACAACAATTATAATTTTTGTTTTAGTCAGTTTTACTATAATTTTTTGGTTTGATTGTACAACATCATTTTTTTTCAACTTATATGAACTTCTATTAACAAATATTACATTTTTTTTTGTTTTTTATATAAAAATAAACTTAATTGGGCAGAATTCAGATCCTTATATCATGTATTTACACGATATTCAGTCACTCAAAAAAGGCATTGGGATACTTGGCATGAATAATGACAAAACTTTTAACATACTGAAATAAAAATATAATGAACCAGGAAATACTTTAACCTTTGGTGTACAATTTGTGAGGAACAATTTACTGCTTGATCTAGCTTTTCAAATATAATTCAAAGGAAAATAGATGTCACAAAAGTATTGGGGCACTTTTGAAATGAGAAATTCCAACAAACATATAGCACATCAATAAAATTGAATTTACTACCAAATTTTTAGGCTACAATTTTAGACAAAAAAAAATTCAAAAGTGAATACTTATAGAAAAAAAAATAAAGAGAAAAAGTATATCTGTTAATGTACAAAATCTTGTAATAAGTCATTGGAAAAAGGGAAAATCAGTGTGCTGTAAAAGACATCTTGAAATCGAGTAAGTTTACTGTTTTTAACATTATTCACTGTTTCAAGAAAACAATTAGTATTGAAAACAAGGAATGATCAGGGCATCCAAGGACATTTAATGAATATGAAGAGAGGTAGATTGTGAAATAAGATTACTTTTATTCTAAAATTAATACAATAAAATTGACTCTGCAATATAAAAGCATGTTTGAAAAATTTGTAAATCCTGAAATTGTTAGAATATTTTAAGAAACATAAATATCACAGCCGAGTATCTCATAGAAAACCTTACATCAGCGAAGCAAATTGATAAAGCTATGCTGGCCATTGCTAAAAACGTGCGTAAAGCAGCCAAAGGAATTTCAGAAAAATGTAATTTTTGGTTGATGAAAGCAAATAGGACATTTTTGAATCGGATGACAAGCAAAAAGGTTGACTGAAACCAAATATAGCAATGCATGTTAAAATTTTATGGCCTACCATCAAATATGGAGGTGGGGTCTGGGGTTGTATGGTGAGCACTGGTGACGGGAACTTGCATTTTATTGATGATATAATGAATAAATATGTCAAACCTGACATTCTCAAACTAAATTTAAAGCAAAGTGAGAAAAGGCTTTGAATCACAAGCTTTTTTAAATTGTACCAAGATAATGTCATGAAACTTGTTGCTCACATTTCCAAGTTAAGGGTCCTCTACCACTGTTCTAGTGTTATTAAGCCTCCTTGACAAAGTACAGGCTTTAATTCCAATGAGACTTCATGAGGTTATTTGATGAAAAAAATGTATGAATATCAAATTTCTAACTAGCAAGACTTAAGAAAACATTGGGTAAAGAGTGGGCTAAAATCAATAAATCATTTTGAAAAAAATTGGTCCAATCTCTGCCAAATAAACTATGAGAGGTCATAATATGCAAGGGTGATCCAACAAGATATTAAATTTTAAGTTAGCATAATTTTTTATTTTATTTTATTGGAAAATGTCCCTTTTTTGAGCAGATTTTTTACTTGATTTCTTTTATTTTCAATTGTTACCCTAATTACTACAGTATGATAGTTTTGTTTCAATTCTTATAAGTATACATCAAAATAACATCTATTTTTTTATTTTAGTTTCATTTGTGCATTTAAGTAAAATATTATGATAAAAATCTATGAATTTGTAGTGTGTCCCAATATTTTTTGACTAACTGTATAAACGATGCTAATTTCTGTGTTTCTCATAAAGTGCTTAATTTATTATTGCATTAAATATTTTAAAATACTTTAAGTTTTATTTATTTTGGGGCTATAAAAGGTTTTATATATAAAAATTAAAACTTGATATATAAAAGGGGAAAAAGAAGAAACTATGAAAAAAATGATTGATTGCTTTGTCACAATAAGAAATTTGTCCACTGACTTTTAAATAGTTCTTTAAAGGTAATAAAAAATTCTAATAAGTAAAACAAAAAAAGTTGTTAAAATAAAGATTCTAATCCTCCAAAAATGATTTTCATTTATATATTTTTTTTATATGTTTAAATTTATTTAGCGTTTTCTTATCGATAAACCTATCCAGAAAGCAAAAATAAGTAAATTCTGTTTTGTTTTAAACTTTTTTCCCCTGTACTTTTTGTGTCCGTTTTATTCCTTTTGAATTCATGTTTTAATATTATGTTATCTATATACTATTAATACTTAATATAAACTAGTTACTCTCTGTTTTAAATTAACATTAAAAATATAATTTAACTCATTAGCGTTATTGGAGCCTTTTCTCTCCTAAATCGATGGTTTTTAGCGTCTTTTCGTTGTCTCGTGTTTGTATTTGACGAGTCAACCTGTATTCTTAAGCCCCACTTAGATTTTAATGAAAAACTTTTGTTTTTTAAATAAAATGCTACGTTCATATGTTAACTGGGAAAAAAAAAATTTAGAATATCTATTTCCCAACAACATTTACATAGAAATATATTCTTTGTTATCTAAATTCGGTAAATTGACTGATAATGAAATTTTAAGTATTGAAATAGATCACTATTCTATTGGAGATGCTACATCATAATAAGCTAATTTGCTGAATATTTGGTATTGCATTTAAGTTTAAATATATTGAACATAATAAAAATGAAATAATGAAACGAATTTTTGTAATAGCATTATACATAATATTTTTCTAAGTGGAAAACAATTAAGTTCAATCCTTCAAAGCATGAGGCATCATGTGAAAATATAAAAGCAAATCTAAATAAGTAAACAGAGAAAAAAAGAAATCAAAATTAAAAAGAAAGCTACCTATCGAAATGTAACTTGCATAATATACAGTTATTGCATGAATTGTTAGCAGCATAATAAACAATGAGAAAGAAAGTTTTTTCAAGGCGTTAACATAAGAGTATTGATAGCGTTAGATTAGATGTGGAAGATCATATGAATGGCAAAACATATAAACAAAAAAATATGCCGATCTTATATAGTCAGGTTGGAAGCTTTGCATTTTGTTGCAAAGTACAATGCAACTTTTGCCATCAAATGTTATATCAGATTTTTGTATAATTGAATATATATTAAATATCTGAATGGCCTAAATGAATATTTGTACTGCTGATTAGTTATTTTTCTCCATTAATCTTTAATTTTATTTTTAATATTGAAATTTTTTTATTAAAATATAAAGAAACAATAAATAGGATAGAGCTTACAGATATTAACATGAAAGATTTGTTAGAACAGCCTATTCAATGCAAACTTCTGTGAGCGTCTAGCTAAAGGATAATATTTATTTATCTTGGATTTTTGTCATATAAATGAAATTTTTCTTCTCGGTTATCTTAATCTTGAAGTTTTAAACGCAATTTTAAGGAATTTTACGCCTTAAATTATGTTGGATATTAATAGTTTTAAAAATACACTTTTATTCGTGTACTGAAGGGTAGAATTTTTTAATTGATATGTTATTATTCTTTTGATCCTAATTTATAATTAATATATATAGTGGAATCTACAAGTTTTTCTCAAAATCAGTACTAGGTGACACTTCTAATATAGAATGAAAATGCAATTAAAGTCAATAAGTTAATTGTTAATTTCCTAAAAGTATTAAACTATTGTATTTGAATGTATTTAAAGACTGTTTGTATTTGAATATGTTTTTAATAACGATATTTTTAATCATATTTTGTAATGTATTATATAATATTAAAATTTTTTACTGGGAATGCACAAGTAAACGGAATTTCAGAGCTTTCACATACATGATAGTGACAAATGTGACAGAGAGTAAAATCTAATACAAAAATTCCTCTATTATACACTTGAAAAGAATGATATTAAATTTAAAAAAAAATGTGTAAAAACTATGAATATCCTTTTAAGCACTTTGTCTTACCTAATTTCTATTAGAAATGGGAAAAAAAG
Source organism: Argiope trifasciata (assembly GCA_026543055.1). Classification (NCBI taxonomy): domain Eukaryota; kingdom Metazoa; phylum Arthropoda; class Arachnida; order Araneae; family Araneidae; genus Argiope; species Argiope trifasciata. The sequence goes on from JAPMOQ010009429.1 coordinate 2,505,139, forward strand.
CAAATAATTTATAAAAAGACCTAGGCTCAGCTGATATGCTGAAAATTACAATAATTTTTTTATGCATATCTGACTGATAAATGAGGATCGTCCTTTATTAATTTAAAATTTTACTATTGTCTACCAAGATACCTCTCTATGATTCAAAAAGATAAAAATATAACAAAATTTAATATCCTTGTTGTGACCAATTACTACTATAAATTGCTCTAACGCCCCTTAATTATTCCAGTCTTTCACTATTTTGTTCAGCTTGTAATATTGCTGTTTCTATGATGATTTTATTTATTTCTAAATTGAAAAGTATGTATGGTGCCAATGTGGTATCTATTTTTTGATAATATTATTTATCTATCCCTAACAGTGGTAATAATATTTTCAGCTATCCATTTTTAAACACATTTTATTTTTTAATATAATTTTCCAATTTAGAAAGTATCTGTATGAAAGATCATATATTTTTAAAAAATAAATAAGTTATTATTTATTTGCTCATTTTACTTTAAAGTTTATTTCTGTAATGAAATTTGATTATTTTTCTTCTTTTAATGACATATGATATTTATTAGATTTTAATATATTCTTCTTTCCTTTAATTTTAAATTATATATACTGAATATCCTGCAATAAAAATGATTAAAATATCGAAAATAAGACAGAATAAATGTTGAACGATGTAAAAAGAAAACTTTAAAAATTAATTTTCAATATTATGAATGTTTTATATTATATCCTTCTATGTTTAGTTTAGATTCAAAGCGTTAAAACACCTTATATACTATTATCTGAAGAATTTTTAAAATCTTATTTTACTGAACTTTAAAAAAAAAACTAGTCAAACAACGACAACAAAACCCACCTTAATTTATTGGAATTTTTCAGTTTGATACCTCTGATTTGACTTCTTGTGTGTTTTTGTTGTTGATAACACAGGTCTGCATTTTTAGGGTTATGTCATGTTTTTTAACTTTTGATGATTGATTCCTATGTATTTTTTCACGCTGAATCTGAATATGACAATTTTTTTTCCATCACGTCAGGAGTTTTTGCAAAATACTATTTTCGAAATTTGTAATATGTTGCAAAATACTATTTTCGAATTTTGTAATATGTTGTAAAACATCGAAAATATGAAACATATTGCCAGATTTAAAACGCTTTTTTATTATAAAATGTATTTAATTAAATTAAATTTATAGCTTATACTTTAAAATATCATAGCGAAGCACATCAAGAGTTGAGGAGGGGGGAGGGCAAAAATTTAATGAAAACAACACAAAATTATCATAAATTTCCGTTTTATTACTTTGTATGTGAATGGGATAGCAGAGACACGTAAAATCATTGGAAGCAGAAAAATGGGCCAAAACAAAATTCATTAGAATCTGGAAGAAAAAAAAATGTTATCCAGAAAGCTCTCATAGATAGGAATAAAGTAATCCTTCCACCTCTACATATCGAATTGGGATTGATGAAGCAATTTGTGAAAGCTTTGTCGAAAGAAGGCAAATGTTTCAAATACATCTGCAACAAATTTCCAGCCTTATCAACAGCAAAACTAAAAGAGGGTGTCTTTACGGGTTCGGATATTAGAAAACTTTTCAAAGATGGTAATTTTGAGAAAGAAATGGAAGTTGTTGAAAGAGAAGCCTGGTCTGCTTTTAAGGATGTTGCAATGAAATTTCTGGGAAACAAGAACGATCCGAATTTCAAATCGATCGTTGAAAACGTGCTGCTGAAGTACCAAAATTTAGGCTGTTCCATGAGTTTGAAGGTTCATTTTCTAAATTCACATTTGGATTACTTTCCTGCGAATTTGGGTGCTGAGATTCCATCAGGATATCCAAAAATTGGAAAATCGTTATCAAGGAAGATGGAATACTTCAATGATGGCAGACTATTGCTGGATACTGCATCGCGATGAACCAACTAGGGCACATGGACGAAAAAGCCGCCAACACAACATGATTGGTCAAAAGAGACAACGACACAAATGAAAGGTGACTTTTTTTACATGCATCATCATTAAGACTGGTTAAAATTTCGTGTATCAAAATTAATTTGTTACATTTAAGCTAATTTTGTGGTAGTTTTCATTAAATTTTTGCCTCCCCTCTCCCCAACGGACTCGATGTGCTTGGCTATGATACTGTAAAGGATAAGCCACAAATTTAATTAAATTAAATACACTTTATAATCAATAAACCGTTTTAAATCTGTCAATATGTTTCATAATTTCGATGTTTTGCAACATATTACAAATTCAAAAAAGGGCGTTTTGTAAAAAATCCTGACGTGATGGGAAAAAAACTAATGCCATATTCAGATTCAGTGTAAAACAATACGTAGGAATCAATAATCAAAAGTTAAAAAAACATGACCCATGCAGGCCTGTGTGATTGTTTTTAGTTCTTGTCATTGACCTAAATTTAATTCACCCTTTTGTTTATTTTGCAGAAACTGAAAAGAATTCTGGAAGATCAAAAGCGTCAAGGATGAAAAGTACGAAGATTCTAATTTATAGATTTCTATTAAAATGAATTTTATGTGAGAAAAATTATTATGTACATACATTTTTGTAAAAAAAAAAGAAAGAAATTACTTTAATATAGAATTGTTTTTTAAGCCTTTGTATCATAAATTATTTGTTAGTAAAAAAAAGGAATATTGAATAGGAATTATGTCAGGTAGGTCAATTAATCAATTTCATCTGAATTAACTCATTAAAGGCGGGAGTCGTAGTACTACAATTTATCTCGCGTTACCTGGCATACTTTCGTCAAGATCCCCCGCCTTTAATGTGTTAATTTATTAAAATTTTTCATGTATTTATTTGTATACAGGTCATGTTGCCATTTAGAAGCATATTAAGAGAAATATGAGTATAAGTAAAGGCATTTGTTGACAGTATGTAATAAAAGCAGATGCTGGACTATTAAGGGTTAATGGAATATCATTTTTGTTTTTATTTAAAAATAATATGGTACAATTACACAAGCTTATATAAAATGTGTGTATCATCATGCTCGATTACATCTTATACTGGCATCTGTCCTTTTTCCATAGATAGATAAGAAGAATTTTATTAAGATAAATTCATCTTTTAACACGAGATAAAATATAAAAATTTATACAGTAATTTTATTTAATGGCATTCTTGATCTTCAGTTTTTCTATATAAAATCTACTGGTCTTCCTTAATGATAACTAATATAAAGTCTATCAGCTCATAGTACTTAAATGTCTCAAGGATGTTTCATTTTGGCAATTTTTCTTGGTTATATTGATTTATCAACTGCTGTTGCATCTTTTGATGCAACAGTAGCATATTTACACCTCATGAATATTTTATGACTATGAACATAGTTGTGCTGCTATTCATCTCTTGATAGACCTTTATATTCAATGCATTTCATCTTTCAGTTTCATAATGTGCATCAAAAGTATTATGCTTTATTAATTAAATTGATAATACTATAATCTGTATTTTACCAAGAATAAATTAAAGATTGTGTGTTTGCATGAAAATTTCACATTTATTTGTAAATTCCTATTTCGATTTTCAAATCATTGTTTTATTATATACTTGTGCAGGTTTTTAATCAATATAATCTTTTCAGTTCATGATTATTGGATTTTGCCATACTTTGCTATTTAAATAATATAATTAGTTTATTAACTTTTATCAGTTCTTATGGCAGTTTGAATTTTGTAATTTTAAAATTCGTTTTCAAATTCGCTTATAATTGAATAAGTGTTATTGAAAGAACTTAAAATATCCATTATATAAAAGAAAATATGTTTTTTTTTAATCTCAAAATTACATTGGTTATTACTATTACATAAATATTTATTTTTCTATTAAATTTTATGAAATGAATATTAAGGAAATTAAAATTAATTCTCTACATTCAAATATGCTGGAATAAGAATAATAAAAATACGAAACAATTTTCACACCAATATATGTGTCATCTCTTTTAGAGAAATGTAGTCTGTTACAAATCATTTTCTCTTTCTTTAAAAAAAATATAAAGCTAAAGATTCTAATCGTCTAAAATGTGATCTTTACATCTTCGGGTGTTTGGATCGAAAACAAGGCAACAATGAATAAATAGAATTGCATTTTATTCATCATTTAATAAATGTCATTTTTCTGTATTAAAAATATATCTTGCCAAGCTATAGAAAGTATTTTAAATAAACTATGAACTTGAAAGAAAAGAATATATTGAGTACATTATGAAATATGAGCACATAAGTTCAAAAAAAAAAAAAAAAAAAAACCCTCAGTCCAATTTCATTAGTTATGGAATATTTCAAAAACTAAAAATATCTTTTTGCGCATGGTTATTAGATTTGGAATAATATGAATGTCATATAATGATTGAAAAAATAGCTTTAACTGCTTAAGGGTGCCGTATACACGCCGCCTACAATTTTCAAGCGTAATGTTATCCTATGGAGAAAATACTTCGATCTTTTTCCGTTAGCTATTGCGATTTCTTTTTTATGAAATCAACTGCAATTGGTAGATGGAATAAAAACACAGGTTTCTGCTTAAGGAATTTTTTCTCGCACTTCTCATAGTATTTTTTAAATATTTATTAAAATATCACAAAATTTCAACTGCACCATTCAAACATTTTTAGAAAAAAGTCTATCATAAATAAAATAGAAGTAGCAAATATGAAATATCCGTTTGGGTATCTTCTTTCCAATGCATATGTAAACTTAAAAAAAAAAATTGTAAAAACTGTATTTTAGACCTAAATTGGAAAAATAGTTTACACTTCTCCCCCAATGCCCCTTTAACTCCACCCATTCGCGGAGGAATACACTATAACCCCTCCCTTTACCCTCTGATTGTGACTTTTCTTATCTGGTCTTCACTACGTCTTCCCCTCAGCATTTTCTTTCTGCTTTTTTTATTATTATTATTATTTTGGTTACCATCACAGCTGTGGTCATCTGCGCAGGGGATGGGCTGATTGGTGATGATGGGATTGTTGAAGTAAAATACCCTGCATCCTACAGAAATATTTCTCCAAATAAGGCAATAAAAACAACAAAAAAAATCCATTTTGGAAATTAAACAACGATGGTTTTCCCAGCTGAAAATAAGAACCATAAGTATTATTTTCAAGTACAAGGTCAGCTGTGTATAACTCAAAGATGTTTTTGTATATTTTCGATGTGGACGGAGAAGGGACAAAAAACAGAAAAAGTAACTCGTGATGCTATATTTTGGTAACAAAAAATGGAGAAAAAAAAATTGAGCTTCATTTATTTCAACTGTTTATTGCCAGAACTTTTAGATACAAGATCAATGGAAATTCGGGATCTATCTACTATTATAGAAGTTTTTTCACCATTTTTAAATTCAAAAAATAACTTTATTAATAAAGTCACCTTTTGCTGCAATTTTTTTTTCTTCATATTTTTAATTTATATTAAAAAATATTGTAAACGTATTTTACTTCAATATAGTTAATTGTTGAAATGAAACACAATTCTCTTTCATTGTTGCTACCAATATTACTTTTGGGATCTTTTTATGATGAAATTATGAAAAAATGGTTTATTTTTGCATAATGTATAGATTTCGATATAAAAATATGCTTTTAATATACTTTTTAAAACTTATTCTTACAATTTAGGTTTCGTAAATAAGCAAAAGAGAAATTTTTATAAAGTGCATCCGTTTTTTAAATCCTGTAACTCTTTAATGTAATAAATTATTGGATGTATAAGAATCAGTGATAGTGAAATTAATTATATTAAATGAGAATATAATCTGTGATGCGCATGAACATTGTTGAATGAGAAACTTTTTGTATTAATTAAACTTTAAATACTATCGTTTATCAAGCTCCCATTTTTGTTGAGATTATTGAAAATTAGAAAGATACCTTGCACAAAATGAGGTACAGTAGAAGTTTTTTAAACTAGTTGTAAAGGCTGCATGTCTATAGAATATGAAGTTAAATATGCTCTTGTGAGTAAGTGATTAAAAGCAAACTAATTTTATCAACCATAAATCTGAATTATAAAAATTAACTAAAACTAAGTTGATCACTTCTTTCCTAAAAACTTTTTCTCATATGACAGAGAAATATTGTTTTTTAATGTGTATTGGCATTTATGTAACAATATTTGTTACAGCTATTTTTCTTTCAATTCATGGTTATGTATGAGTAATCATAATTTCTATTTTGAGTGAAGCAACATTCCTACCAAATTATTTAATTGAATCTCACTACAGCTTTTTAAAAATTTTAGTTACTTACAAATTTATTTTTTAAAAAATACACCTGATTAGTCTTCAGAAATGCGGAACTTATGACTTATTCCGGATGTCAGAGAAAGAAAGGTTTGCGGTTACTTTATTCTTTTCTTTGTTAAATATAGGTGACCATATTATATATATTGTGAAATATTTAAAAAAAAAGAATTCTAGAGAAATTTGAATTAATTTTTTTAAAACTTTAACTCTTTTTTTAAAAATTTTCATATCACATACATATATAATTGATATTATTTTTCATATTATATATATATTATATAAGTAAAAGTTATTACAAAGCCAAGATGAATTTTCATTTTGAAACATTCCAGAACCAGGAGACAATCATGCAATTTCATTAATTATTTTTTTCTTCCAATTTATGCATTTTATTATATTAAGTTGTTTATCTTGCACAGTTAGAAAAGCTAAGTAATAGCATTTATCCTGACATTATTTTCAAAATATTCATTTTCTCTTTTTAATGTGGTACAAATGAGTCATTTAATTAAAATTTGGGATATTCTCTTTTTTGCGAATCAGCAGAAATTAGAATCCGAGCTATACAGAAATACCAGGTCATATCAAATATGCAACATGAGTTGAAAAATTTACCTTAATTTTTTTCGTTTGCTTTCTTATTTAAGCCTATTTAATATTTTTAAATAAATAATTTACTTATAAAATTTTTTAAAAATTAGGAACATTTTATTTAAATTTGCTGTTAGTACTAAATCTAAATCTCTCAAACAAAATACTATAAATATTAAATTATTCAATCACTCCTTCTAAATTACCGGATTTTCTAATATTAATTAATAGAATTATGAAGAGTAATTAAATGTCCCAAAATCGAAGTATTTCAATTACTAATCAGTGATGTGTTCGATGTTCTAAGAGTCCTAACAATCACGCGACCCTCAGTACGATTTTCCGTGCAACTCAAAATGTATCTTTCCCAAACAAGTTTGGGTGGCTCACCAAACCCCTTTTGTGACGTACAAAGACAATGTCGGTTCTCGGAAGACCTATTCAAAGAGTAAGGGAAGGTTTTATTGGGGGCAGTTCGATTGACTTTCTGAATGTCACACTCCCACTCAGCAATATCTCCTAGAGACTAGGACTTCCTTCGTTAGTTTGGACACCGCCTTATCCCCCCCATCGATATGTAGCGCTTTCGTCGACATAGAGTTTTGTTCTCTGTATAAAGAAATTTAAATTTGTTTTCCTCTAGAAAAATCAATTTTTATGCATCAGTGTTATTTCTTTTCATTCCGCTTCTAGTAATGTCATGCTGATATCTAAAGAAAAAAAAGCAAGAAAGGATATATAAGAACGTTTCAAGGAGATCATTTTCACTAGTTTAAAACAAAATAAAAAAATGTCTTTGTCGTGAGAAGTTTAAATTTAACAACAGAAAAATATATTTAAAAAATCATTTTTAAGACTTCCCATTTTGTTATTCTTTATATTAAATCTATTCTAAATTTTTATTTTTAAAAACTCTAAAACTGTTCTGTGCTAAAAAAAAATTTATATTCATTATTAACATAAAACGTAAATCATGAATTAATTTGATACAATATGCGGAGAAATGTTAAACCCTTTATTTACTGACGGTACTTAAAAGTACCATTTAAATCTAGCTTATATCTTTACTATAACACTATTTCTAAAGAACACGGGGAATGTAACCCGAATAACATAAAGTTAATACAAGCTAAAAGTAGGAATTAAAAATATTTAATTAATAATTAAACTAATTAAGATATTTCTGTTAATTACATTTTTTTTCTTGGGTTCCCTGGGATTATTTTGCAAGGAAACTAAACGACTGGCGCAAAAATGAAGTTGAAAAATTGATGGCGACATAATTCAGTAAATAAAGGGTTAAATGGTTTTAAAGTAGCCCATTTGTTTAAAAGCAAACATAAGTGAATCACACAAATGAAAACAAGAAATTAAACCTTTTGCTAACGAATGGAATTTGGCTGACCGCAGCGGACTAAGGCTAGAGAAAATTAACTTAAATTTTGCATTTTTTCCTTAGAAACAGCGGAGGAAATTATGGGAATAAAAGTAATTTTGCACTTTCTTAAAATTCCAAGTTTTACCTTTTCAATAATATCAACTTCGTCGCAAGCTATTTTTTATTCAATATTGGATTATTTTTTTAAAACTTCAACGTACACAACTTTAGAGTAACAAAATTTAATGTGCTCCCCCGCTATAGGAAACTGAATTATGCTACCAATATATATATACATATATATATTAAGTGTTTCTCTTATTTTAATACATTATTTTAGGCAATGTTTTTAATAGTTTTAAAATGGTGCCTGGATAACGCTTATCGGTCACATTACGACAAAGGTTAGGAAACAAAAGCTTCCAGGGCAAGTGGAATAGTTTATTATTGAAGAAAAAGAATATATATGAAGAACTGTTGCCAAAATAGATTAACAAAATTCTAAATGAAGTCTTTAAAAACAGATGGCTGAAATATATATCACAGTCAACTATTAATTTTTTCAAGCTTTTTATTAATGACAAATTTACCTATTATATTTTTTATTTCATAATGTTCTATAAAACCTTGCTTGTATTTCAACATTTATAAATAAAATTTGAAATCTTAATATAATAAATATTAATAAATTATGGTGAAATCATCTATCAGTGATTTTTGAAAACCGTGTGGTTCGATTACTACTGTAATTAAAAAATATTTTAGACGTTAAAAAGATTTGTATATGATAATGTTTCATTTAAAAATTTTTTATTTACGCTAAAAATATTATACATGGAAGGGTTTTAATCCCTATCAATGCCTAGTATAACTGGCTTTTAAATTAATTATTCATAAAAAAAGAAGCTTATCTTCCATCTCTCATCTTGAATACGTATAATGGCATAGTATGGATAAATGAACTCTAGGACAAAATCCTTCCTATTCTTTTATTTGCCATTATGGTACTTATTTATCTTCCTGAATTTTCTAACGATTTACATCAAGAATTTCTTGATCCTTATGCCGGCACTCGAGACGTCATACCACGAAATGAAAGGACAATTTTTCAGCAAGTTAACTAAAATTTGTTTTTTATAGAGGCTTTAAATATTTTCTTGAATAATAGCAATGTGGTTAATATTATTGTGTCAAATCTACTTTTATTACTACCTTTAATTCAAATAAAAAAATTATATGTCTTTGCTCATAAGCAGTTAAAGTTCTTTTGTAAATATTTACAGATTTAGTGAGAAATAACCTTCACATTTCAGTAGATTTTTGGCGTTTATTGTATAAAACAAGAGCAATTATTCATCGCTAGCTAATATATAACTTTATCACACAAATGCTCTCATGATTATGCATTTTAAATGTTCGATATGCAGCATTATAAATATTTATCATACCACCCATCATTTTTAAGCACTATATGTTCCACTGTCAGTACTATATTTTCAACCCCTTAACGCAGTGTATTTGCCGAAATCTTCAGAACACTGAAACAAAAGCAATCTTTTAGATATAGTAAGAGGCAAGTTTGCAGTATACTTTTTCGTTCAAGAAACCTTATAGTTATATATCACATGACGTGATACTAATGGAGCAAGAAGGCCAAGCTGTTGGAATATTACGACAGACCACCGTAATTCTATGAAATACCTTAACAATTACTGTGTAGAACAAGCAATGCGAAAAGATGTACGGCCTTTGCTAGAAAGTGGTGTTCTGAGGTCATTGAATTTTAGGAGTAACAAAATCTTTTATACATTTCGATACCTGTGGCGAACCAGATGAAGTTCTCTTAAAAAACATTATGCTCTCAGGCCACATTAACAATCCGTGCCTGGTAACATTATTTTACCATTGATCAGAAAAGATAAGTGCATAAATGTTAAGTATGATTAATTTATTAATTATGTAGGCACAAAGTGACAAAATCCATCGCGTAATTGTCCGTACAGTTTCCTGATAAGAATATGCTGTTTGCTTAGAACGGAAAATGCTGACACACTGATGCTGCCGTGGCTTAGTGGCATACTTAGTTTATCCAAATTTTTTCAATATGTTGCATGGTGCAAGTGGCGTTTAGACCTCTTTTTCAATGTTTTTTACAATGAAATAATTTAAAAGCAACCAGGGATAAGTGGCAGGGTCTTGGTTTCGGATGGTGACAGATTCAATACCTGATTTTGTAAGGTTATTCGTCAGGTATGTGTACCTAGTGTAGTTTCGAATTTTGAAGAGAGGTTGTAAGCCTCCCCTTTAATGCAGGCCTGAAATTTCTTTTTCCATTTATCTATATCAATAGGAAAGCTATAAGTTGGTGAGAAATATAATAAGAAAAAAGTCTTCCGCCTCTGAATGGGGAGTAAAAATGTAAAAAGAGGTGAAAATCAACTATTTGTCATTAATTTTTTTTAATTCGTAAGTTTTTCTGTATATATTATCAACTGCTAAGCACTGAACTTCTTAAAAATCATAAAACTATTTTATCAAAATTGGTCTGTACCTTGCTGTTGAGTGTTTCTTGCAATGAAAGAAAATGCACAAAATGACTTCAGGATGCAATTTTTAGTTCCAATTGATGATCAAAATTGTCATGCAGTATCTGGCTATGAATCACATAATTCAATGAATATGCCAAGCAATATGTTATGCAAGTTTTTAAAAAATATGAAATTCATTTATTTCCTCTGCTTATAGTAACAGGTATAGACAAAAATAATTTTAAAACTAATCAAGAAAATTCTTCAAATATTGAAAAACAATGAAAAAAATTTTTTTTGCTATATTTTAAGTTTTATAAGCCGCATACCAGTATCAGTTAGTTTTATTATTTTTTCTTATTGTATTTCTCATAGATAAGCAACTTTTCTGTAATATATCGACATGGGGAAAAAGTTATTTTCCCACTATTCCTTAAGAAGTGTTTACACGAGACCAATTACTGTACGCAATAATAAGCATGCTAACTCAGAAAGATCACAATGTCTTAATAAATAGCGGCAAATTGTTATCCCATATTGGCCATCATCCCGACGACGCTGTCTCAATTATTTACATTACGATAATTACGGGACAAAAGCAGAGACATGTATTTCGTGCAATAGTTGACCGCTTGTAAACACTCTTTTATCAAATCAGAGTTCAAAATTTATAGTCCTTCCAGAAATAGATCTTTAAAACTTATATTACCATGATTGAACTAAAATAAATTAAAACTAAACTTACGAGTTGCAAAGGAGTTTTGTTGTTTCTGGTGGATTTTTTAAACTTATAAATCTTCCTGATTATAAGCATTATATAATTCAGTTAACTATCTACGGTTTTTGAACAAATCCGTCTTATTTTTATTCAGAGAATAAGCTAATTGAGCACGAACTGCAACACAAATGATCTCAACATTTACAAATTAATGGCATTTGTTCTATAGCGTCATCTGTTGGTGAATTTTAATATTAAAATTTTATTTAATAAATATCAAATGCATAATATAAAATCACTATTGCCCAAATTTTACTCTATTTTGAAAAGTAAAACACACTTATTTTAGCTCAATTCTATGAAATTATTGCAAGTGTTTCACATTAAAAAAATTATTCGAAACAATATCACACTTCCGGAAAATTAGAAAAATAGCAAAAGTGGTATTTCGTCATGTGAGAAGGTGAAAAATATAACTTTGCAAACACTTTTTTAATATAAAATTTTAACTTCATACATTTTTTTTATTAATAAGCCCAAAAATGATCCAACAAAATTTCGTTGAATTTCTCTGTTCGCTAACTCGTAGATAAAAATAAACATCGAGATAGATTTATTTAACTTCATAATATACAACATAGATGTCAGCACCATATCTGTGGGAAAGCATCACTGCATTTTGCTTAAATGTTTCAGCATTTATAAAAATTTAAAACGTCATGTAAAATGTTTTACGTAAAATATTTTGCATAAAATCTTTCTGAATAAAAATATTCCAAATAAAATATTTCTGCATAAAATAATTTGTATGGAAAAATTATGCATTGTTTAAAATATTGCATATTCGGTTTAAATTTTACCTTCACTTGATAATTTACAAAACGATAACTTCAAAACAGCTTTAATAAAACTTTATATTATTGCGCGTTTGGATTTCATGTAAAAAAAAAGGAAATAATTTTTCGAAAACAAGATATCCATGGGGGAAAAATTTAAGGTTTTATAAATGCTAGTATCTTTTATTAATGCGAAGACTTTTTTTTATTAACATTGTATTGAAATTCCATTAAAAAGAGTTCAGACACTTAACTAATTTTTATTTATAAATAGACATGATCAGGACCGAATTAAAGGTTTTTTTACGCAAGTATGTTTCTGAACTTTCTTTCCCTTTTTCAACTTCTAAAACCGGGTGGTAAATATACTGTAATAAATAATAAGAAATAAATATTGTTATTAATTGAAATAATAAAACATTTACTTTCAGGGGGTCACCATCAAGATAGTTGAATTCTGTAACCCAAACATAAAAATGAATGAAAAATTATTTTAAGCAACACGGTAATATATATATCTATAACCTTTTTTTGTTTTTGTTTTTGTTATTCTTAATTTACTAATACAAAGTTTGCCAGTGCTGTTGTCTTAGCCAGTTTGTCAGTTGACCATGAATTCAGGATCGGAACACGCTGGTCTGCAAATGAATTTGAAACTAAAATCATTAGGAAGATATTATAGAATTTAAACTATTCTTGCTTTTAATTTCAATAAATTCTAGTATATTACCCTCTTTAATCGAAAAGAAATGCAAGGTTAGATCATCCTGAAATTATCGGGCAAAAAATAAATCAATGTGAACCTCCCCTCCACCCCAACAAATCGCGGGGCCCTTAGGTAGTTGGCTATTTGATAATCTGGCTCTAATAAGTAAATTATTTATTCTATCTATTTAAATTATAAAAGTCGCTTTAAAATCTGCAAACTTTTGTGAAATTACATCTTGTCCTTACATTGATGCTACATTGTTATAGAAAAACAGCCAGTCTGAACGGAGTTTCAATTGTTTCCGATGGTCGTCGCAAAACATAATATGCTAAACTTTTAGTTATATATATGTGTGTGTGTGTGTTAAATTTGAATTTGAGAATCCCATGTGTTTTGAGTCTAATATCTGGTGTTGAATTAATCTTTCATATTATTTTGTTATTTAAGACGTTTCCTTTGCTTCAGAATTTAATGCTAAAAGCATAAAATAATTTTGAAGAAACATGAACATTATTACTTTTAATTTATGCTGGAATGTTTTATGGCACTCTATTTAAATAGTGTCGACAAGAATGTTAACTTTTTTTTTTGTCAATTTCAAGTATTTTCAGTGTTTTTAAGTATGCTCTATTTGGCTTTGATTTCACTAAAATGAAAGGATCGTTTAAAATGGCGGATAATATGTTTATTTTTTTTAATGACGAAATATATAGGGATGTTGTACAAGATTCGGATTAAAACAAATAAGTACGATTTAAAAAAATGAATAATATTAGAAAAGAATAACTAAAAAAGAAGTGTCTGACAAAGAATGAAAGAAAAAAAAATCTTATTGTTTATCATCCTTCTACTAAGAATACTTGACTAAAAGTGGTAGATTCATGTTTCTGTATCGAACAATATTTTGCGTTTTTAAATTCAAATTATCTTGACAGAATTAATTCTAATATTTATTGTAATTTAAATATAATAAAAGCTGGTCGCGGAAGACGGCTAGTTGCTATAATTTTTATATCACTTTTCTGTTAAATCATTCGATTAAAAGTAATCACGTAAAAAGTCAATTGAAAATTTTTTAATACTGAAGTAGTGAACGAATTTTCTACTATTAAAAGGATTTGACTATTTTATCTAATTGCATTATTTATTAACTTTTGCATAATTTGCCCTGACGAATTAAAAATTCTTAAATGAATTTAAAATTCTCGTTAAGAACTCTGAAAATGAATTAATAATTTAATAGTGGACAACTTAAACCATAGTTTTGGTCTAGTTGAATTAAATATCAGCATTGATATTGTTGATACTTTCGAATGAAATTAATATTATATACATTTCGAACTACTTGCAGTAAAATAAGTCAAGAATAAGGCTTGAGACTTATAACATCTACAATCATATCTTGATTTCAAATTCATTTTTCTTACTTTGACTGTTTTATTATATGCACTGTGTTAAATATTATTTACGCCTTTTTATTTTCCAGTTTTGATTATTATGAAGATTATGAAAGATTGAAAAGCGATATATTCAAAAACTGCGCCATTTATAGGACACATAACACTTTTTTGAAAAGAATGTTTAATGGCTTTTAAAGAATTGAAATTCTAACGTCTTTCTTTTTATTTATAGTTAGTTTTAAAGAATTAAAAAAACCCATTTTGAACATAAAGTGATTCATTGATCCCCCCCAGTATTTAGTTTATTTTTTAAAAAGTCTGACAAAATAATAAAATTAAAAGCGAGCACATGACTGAGCAATTGAAATTTATACCGCGGGTTTTTTTTTGGGGGGGGCAGGTTTAAAACAAGGGCCATTCTTGGCCATACTGCCTCGGATGGTATGTATTATTTTATATGTTGACCCATCTATAAAATACTTTTATAGTGGAATATAGGTAGTATATTCTTTTATTTCAAATATTTCATGAGAAAATTTATTCCTTTACTATTTTGGAGACGAACAATGATTGCTGATGCAATAGAGCTAGGGGCATTTCAGCTCTTCTAAACGTGTAAGTGAATAAAATATGTAATAACTGAGTAAAATGCTTCAAGGACGTATAGCAATCTTATGTTATATTTTTAGTAAAAAATTGCATTTAATGAGAAAACAAGACATTAGAAAATTAAATTATTTTCCCATTTTGGTGCAAAATATAAGGATTTCAAGATTAATTGCCTTACCATCACAAGGGGTATATCTCATTTGGGAAGATAAAAAGAAAATCATCTCAATGTGTCAATTATCTCTTTTTTATGGTATACAAAGGGTATGTGTAGAGTTAGTTACATTCCCATGATAGGATCCCTCCCGAGGCATCTCGAAATACGGATGAGATCCTTCCGATATGGTGATTGGATATCGCCACTCTGGAGGGTACGCGAAAAGGTATGGGTCTGGATCCTCCTATCGATGATGAAACGTACTTACTTAGAGAAGGGTTGTACCATGGCCGGTTATGTTCATTAGGACTCAACCTCAGTTCCGTCATTCCGAAACTCCGTAATTATTATTCGTGTGCCTTCAGGTGGGTCAGAGAGTCAATGATATGACTATTCACGAAAGTACTTTACTTCTGTGCCGGAGTTTGGCTGAGGTCGATGATGGCCATTAGGTATGAAATCATATTGCCCAATTTAACGTATTAAAACTTAGACGATTGTGATCATTCAATTTCTTCGCATGCTGAAGTAGTGAATGAGCAGATTTTTTAAGATAATAGATATCACCCTGTGGAGCATCTCTAATATGCTGATAAGAGTTCTCCAGAAAAGCAACAGGCTTTCACTTCTATGGGAAATGTAGAAATGGTGATATCAATGGGTCAGGCATTTTAAGGGAGGATATTAGTTTTTATTTTTAACATTTCTTAACTCACATTACTGTTTACTGCGATATATTATTCAAATACACTAGATGGCAGGGTGACTTCTTAATGAATCAACCTATTTTACCATACCTTCGGATTGGAGCTTCTCATATTTAGCGATGAGAATTAAGTGAGTTCTCGCTTCTCTGAGGAGTATAATAATTTCCGTGGTGTATTGATCATATTTTTAATGATGGATCATATCTGCTATCAGGCAGAATTATATATGGGCTGATAATGACAATTTTGTGACTGACCATAAAGCTCGTATTATTATTATCACGACTGCAGTCAAATAGGACCATTATGTTATGTGCAGTATGGATTGGAGTGTATCATTTAGGACGATCCAGCTTTTATTCTCGCTAGGGAAAGGAATCAAAAGGAATTGAGAACGAGAAGTCACCTGACTTATTAGTCATATTCTATATTCTCCTGCGGCTGCTATAATGGTGGTCAATTGTTCCATCTTCGATAATAAGACTGTCTGCTTCGGGACGGACTTCTGCAAAAGAGCGTCGTAATGGGGGCTATTGTATTCAAATCACGTCTTCCGTATTATTATCTGCAACTATCGATCATTTAGTGAATTCCGCAAGTTGAGGTAAGGCGATGATTTTTCTTTATGGCTATCCTATATTACTTTTCTGTTGAGAATTGGTTTAGTAAGAATGGTTTTAGCGGAATAGGAAAGAAATGTTTAGAAAGTTGAAAATGTACTGATATTGCAACTTTTTGACCCCCCCCCCTCGCGAATAAGGATCGCCGAAGGAATAATGGATTTGATGTTAAGATACGTCTATGTTTCTGAAACACATTATATACATTGCTAGCTGCTTTCATCCAGCCTGGAAGCGACACGAAGATTATTTGAGAAAATGTTGTCAGATGACAAAGACAAATTCCATCACACAAAACGCCTTCTCCTTACCTGATTGTGCCATTTTGAAAACAGCGCCCTTAGCGGCAAACACGCAAATCATTAATGTTTATGTGTTGCCGAATAAAACTTTAATAGTTCGTCTGTTAATACGTACTTGTATTTTGGTTCTAATATAAATACATTAGTCATAAAACATTTTTCTTATTGCCCTATTCATTTTGACTAACCCTGTACAATATGTCCATAAAATAATGTTTTCCGGTGGTATCTTCAGATAAAGGGAATCAATGGAATGGAGGAAAAGTTTATATACAGACTACGGAAAGCACGGATAAATCAATCCTAAAAAGAAGGAAAAAAGTTGTATAAATGTTAATGATAGGCGAATATATATGAATGTATTAAAAATGGAGAAACCAAAATTCCATTGAGACTCTAGCGATAAAAATGCGCATACAGAAATGAATAACTTATGAAATGAAACTTGCTGAAAATAACTTAAGTACAACATTTTCAATCAATGTGTTGACTTTTCCTGTGAAAAAAACTAATGCAATGATGTCTTTATACACGTTTTTTAATTATTTTTTTATTTATTTTTGATGAATATTTTCTCTGTGCCTTCTATTATCTGTATATGAAATTAATTTTATTCCATTTATTAAAATTAAATTCGGATGCCACCAAACATAAAATGTTGTTTTACGACCATACTGTATATTTCAGCTATTCAACAAAAAATATCCCTAATTGTATATGCTTGATGAATTATAAACTGATTTTGATCTCTAAAATAAAAGATAATTAAAGTAAAAAATAAAATAATAAATTAATAAATAAAAAAGGTCAATAGCCTTTGTAAAGAATCGAATTTTTGGAACTTAATTTCTTACAGTTAAAACAGAAAAGTTTATTTTATGGCCAACATATATATTTTAGTTGCTTAAAAAAGATATTCCCAACTGTACATACTGGCTATATTAAACTCTTTATGATCACTAAAATAGGGAATAATTAAAATTAAAAATAAAGTTATAAGTTAATAAAAAAAATTAAAAGCAGTTTCAAATAAACAAATATTACAAACATTTCCTTATATTTAATCTATATTTCCTTCAATGAAGATTTATATTTCGATCTTCTTATTTAGATTTATCGTAGTGTGCTACTAATCCCATTGTTACAAATATTTTTTCAGACGCTGAAAAAATATATTACTCTCCTATAGTTATTATGCTGAAAAAATTGAGTAATGTATTCCTGTCTGCTTCAAATTTCAAAGAATTCAGAATTTAGTTTTTAAGAGAGCCAAACATTTTAGCCTTGCAAATCCAGAGAATTCTCTAATGTGTAATAGAAACGATACTGTCAAAACTATTATAATAGTATTCCTAATGGTTAAGATTCACTTGGATGTTTTCTCATTTCTAAGATGAGTTTTCCGATAAATTAGGAAAGGTTTTTCTTGAAGGTTTCTAAATCGATAAAGAACAGAAATCAATTTAGCTTGAACTTTTAAGATAAAAACCATTAAATAGATTCTATAACCATTTAGTGCAGTTTCAAAATTTCAGTTATATGCAAAGCTACTGAAATGTAATATACAGTCGAATTTATAATTTACAGTAATAATTTGTAATATACAGTCGAATTTATTATTATAAAAATTATATTCTATTATTTTTATAACAATTGTTAACAATGTGATTCCAATTATTTCTCAGTTTACATTTCTTCTTTTTTTTGTATTTATCTTTTTTTATATTTTTTCAGACTTGAAGTATTAAGAGATATTTCTCTTGTCAGACTGAAAACGCTGAAATTATGATAAAAACAATATACATACAGCATTCTGCTGTAATTTTAAAATTTTCTTACTCCATAACAAAATAGAAGGTAATAGTATTATGTTAAACTGTCCAAAGTCGGTTCCGCACACCTAAACAGAAATTTATATTCATTCATAATTTGGAGGAAATTCATCTCTCAGTGTATCTAATTACAACAACGGCATAAAATATATTATGATGGAAATATATTCTAAAGAATGAGCAGAAAGTTTGCATAGCTGTATATAATGATTTTCTACATTTTTTCTGTAATAATGTACCAGTACAGCTATTAAAAAAATCTTAAAAGTTGATTTTGACAAATTATACCAAACTAAAAATAATTTTAAAACAAAAAATATGCGTAGATTATCAGTAGACTATTTCGCATTATTGTCGCAAAAATTTTCAGGTAAATGAAGAATATGTTCTTTCTCAAGATACGAATAAATTCCTTAATTTTATTTTAGAGATTTAGAATCTCGTTTGATATTATTTTTGAAATAAATCTATCTTGATTGGTGAGATTTAATGTCAAGTATCAGTTTTGGAAATGAAATTGGAAATCGAATGTTGAGATTGAATAATTTGAAGTTAATATATATTTCCATGTGTAGACGATTCTTTAGAAATTTTGGTCTCTCATAATTTTAATAAAATTCTATCTTGCGAATTATGCCATTTGCATAAATTTAAAATATGTTAAGGTTTTGTACCTTGGGACAACTTAATTTTTTTTCATCCATTTGAAAGTTATAATTCACATGTTTACATTAAGTATAAGCAAGAGTAGTATAAATGTAAAAATTAGGATGCTACTGATGATGATGGCACAATATTTTCTTTATTTTTTCCTTCATAAAGGGTGCCCCAAAACTAATAAAAGATTAATTTGCCATCGCTCGTGTAGTAAAGTGTGGCAACGTTATTAAAAATTAGTTTGACAGCCGATATTTTAGGGTTAGGAAAAATAAAGTGTTAAATGATAGAAAAACTTGCTAATTCAAGATCTAAATTAAATAAAAAGCACAGTTTTTTCCCTTTAAATTGTAACATTTTTATTGATCGTTAAGTGCACAAAATAGGATTATGTATGCAATAATACATACGGTAAATGGCCTCGGCAACTCTGCTGGCAAATACGCTCTTTTCTAACGAAATTTTCCACGCTCATTTTGCATAAATGTGGCTGAATTTTCTTGATGTAGGGTTGAATTTCCTCCATCAATGCATGCGTGCTTGTGGGCTTGTTGGCATATACAGCTGACTTCAAACAGCCCCATACAAAGAAATCCAATGGTGTTAAATCGAGTGATTTAGAGGGCTAATTCTCAAATTTTTGGACAATAGCAACCTGACGTGTATTATTTTGGAAATATTGTTCAACAATGGAAACACGTTGCTTCATATTTATTAACCCAAAACTATCAAACATAAAATGTTTTTTAATTGGATTGCCAATACTTTACTGCAAGAATGGTGGAAAATTCAAATCTTGTGTTAATTTTGGAATATCCTTTATAAATGTAAAATTTAGGACGATGATAAAATATTTATAACTTGAGCGTTTTTCATTTTTCCGTTATAGCGATAACACAGCATGTGGCAACACCACCAGGCATTTCTCTCCTGGAAGTTATAAATACAATATGTCACTTCTTGCAAGCACACGTTTCACACATACTAAATGACAGAATGCAGTTTATTCGAAAGTGCAACAGTTCCCTTTACCAGAATAATTCTTAGTTGTTCGTTTTTCCCCCCGTGTCGGTACATTTGCAAAATCTAATAATCTTATAATACCTATTTTTTAAATATGATATTTCAGGTGTTCAATAAAATGTTCATACCTTCATGAAATCTTCACCCATCTTGAGAATTAAATTAGTCTTAACGTAGATTAAGAAGATTTCTTCTAAACTGCGCCTAAATAATTTTTTCTTCCAATACGAGTAATACACTGATTAGTTAAGATCTCATTTTATTTGATGTCTGTGAGACTAATATGAATTATCTAGGGATGTGAAGCTTTATCATTAATTCTGTACAAATTCTCATCTATTGTATTATCAAATCAAATTATTATTTAATAAATATTCTTAGAAAGCGTAATTTCGAATGATTTTTTTTAATATGAGTAATCTTTCAATTATAAATATTGATCCAATTTTTTTCTGTCTTCAACAGAAAAGAAATTCATTTGTAAATCTTCACGCGCTCTTCTTTCAGCAAATAAATTTTCAGTTCTCATTGTATTTGAGGTATTCATCCCTGAAGAAAATTTACCATTTCTTCTACATCTAAAATTTCATTTAATATTCATTGGTAGGAAACAAAACCAAATATTTTAATCTCTTACGAACCATAATTCAAGAATCCTTTCATGCAAAGGATATCGTTTCCTATTAAAGCAACCCACATGCACTCAGTTTTTTCCTTGAATAAAACAATTATAAGATGCTTTCCTTTAGAGACTTTAAGAGACAGGAGTTTATCGCTCTATTCATGTTTTGTTGAAAAAGAAATCCAATCCTCTCAGGTAAACCTAATAAATCAGATTGTTTTTATTTTTCAGCATTTCTTTCCTTTGAAGGTATAATCCATCGAGAGAGCCGAATGATAGATGTAAGTAAGTAGAAATGCTATTTGTTGTTGAGAATTTAAAAAATGGCTCGCCATTTTTCAAGAAATGGAATCATTTACTATAAACATGCTAAACGTAGTGAAATCTTTCATATTTTCTTGTCGTTTTCAGTATTTGAATGAGAAAAAAAATCAATGGATTATTTTACATAAAATTTATGAAAAAATAAATGTTTTCAACTAATTTATGTTTGAAAAGCAGGTAATACCATTTCATTTTATCTCTAATTTTGAATCCTCTAAAAAAAGCTACAAAATATGAAACAGTTTTCCTATCACATTATTTATTGATACATGATATTTTCTCTGATAGAATATTCTTTTGATTGAATCAAAAGGGAATGAAAAAGAATTCTTAAGTTAGACTCTTGGGAATTTTTTTCACTAAATAAAGGATAATGCTAAGTGAAAGTATTAAGATTTTTGTGATTAAATATTGACTAAGCAGCATTTTAATTCGATTTTTGTTAGAAATTATGATATTTCAATCCTCGTGACCTTCCACATTTAAATTTTTGTTTTTGAAATTCAATTTTTAGATTTTGTATCGGCTCCTCCTGCTTGTTCACCGAAAAGTAAACAAAAGGTGTTTAATCTACCTCGGGGCATCCTATTTGTGGGGGTGAGAAGCTCGCAGTTCAGTGATTGTTCTTGCATAGAAATGATGTGGAAGCAAGTTACTTCCACTGCAATGACTAGACGCACTACATTAGGGAAGGATTATATCTGACTGGTGATAGTCATTTGAGCTCAATTTTCTCAATCAGAAATAGTCATTAGAACTATTTCTGATCTTATAATTATGTTTTGTAGCTCTTTTAGAGGAAACAGTTTTCTATATCAAATTATTTATTGGTATCTGATATTTTTTTCGCGTAGAATATTCCTTTGAGAGAATTAAAAGATAATGAAAGAAGAATTCTTAAGCTAAAGTCTTACGAAAAATAATTTTGCTAAACATATGATAATGATAACTTATCGATACTTTTTTTGATTAAACAATGACTAAACATTTTCACCCAATTTCTGTTAGAAATTACGGTATTTTATTGCTCATGATATTCTTTCCTTTTATTTTTGTTTCTGAAATTTTATTCATAGATTTTGATTCGGCTCTACTTGCTTGCTCAACGAAAGGTAAACTAATGTTGTATTTATCCCATCTTGATACATCCCACATGCCGGGAACGAAGCGTGAAATTCAATGGTTATTCTTGCATATCAATACTGTGGGACCAAGTAACTTCAATTCCAATGATCGGACGTCCGCATACGAGAAAGATTTTAACTAATCAATGATAGGCCTTAAAACAATCGTAGTTCCAGCTTTATGTTGTAACGATGATATTAATTCAATAATCCGGAATGCTTAGGCAGAGCGGGGGTAATTACAATTTTGTAACCCAGTACCTGTCGATAATTAAACTTATAAAGTTCTAGTTAAAGAGTAGCATCTTTATACTGATGAAGCTTGGTAGTTTGGGGATTAAAGAGTTGTCTCAAGTATGATTTCGTCATCTGTTTCTAGATGAAATTGCGAAATCTGTTCTGAGATGGGTATTATTTAACTTCAATTTAAAATTATTAAATAAACTAAATTAATCTGCGAGATGGCCACATGATTACAACTATTAGATATTGGCATCTAAACTACTGATTTTCGATTCCAAGACGACCTGTTTCCTGACGAATATATCTTATCAACATTTCTACGTTTTGATTATCCAAGAATATATTTCTGACTAGGATTTCATTTTGAGTTCCTTCGGAATACTAGTATAATGAACTTTTATTTCAAATCTTTTCATATTCTTGACAGAAGAGGAGATTTAATTTAAATCAGAAGCTATTCAAGACGTATCCGAGCCTAAAACGCGTATTCATGAGTGAACGAAAAAAGTTACAAAAAAGCGCATGAGACCCTTGTTCAGAAAAGGATTTACTCAGCAGCTTTTTAGGGTTCTAGAAAATTGATTTGTCTACTTTATTATGCTATAGGGAAGTGCCTTTATGCTGAAATTAAAGCAGAAACTGCTTTGGAATTAAAGTAGAAATGCGTTTATTTATAAAGTTTAAAAATCTTTTTCTACGTCACTTCAAGACTGATAAATGAAATTGATCACATATTAAAAAAAAAACAATATGCAGTAATATGAAATAGAAGGAAACTTAAGTAATAAAAGAGAAAGAATAAATATACGCATAAGAATAAAAAGTAAACAAAATGATAAGTAGCTGCGTTTGCCTTTTGTAATTTTGATAATGTGGTATTGCAGAAACCCTTGAGTTTTTTTAAGAAAATATCTAACATCTGATGCAAATATTGAGCGATTAGTATTTTCTGCCGTTGAAGTATCTTTGAGTTTTGACTCTCAATTAATCCAATCTTATTTATGGATAAAGGAGGATTTAAAAGATTATGTTTAATAACTATCTCTTCGCTTGCAGAATTTCATAATCTTGAGAATAAAAGGAATGAGGACAGCTTCTATCTGATGATATGGAATAACAGTTATGGAGTAAACCTCAAACGGATAATTAAATAACAAGATAGTCGCGAAAGCAGTGGCAGGAAGTAATAATACGTCTGTGTTCTAAGGTCTGTTCTTAGTCACGGTACAACGCCTCTAGTAGGAGACCCGTCCCTCCATCGATATAAGGTAGTTCACCCAACATCCCTATCTCTATCCCTATCTACCAGGGAGGCAAGAACAAACCACCATTCCGGAAACTTCACATTCCGATGTCTGAGGTCTCCCCGGTGGGAGCCACATGGAGTAAAGTAGGGGATAACTGTAAGGAGGCATGAAAGTGGATATAAAAAATGAAACCCTTTAAGGGGAATTCTTAGATTGTGTCGTATCCCCTTTCACACAACTTATAGACTTAAACATAGTTTTTAACACATGTTGCAATACTAAAAACTAGCACTAAAAATTATCAAATTAGTACCTTCTCTATAAAAATATTTTTTGGATTTTAAAAACCGATTATATATATATATATATATATATATATAATCCCTGCTTCCATCTCAAATTGTATAATGGCAATAATGTTGTTAATTGCTTACCAGACAATACATAGTGTCTTTCTAAAAGATTACTTATATTTATTTAACAAAAGTAAAAACTTCACTCAGTCTGAACTAGGCTTTATTAGTCACTAAAAATATTCATGTAAAGCTCATTTTTCTAAGAAAGTTTGTCCTTGAAGGGATAGGAATGCCTATTTAAAGAAACAAAACTCCTGTAATTGCATTCCATTTACTCTTTGTTTATTCAGTCTTCCACTCTTTAAGACTTATAAATATTCTAAAAGCACTACTACGCTTTGTTATGTAGGGAGTAGATTTATTTATTCTTTTTTCCCCATTTATTTTTACATTATCGGTTGTTGAAGTCGTTTAGAATAACTTCCAACGTCTATCGGTTAACGATTCATTTAAAATTCAATTACGCAAAGAAAAGAGATTCTTTAAAGGAATACCACAACTATTTCCAAATGCTGAATCTTTTGCTATCATTTATCTTTCTATTCTCTTGAAATTATAAAAATTCCATTTGTAATGCCAAAGCATTCTTTTCCTTTATAATTATTAATGCGTTATGAAAATAATATCACCAGATGAATATTTGAATAAAGTTTTATGTCATTTAACGTTTATATGCAGAGCTGTTTTATATTGAGTGATAACTTGTGATTCTTATGTCATTATTCTATTAAAAGAATTTCAATTTCTCAATTAGTTTCACATTTCAGATAATATTCATAACTATACATTCACAAATGTAAGTTTTCATAAATAAATATTTTTAATCTATTGGGTTGTTCGGAAAGTAATTTCGTATTTTTTTGTCAAAATGAAAAGAAATTTTCGTTTAATGAATAAATTATTTATTAAATTATAAAATTGCCATTCTGGTCTAATACCTTTTGCCATATTTTTGGTAGTAACATGATTACACGCTCATAAAAGTTTTGGTCTTTGCTGTAAAAAAAACTGATCGAGTTGGTTTTTGGCCTCCTCATTTGAAGGAAAAATTTTGCAAATCAGTTCTGGTACTGATGTACTGTTAACACATCTTCTCCACACATATTGGCTATTTATTTCTGGCTTGACAGCATTTTTACCTTTTATATAGCAAAAAAGAAAAAAATGACGAAAATGCTGTTTATTGCTCTCCATATTTAAAAGGGCACCATCCAAAAACTACTGCGAAGAATCAGCTGCACTTTTTCACACTCAAGCCTTGCTATATCAGCTCTTAAAACATAAAATGATTTTGCGGTTTAAGTATGAAATTGGGTGCGAAAAATGCAATTAAATCCTTTGTCAGGAAAAAACGAAATTACTTTCCGAACGACCCAATAATTTGAAATGCTCAACATATATAATTCTGGATTATAAAAGTTAATACAGTTAAACTAAAAGATGTTCCGTTTTAATATTTTCATTTTGAATATGTATACGCAGGTGATAGTAGCAAATGTATATTTGAACTAAGTTGTGTTACTTGAAGTTTATGTACGACCATTTTTTTTATTGACAAAGGTAGCTCATGATTCAAACATCATTTAACTATTAAAAGATACTTTTACTGTTTAATTTTTTGCTTTAGAATATTTAGTATTTACCAAAAGATCTGAAACTTTCAAAATGATAATGGATTTAAAATAATAATGTAAGCCTTAAAGTAATGGAATAGTAACAAATGAATATACAGATTTCATAAAAAGGGATTCAATTTAAGTCACATCGATGTCATGTTGTAAATTTCATGATGTAATCGTTGTGTTTTGTTTTTGTTTTTCGTTCATTGTGTTTTTTTTCTTTCTCCCCCCCCCCTTTCTTTCTTTAAAACACAATTGATTCCGAAATAAGTGCAGATGTCTTTATATGTGCAATGGGGATATAAATTGGTTCTATTCGTTTGCAAATTAAATCGATCTATTTTCATTTACGTACGGCCACATATTTTAAAGATTCATCCAAATTTTCTATAACATTTCTTTTTAAAATATCTGTGAAAATAATGGTAGCTGATGGATGTTCAAATATCATTGTTCTTTGAGTGTTTAAATACAGTTCTTTAAGTGTATATTGATGTGCAGGATGCTTATAATTAATGTTGACCTTTAAAAGACTAATATTTAAAAAAATTGACAGAAAGGCCTGATATTTTATTTGAGTATACTTGAAGCAAAGGAAATTTTTTTCGTGGAAAAAAAAAGTTTAAACATGGACCAATAAATGGCGTGGTACTTGTCATAAGATGCATAAAAAACGATTGCTTTAAGATAATGCTACGTTCTTAATAGAAATTTTATAAACCAATGAATGGCTGCCTTATTAAAACAAGTGCCACGTTCTTGCGGGGAGTTCTATAAACCCATGATTAGTTGCCCTGTTAAAAGATGTGTTAGCTTTAAGATGCCAAATAAAAGATGTGACATTAACACCGCAGATTACATTTGCCATAAAAAGGCTAAGAACAGTAGTTCCTGTTATTTTGCATCTCAGAAGGTAATCATGACTATCATTGAAGGATCAGGCTTTGTTTGTGAAGAATTTTTACAAGAACGGTGATTCTATGTCATTTACATTGAAAAATTCTAGACATTATAGGGTTTAAGAAGCATTTCTAGTACAATGACTGCATTCAGTCCGAAGAAGAAAAATGTATAAATTCGAGGAAACAGGTTAATTTGACTTGGAATGTGACAGAGGCAGAAATGCCATTGCAACGATGATATGGTTACAGCACTGAAGGAAGTCTCAAGCAGTACTTTGGGAATGATTAGTGTGGGGAGATTTCCCAAACATTAGACATGAATGTCAGCATAGTTCGTAATCCTGCTACACTATCCATTCAAATTCAATGTTCAGAAGCTGCTTTCTGCTGTCTTGACCAAAAGGTCATAAGTTTTCTCCAAACAATTTTCTTGTTCTAATGGATGCGGACAATGCATGCCCATGGAACATTATGTGAACAGAAGAAGCTCATTTTCACCTCCAAGGTTCTATCCAAGGAATGTGAACAAGAAAGAATTCATTCTAAATCCAAGCACTGTTTCTTCCTTCTGAAACGATCACTATAGGCGCGACAGCATTTATCGTTGATCCTTTCTTTTTTGACATATTTATCTTCCAAATCTTTTAACCTATATAGCTAAAGGAACATGTTATTAATCTCTTTTGCGCAGCTAGCTCATTGTAGCTCTGTAGTAGTACGGATGTGTGGATAGCACAATCATTATTCAAGACTCCGAACCTTTCAATACCAATAAAGCAGCTGCTAAATCTGCATTTTGGAAAGGACTGAATTATCAGCTACATTTCTCAACAGCCTGGCCTCCATGATCCCCCGACCTAATTTCTTGCGACTTCTGATTATAGAATTACCAAAAACATGCTGTGCAGGGAGATCCAGTTGCGAATGTAAGTGAATTGAAAACAAGCATTTCGCAACATATTCATAATATTATTACTTAAAAACTCCTGTTTGTTGTGTAACATGCTATTTTACGTTTTCAGCATGTAGGAGAAACCGGTCGTCAACATATTACTATTTCCAAACTAATTCATCATTGACTTTCTTTTTTTGATGCTTTCAGCAGTTTTTACTTTAAGAATTTTGGCCCAGAGGTGGTTATAAATCGATTTAATTTTTGTTTTACCTACAGATTTTGTTTTATCTAGGGGCTATTAGAAACCGATGTTTTTCCTAGCCATTGTGGCAACATCTTGTCATGATTAATGGGCTTTGAGCAAAGTAAAAATAACAAGAGACATCTTTTAATTAGCATTTTATAAGTACATCGCTACCTATGGGTCAATTTTTGAATTTTTTCCCCTGTCTCGGATACTTTTGTTGCTTTACATCCACTTAGTCATTCTGTCTAGTTATTCTTTTTCTACAAATTTTTGAAAGTGCAATTTTATTTACAATCCCTCTTCATATGAATTTTTTTGTAAGGTAGGATTTCTAGATACGGTTATCAAGAAACTCAAGCAGTATTATTTTGTTAGATATGCTTCAACTGCTTAGTGAATCTAATTTTTCAAATTAAAGCTTTAATATAGATTCAAATATAATCAATGATTGTTAATAAAATTTTAATTATTTAACGTACCGATTTCTTTTATTTTATCCAATTTATTTTCTCAAAATATTTTGTTTTTAAATATTAGTATGAAGTGACAGCGGCATACATTATTCGAAGGAAAGTTAATCATTATGATTTAAATAATAGATTAAATGATTTAAATAATTTGATTAGATATTTGACAGATTTTTTTTGACAATAAACATTGATTTAATTTATTTTACTAGAGTGAGAAGAAAAACAATTTCTGTAAACTGATATCGTAAATTTAAATCATGATAAAATGCTGATTATATTATCATTGTTCAACTTTTCGTATTATCTATAACGAAGGCAATTTATTCTGACGCACACTAATTCTGCCTCACCAAAGAGCTTTTCGAATCCAATGTTCCTCAAACAGAAGCAAAAAAGACAATTTCACAATTAATTGTAAGATCAAATGCAGTTATATATAATTATTATTATTATTTATTTTATTAGAAGACACTAGCAGTAATACTGCCACTTGACAGCATCTTTCATTTTAAATATGTGCTGTCGTTTGAAATCATCAATGTTTATAGTTTCTTAATATTTTTTGTGCGAAAAGGAAATGCCCAGGAATGACTTCATTTGGGGAGCTGAGTTAAGAAAGCAAATGTATTTCATTAGAAAATTTGTTAATTAAATTACTCTCATAACAGATAGGCATCGAAGAGATTTCCACGTTCATTATCATAATTAATGACTGTCTGTTCAGCTAGAAAATACGTTAATTAAATCTCACTTTACGGTAAATTTCATGATGCATATTCATCATCATTGGTTTGACACCCAGAACATATATTTTCTTCCTCAATGAGTTTATTCCATTATGACCTGTTCTCACAGATACATCTCTAATTAATGAAACTAATGATATTAAAATCTTTGTGAGCTCAGACATTTTAGCAAATTATAAGTCTTCAAGTCACTTTCGGGACATTTTCTTTCTGGTTTCGCAAGAAATTTTTTTAGAGTTGAATTAGCTCTATTTTCAAGCGAATAACATGATATGCTAATTTGCTTCTTTGTAGTTTTTATAAATTTAAGAATATCAATATCCTTAAAATTCTTGTATAATACGTAATCATATCTTCCAATTGAAACTTCATCCAAATATGCCTCACAATAAATACTCTTCAAAATTTTCTTTTAAAAAAGTCCAAAACTATTCAGGCTTCTAGGTCATAGCAAAGTCTCTGAAGCAAAAATCAAAGTGACTCCAAAAATGGCCACTTAACAAGGGTATATCAAATTTTAAATTTAAGCTTGATCAATTTAGATTTCAAATGGATTTCATAATTAAAAGTTGATTATTTTATTATTAATATTTCATTAATTTTTTTAAAAAGGAGAATTGTTATTGCCATTATTACATTTTTATTACTTAGTTGCTTTAACATTTTCGACATGTGGTGGAATTTGCATATAGAAATGAAAGAGTCTTATATATAACTTTTTAAAATTTACCGAAGTATATCTATTTATAGCAATATTTTTTTAAATTTTATTTTTCAAATATTTAAATGAAATCTTTTTATATTTATGTGAATAGGTTAGGAATTTTTTATATTTATTTTTATATTTAATATTTTCATATTTATGTTTTATTTGTTTGTATTCTTGTTCTCAAAAAAGAAGAAATGAATCCAAAATCCAAACCAAAAACCGAACCCGATACTAAAAGTAAGCCACTCTTGATACTTGCAAGATTACAATAAAGCACACATTTTTTTTGGAATCAGGAAATATGCATTAAGTCAAATAAAAACTACATAAATAATATGAAAGGTATAAAAAAGGAAGATGTTTTATTTTAAATTTGTAAATATATTAATTTATTACTTTTTAGAAATATCAAAAACGAGCAGAAAAGAGTCAAATATTTTTAGACGTTTAATATTCAATGTTTTATTAGTTTTAATAAAAAGTTCTACATTTCTATGTTATATTGGTTTTTTTCGTGTTGCCACGCATTTAAATGAAAATTTATAGCAATAAAATTCATTGAAAAGTTTACAGATTCCTTTATCATTATAAATAGAAAATCATGATGCATATTTCACAAATGCTTAGCAAGTATTAATACTAAGCCAAAACAAAATAAGAAATCGTTTGCAAGGGAACACAGATGCTGTATCCATAATATCACCCTTCATCGCATGAAATACTCGCATTTTAACCAACTAAATCAGCGTTCTACGATGACTGCCTTTTATTTTGTATATTTTTAATTTGTATTGTCATTTTGTATTTGTTATTTTTAAGAGAAGGAAAAATATTCGCTATTTTTTTAAGAAACAAAATTCGACTTCTTACTTGGGTTTTTAGATTTAGTGAAAGATCAATATTTTGCGTCACTCTGATCATCAAATGCACATCAATGTCATCACCATCAATGCATGCACATTTTGGCGTTAAATCCTAGTTCTCAAACATCTAACTAGAAATTATTTTCTACTCTACAATTCTAAGAATATTAGACATGAGAATCTTTCTACGACTAATCCTGAACAAGTTAAGTAAACAATAGTGTATGAAAACACATAACAAGATTTAGATAGCAGAAAAATAAAATTTCAAAATTTTTATAAATATTTAAATTTGTAATTAATATTTCTGATCCAAGTGAAATCCTTTGATAATGCAATATTAAATTTATTACAAAATTATAGAATAACTAATTTTTAATTTTATTTTAAAATCTATTTGGCCAGAGATTATTTTCATTGGTTCTAAAGAAATATTCGTTAAAATTTTCTAACTAATCATTCCGTCAAGATGAAAATGAATTTTTGTGAATTTAATTTAAACAAATATAAAGTAAAATTATTCTTCTCAGATTTGTGAAGAAAATTTGCTTTATCATAACTGTACTTATTTTATAGTTATTTTGTGAGAATATCTTAAAAATTTCTCTACATATACAAAAAAAAAAAAAAAAAAATGAAAGAAAGCGGTATATAAATATTAGTGTAATGATAATGATAAAATAAGAGTAATGTATACAAAATTCGAAAGCTATGCTTTTATTTGAGGGATTATTACATTGTGAGCCGCAATCTCAATAATGTAACAAATATATCATATTATTCAATATCTTATTTTATATTCGTTAGCGAAACTGAAAAAGAAATTTTTTTGACTTAAAAAAATTATTAACACAACACTTTGCGAATTTCATTAATTTTTCCTCAAAAATTATATTTTTGCACATTATTTATTAATTCTTTTTCAATTTTGGTTGCAATGTTTTATTTCGAGGGAAGGAAATTCCATGTTCTTAACGATCTTCTGGCTAAAGAATTATTTTCTTTCTTCTGCTTTTTTTACAGTTTGTTTTGAAATTCAAGGTCATAAAGGTGTTTTTGCCCACTAAACAGGTATGCTAAGATATTTAATCTTAGATCTCAGTAAAATTTAAATGTACAATGAAGTTTAATCTAGTTATATTAATATCCCGTTTTAAAGCAACACTAGAGATTTTTTGCGACGAACCTCGTGATTTTGAAACGTGGTCAGATGCCAAGGAAGACGCCTCAGGTTTCATCTTCTCTCCATGCCTCCTCACCACACCAGCAAGAGGGCGTTTGGTCTCGACAGATTTAACATGCACCTAAATCACTTACATGGTTTTCTGTTGTGGAATTGGGTCTTGAACCGGAAACCAACTGGTTCCGAAGCCGAAATCTTAACAACAAGCCACTGCGGCCCTTAGATGCAAAATGAAATACATGATTATTTGTTATTCAAGATAATTTAATTTAGATCAATTATAATACGATTAAATGTAACTTAATACATCGATAATCGAATTAGAATTTAATTTTCAAAAAGATTTAATAAGGATTATTTTTAAATATACCATTAATTTCTCAAGACAGTTCATTTCTTCTGGATTGCGAAATCCTGAATTGACGGTAAACAAATATTTTTCTAGAGGAAGGAATACAATAAATTATAGATTTTATTAACTTACTTTAAATCGCTCTAAATCGAACATTATTAACAAGATATCTTTTATTTAAACAAGTGGGTACTTATCTCCCCGGAACCTTTTCGAATTATCTAGAAAGTAGTGACAATAATTTGGACCGAAATGAAGTCAGCAGGAAAAATGTCTATGTTTATTCTAAGGAATAACAACAAGTCTGCTCTATTCTAAGGAAAACCAGAAATTAATAATTGGGAATAATGCGGAATAAGGAATAATGGGCCCGGTAATTTAAAAACTTTCAAATACTGCCAAGATTAAAAGATGAGTGGTGAAAGTATTGGAATTCGAAATGTACAAAAGTTAATCTTAAATATACTTCAAAGTATGTTATTCACGCAATTCCGAGTTCTTAAAGAGCTTTAGAAATTCCAAATCACTATATTATTTAAATATTTGGTTTGTCGCTACGAATTCGCCTAAATTTGTTATTTTTCAGCCATTGACTTCATTTACCTCGTTTCATCTCTTTAAGTAAAGTTTGCATTCAGTTAGATGCTCAGGTTTATTTGGGTTAATAGAAATAATTGCAAAACTTAAAGGGTATCTGATTTGAGCTCCATCTCAAAAGATTAAGCTCTTAATGGATTCAGCTTCCTCAGTGTTTGTCAAAGATGTAATTCGGGGAATATTCAAATGTATTTGCTAGATTTGTACATGGAGTAATATTATTCCTGTTGCTATGATATTTACGAATTCTAATATACTTAAACTCTATAATGTTAGCTACAATAAGTAAATTGAATAGTAATTTGCTAAAAGCGTACTACTAACTGAAGATTTGATATTATTCACTTTTATTAAGTTAAAACGAATTTATTTGAAATAATTTATTTTAAGAAGGCAATAAAATAATTTTTAATAAAGAAATATAACTATATC
Organism: Argiope trifasciata; assembly: GCA_026543055.1. NCBI lineage: Eukaryota > Metazoa > Arthropoda > Arachnida > Araneae > Araneidae > Argiope > Argiope trifasciata. The sequence continues at coordinate 2,538,423 of JAPMOQ010009429.1, forward strand.
TTCAGAAATTTTCATCCTACATGCCAGAGCAATTCGTCACTTAACAAGTAACACCCCTGCTTTATTTTTTCAAATGTTAGAAGAAGAAAAAGAAATTGAATTTTTCGTAATAACAAACAAATCTTCCGGTTTTTCTACGCATCTGGTATGAACGTAAGACCAAATGTCCATACCAAAAAAGAAAAAAAAATATCAAACTTAATAATTATTAATTTAAAAATTTAACTTTCAAAATTTACAAAATTGAGATACATTCATTCGGTTGATTACAAGTATTTAAAATAAGTTTCGTGTTTACGTTATTATCAGCTCTTTATTCCAAGTTTAGTCTAACTTAATGAATCAATTTCGGTTTAAGAAATGACTTTCGGGAACAGGGCTCTTTATTTAAATCGTGGCCATGCAATATATATGAATTGCCATGTGTCTCTGCCCATTAGGAATGGTTCGGAATAATATATCTTACAATAAGTAGATGTTTACGTTAACACCCAGTTTTAAAGCAACATTTGAGCTATTTTGGGACGGATTTCGTAATTTTGAGCCGCAGTCAGATAACGAGAGTGACACCCGAGCTCCTCCCTTGCCAACCTTCAACACCACACCAGCCGGAGGACATTTGGCCCCCAACAGATTTAGAGTGTATCAGACCCTTTTGCAAGGCTGTTCTTCGGTGGAGTCAGGTATCGAGCCCTTAGGTTCCTAAGTTGTGCTCTTACCACTAAGCCACCGCGAACAGTAAGGTAGTCTTAAAGAATTTTGTATAGAATTAGATGTCCAATACAGACCTTCCCCCTCTATCCCAATTCTTGGCTGTATTTCGTCTCCTCAATGGCCTCTAATTTTAGAATAAGGGATTCATTGATTTACTAGCAGTAATTTTGATTTAATGTCCTTCTGCAATCATTTGGACGATTCGGTTTCATTGTATCTGTGCATATTTCAATAGTACAAAACACAGTAGTAATGCAAGAGCCCCCCCACCACCACACACACAATATTCGCATTATTTCAAAAAAATTCTATTGATAGTTTAAACTGTATTTTAGTTCTTTGAACAGCAATTTCCATTTGCTATTCTATCCTATAGGTAGCATGACTAAACATGAGCTTATGGCTAAATTCCGAACATCTCACCAAAAGGATTAAAAACAAGAAAATGCTTCTTTCTTTGGTAGTTTGAAAGATGAAATAGTAAATCTGGTTTATATTGAACAGCAAAATACAATGAAAGAGCCATCATTGGGATTTTGTCACGCCGAAAGCATACATTTATTTTGCCAACAAAGGAAAATCGTTGTTATAGCAAGTCTAGGGGAAAAATTCATTTTATGTCAAAAACTACACCACGCGGAAAAAGAATCCGATGACCCAATTCCAAAAAATAATAACTAAAAAAAAAAGTATTTTCTTTTTAGTTAAACGCGTTTTAAACTACAATTTATATAGATTGTTGTTACACGAAAAGGAAAATTTAATTATTGCATTTAGGAGTTCGATATGAAATCTCGCATTGTCTAAAATAAACTATTGAATTGTTCTTAAAAATTGCTTGGTATAGTTTCAAGAGCTGCATGTACAAATACCGTCTCCTTACAGCAAGGTTTCTAATATTTCTAGAAAATTACTGAAATTTGAGATATTTTTTAAATGGGCCGTGAGATTTTTCTTGCGACCGATTTCATATAATTTCAAGAAAAATTGCTATAGATCTAACTAAAAATTAAAAGCGATCATCAGAATTATTTTTGAACAGCTATCCTTTAATACAATTCAGTGAAAAAATTTAATCAGTCTCAAATTTCGAAAAAAGAAAAAGAAACCCTTTGATTGTATTTTAATCTTTAAAAAATGGAAATGTTTAGAAGTTGAGAAAGTAATATTGAGTACAATTTTCTTAGAAATGAGATTGTTCATAAGATAATAATATGTAGATACATTGATTAGAAGCCCTATTGAATTAAGAAAAATATTATACCACCAAAAATAAATTACATATTAAAAAAAAAGACACAAGGGAGAATGAAATCTCCCTTTTCCTTAATATAGTGGGTTCTGTGTTCAGCTGTGTCGTATAGCAAAGAAATTTGAGTATACATTTTTTATGCATTTTGAATTTTTTCACGCTTGAACTGCAAGGTCAAAAATTTGATACTAATCTAACAACTACCGTGCCAAGAACTTATTTCAAATTCAATTCAATTAAATTATTGTCTAGTAATTCCAAGTTCACAATTAATAATTAATCAATTGCCGCAATTTCTATAAAATGTGATGCAAATCTAAGAGTTTTGTGGTTAAGTCTAAGATAACAGTAGAATCTCATAACAGATTTGTAAATAGACAAGCAAAATTTTCCAAAAATAAGGTATTCAGAAATGTCTTATCTTCACAAAGTTAGTCTGTATCCTTTATACTCACAACATAGTATACAAGCTAACAAATTAGTTACGTTTATCAGTTACACAAAAGACTGAACGGAGATGTCAACTCAAATGAACTCGGTAAAGCTGCTGACATGACTCCAGTCTAAGCGTGTCGTCACACGTAGACAAATCTCCACCCCCCCCCTCAATAATATCAACTCTGTTGATGACTCAGTGTCCAGGATAACATACCAGTGTAATAGTAAAACCGTTTTTATACTTTTATTCATATTATAACACCTAGTTAAAGCTTTTATTTGATAATAAATCTTTTCAACTTTCCAAAAAGTGTGTTTTTATGAAACTTTAACGCTTTTGAGTCCCACAAGATGTACTCCAATATTTTCTATATTTTAAATTTATCTCATCTACACCAAAAGGCGACTTTTCCGTGCTATTATAAATTAAAAATCAAAAGTTGTTTTTTTTCTTTCCACCCTAAGGTACAGTCATTACTCGGAAACAGAAGTAAACTCTACTGTGTCTAAAGCATAACTTTGTAATAATATAGCATATTAACTAGCTAAATTACCCAAGAAATGGAACAATACACATATGGGATATGCATGTGTCTGTATCTCGTCTTTTTCTCTCTAGATCTCTATCTACATGATCTGATAATACACGAGGCGGATGCTGCATTTTACATTTAGGAATTCTCAGCCATTTTCCGCTTACAAAGGACCAACTTCGAAAGAGCAACTACTTCACCTGCTAATTTTAGTACTGATTTATGTCAGTTCTATTAAAATGCTATTCTGGATATATAAAATGCTATTCTGTCAATTCTAAATAAAATTCTGGAGCCACCCGATAATTATTTCAGCACGAAATTCATGACTCTGAAACATGGCCATGTGAAGAGGACGATACCTGACGTCGCATTTCTCTCCAAGCTTAGTAAGTGGTAGATTGACGCTTAATCAGATTTCAAAACCATGATCCTCTTTCCTTGAAGTCGAGTCTTTGATACGAAAGCCCGTATTCGAGGATTGTGGTCCTAGGTTGCCTGGCAAGATATCTTTAACTAATACTACGATTATTTCGATTGGTCGAATGTACCGGACGCTAGAGGCCCATTCATTGGCAGAGGTTTTTGAGGCTATTCTGTATTTAACAATTCCTTATTGTAAATAATATGGAATTCATAATTCCTTATTGTAAATAATATGGAATTCATAATTCCTTATCGTAAATAATATGGAAT
>JAPMOQ010009429.1:2542065-2571651 GCA_026543055.1 Argiope trifasciata
TTCCTTATCGTAAATAATATGGAATTCATAATTCCTTATCGTAAATATTATGAAATTCTAAGAATTTTTTTTTTCAAATTCCTTACCAGTTGGCCCCCATCATATGGAATCTAAATATAATTAAAAATGCAATTTTTCTGATATTATATTGTCATCGAGAACATATACTTGTAAAAATAAACTCAGAGCCCATCTAGAAATGAATGGAGCATCCCTAACAAAATTCCATTTTTTGAAGCATGGCACAAGTTAATATAAGATTTTAATTTTTTTCATCGAGTTATTTTCAGAGCTTTTTTTAGTGAAGTTAATGGAAATTTTAATTTACAGCTTAAACAGATGGACGAAGAAAATTTTCACATAGTTTTTGGTAATTTATATGCGCATCATGTAATAATTTACCACCTACTTTCATCATCGGTCGTCAAGAAAATATGTAATTCTCACGCAAACCATACATGCCTACAAACACGCAAACACATAAATATCGCATTAAGGCTAAAATGATATTAAAATTTTACGTTTCTTGCTTTTATATTAATAGTACTAAATTTTAAACGTACATAAACTTTACAGTACCGACGCTTGAATTAAAATGGGAAAAATGTCATTTTTCACATAATTTTATCATAGAAAAACGAAATCTTGACTCATTTTCTTCATAGTAATATCCTACTTTAATAATTTTAGGTATTTAGTTAGAAGTGAGAGATAAATCAAAATAACTTCCTGAAACAAGATTCTAGAAGTTCTGCATTGTGATTTTGCTTTTACTGATGAATCTCTGTAACTACTTTTAAAATAGGCTACCATGCATATTTAATGCACATTCCACTTTTAAAATATAATGTATTTTTTTTCATTTTTATGAGTAAATTTTATACTTAGTTGTTCATGAAAGTTGATGCAATAAGCCTTTTAAAAATTTGGAATTTTCCTTTATCAACTTTCATAATTTATATTTGTATTTGTATTAATTACAGACAACGGTAATTAGAAATTACAAAGTATAATAAAAATAGAGAATTGAGGCAGAAGTATAGAAATAAATTTATACTGGAAATATATAGTAATTAAGAGTCTCTATATAATATGCAAGAAGGAATCAAAGTCTATTCTTATAATTTCTATTTTATAATTAAAGAAAAATTGCATAAATGTATGATTCAGTTAAAACCGTGATATCGTTCCTGAATATTTTTTTCAGGGTTTGAAATTTTCAAAATGTATAGAGTTTTGGCTCAAGTAAGTGAATGTGTAAATATGAACAATTCCACCCTCTTTTCTAAAGAGCTTTTATTCAGATGGTTCATAAATAATATAAAGGAAAAATCTGACGGTACATGAAATGATATAAGTGCAACCGCCCTATACTATTATTATTTTCTTCCGCCATTCAGCTAATCTGCCTCTAATCATCCTGAAGGCGATTTTACTTTCTTGAATTTTTGTATCACCCTGTTTGTATTGACGAAGATTATTGTGGAACTTAAAAATTCAACAGTGTTCAGGAGACACTGTTGAATTATCTTTAAATAACTATTTCTATTTTTTCATCATGAGGGGTTTTATTTTAATCACTGCATGCTTAGATTCATAAAGATTCTCTGTCATTAGGAATAAACAAAAGGGGAGAGAAAATGGATTATGTATTTTTGTGAAAGAATTCGAAACCTTTACATTTGAAGATAAATAAAATGGAATGAAGCACACATTAAAGTTTTGTAAATCTATAAATAATTAGCCTTTTTTATATACTGGGCAAAAGGATTTCTCATGTTGATAGAATTAAATTAGATATAAAATAATAAATAAATAGTAATAAAAGATAAATTTGAAAATAGACTAAAAAACAATCAGAGATAAAATACGGTATATTGTTAAATAGTATATACGGTAAGAAATATTGTTGTAAAAATGTCGTAAATTTGGAATGAAAAAAAACTTAAGGAAAATCCATAATGATGTGCAAAATGCCTTGACCAGATCTGAAAAATATTATCTAGATAGGGACATATATACTCACGCGCTCATCAGTTTGTCATAAAAGTGATAATCCTTGAAAGTAATCCGGTGGCACAGTCTCTTAGATACAAGATTTTGTTAGATCATAAATGTAAGCTTGGTTCACATTCAATATGACGAGGTAAAGTTTGCTAGAACTCGAGTGTTGGGAAAATTTTTAGATCCTGTAACGATTATCAACTAGCCATTATTCGAAATTATGACATCAGTTCTCAAGACAGATCAATTTCAGTTCTAAAAGGGGATGTTAAGCCAACTAAAACTAAAAAATAAATTGTCAAAATGTAACTTCTGAAAGATGAATTTAAGATTTCACACTACATAATAAGTTTATTGCTGTAGTTATAGTAAGCTGAAAAATAAATGGATACTTCAAAATAAGCATTAAATTTATATAATAAACAATTTTTTCTATTGCATACATCCGATTTCCTCTATAAGAAATAGCAGCATTCCGATATTACCAAATTGATATATGCAAAATAATCACCATTTTAGAATTAAATGTTTGATCTTACGGATAATTCAAATAAACTCACATTAAACACTCATACCCAGTTATAACTCAAATAATGACCTTCGAACCGATTATTGAAGAATTGGTAGTCGAATCCCTTTTTTAAACTAATGATAGGAGCTTAAAAGCAGATTCAGATCAATTTTCCTAAAGAGAGTTCGTGCTGAAAAAAATCAAATCGTGTATAAAAGAACACCACTTTAACTTTTTGATCCATTTTTCATACGACAGGATCTGACACACCTCGCTATCTTATTATCGGCATCGTACACGATTCAATCACCCTCTTTAAGGATTTCTTTGTCTCTTTAATGCCTGGTAAGGCGAAAATAAGATCACCGAAAATTATTCCGTTGGAATATTTTTCTTCTTCTCAAAAACCACAGACAATCGGCAGGTTAAACGATAATGTTATAATCAATGTATTGTTCTTACACAAAAATTCGATCTTGATAAAGCGAGAATATTTTTTTATTGTGATTTCCATTTCAGTTTAATTGCTAAAGAGGATATCGAAAGTTTACTATCTAAAATTAACTTTATCTGGAGTTTTGCCATTTCATTCGGGAATATTCCAAGATTAATTTTGATAAGGATTCTTAGAAACGTCTCAAAACCCCCCGAGTAATTACTCCTTATCAATTTTGAGTACTTTTGATAAGATGAGCAATTGAGAATTAATTCATAATGATAAAAAGCTCTGCAGAGTAATAAGTTATTCCCCATTTGTAAAAGTATTATCAGCAAAAAAAAGCATTAAAAATTTATCGTATCGGCTTATAGATTTAATCATAATAGCAAATGTGCTTAATATTGTTTATAGTATTCTATTTTGAACACAACAGAGCTATATAAAGGATATGTTACGACCATGATCTGGTGATTAATATGAGACATAGATGTTTCTCTTTTAATTTCTGCCAGAGGGAAGGCTTTTAACTCTTTTGTATTTAACGTGCCCAAGGCCTATTAACTTGGTATTTTCTTATCGAATTGCATGTTTGAAACCATTACTTAACTGTTTTTGATGAGTATACTCGTTAAGGAAAAAGTACAATATTTTGCTGGATGACGAGCTTATTCAATAATAATTATTATATTTTTATAACAATTGTTAATTTTTATATTTATAATTAAATTATTTATTATATATATGTTTACGACAATTTAGATACGCGTTTTCCGAAGAGGTCGAAACAGTTAACTTGTTAAATATTCAAAACAATACTTACAATAAGAAGAAAAATTCGTTACGCCAACTCTGAATTCTAATTATATATTTATTTCAATAACAGTGAATTTAAATTTTATTTCAAAATGAAAACGATGATATAAGAATATAATGAGCGAATTTCAATTAAAATAAAATATTTTAAATACAAACTAAACTCGCAAATAAAGTTGAAAAGAAGGCAAGTTTTCCAGATTTCTTTTTTAAAAACTAGGAATCTTTAATTAGTTGGAGATATTTTAGATTTAATTATTGTCCCAATTCTTTCCCCATTGAATTCACTAAATTTTGAACGAAAGAAATTTTTAATTTCTGCCACTCTTTTTTTTCTTTTTTTTTTGCCACTCCAAATAACTACACATATGTTCAATGGGGATAATACATGACGTCTGGAATGAGGCTTTGAAGCCTTTCTGTGCATCAGTGAGCAACTTTTACCCAACAATTAACGAATATGTTGAGATTTATTACCTTTTCAACAGATGTATGTTCCCTCGTGCTCTAATTTTGAGGCAATTTGCTTGGCATTAATCTCAAAATATTAACATAACTATAATCATTCATTATTTCTTCAATTAGAACTAAATTGTCTTCTGCTTTAGCTACCAAACCATCACAAACCATAATTTAACAACTTTGGTCTTATAGGTCCGGTCATATTGTGAATCCAATTCAGCAATTGCTAAACAAAGCAGCCTAACTTATACGTCTCTTTTGCTGCATTTAGGTATACATTTACAGTTTCGATGTGCATATGAAATTACGTCACCTAGCTTATCATACCTTTGAGGTATTATGCAGATTCATCAATGCAATGCATTAACGGATTAGGTCGAAATTTTGATGTAAATCATTTGTGCTTGTAAATCCTTACGCTTAATCTCATCTATCTAGATCTTAGAGTTTTTGGAGTTATTTTTACCTCAACTCACAGACAGGTTGATATTTGACGAATTTCATCCACAGTGGGATTGAAATGTATAGTTTTTGGTGAAATACGTCATGTAGATATGTACAATTTATTGCATTTTTGAATTATGGCATTTATTAAACAGGGAAATATAATTTCAAAGCCATTTTGGACTTAGGATGGTTTAGATTAGTTATATTAAGTCCCCTTTTAAAGAAATAGTAAGGCTTTTTTGGGATGGATCTCGTAATTTTGAGCCGTGATCAAATGAGAAGGACGACCCCTGAGCTGGCACCCCTCTCCAAATTTCCATACCACACTAATGGGAGGGTCTTTGGCCCCTATGGATTGAAGTGAACTAGACCCGCTTACACGACGGTTCTTCGGTGAAACCAGATCTCGAACCTAAAACCCTTCATCTCCGAAGCCGAGGTCAGAGAATAAAATGTGGAGATTAATACAATCGTGGGTTGAATTTCTTGACATTTATAGTGCTGTCTCTTTGCATACCTTATACACAGGAAAATAATAAGGAAACCAGCTATTAAAAATCACATGAGCTACTACTTTTTATTTGAAATTCAAGTTTTTAAGAACATTTAATTTTTGTTTATCAAAATGGAATTTCCTGATCGCTTTTTCACATTTTCCAACATCTTAGAGGATTAAATTTTTTTATGCTTGTACATTTTACATGGTGATACATTAACGTTACATTTCTAAACTTAATGCTTAGTACGCTAATAAAAGTACACTTAAATTAATTTTAATGAAATGTAATTTAATACATATATACATCCAAAACAATCAACAGTATACTATATTCAATCTCTCAAGCCCCTCTCTCGAGACATAATACACATTTATTTAATTGCATTCACGCCACGCAAGGGAAAGCAAGTACCCACTGATTTTTCAAGTCTAGATTAGGTCAATCTATGGCTATAGAAGTTTTGTTTTCGCTGTGGAATCTCGAGTGATCCATCTCATTTCCATCGGAGGAAGGCTTCATCATTACTTACAGTAACGTTACGCGTGAATGCACTTTAATTCCCACCTCTCGTAGCAGAGTCAATAGGGGTTTTCTGGATCTGCTGTCGGAATCTCCTGGGTAAAATGTTTGAGAACTCGTTTCTGCTTCCTAGGGGTGTAATATCCTTTGATTCTTTCCCTTTTCTTGTTTCGTCGTGTTCGATCCAATGCCAGCGCTAGTTAATAGAGAAACTCAGACACTTATACCCCTTTTATTTTCCCTTCACTAACTATGCTTGTTCTGGAAATTTCTTTGTGGAAGTTGCAGTGGTGCATTCATAAGTTCAATATCGGAAATGGCATTAATTATAAATAAAAAAATTAATATTGGCATTTAATTTTAAATAATGCGAAAAAATCGAATTTGTAGCCAGATTTATAACTTTGTGACTATGGCCTTTGTGTCAGATTTGAAATTTAATATTTTTGATGTCTTTAGTAAAAATAGCTGAATTATAATACCGTTCCATTCTGAAAGAGCGCTTGGCCTTTTTAGTGGATACGCCTGAGTTAGCATCCCATTTCCATGCTTCCATGCCATACTAGCATGAAAATATTAGCAGTCTAGCAAATTTTGCGTACACCAAGTTCACTTATACAGCGACTCCTGCGGTGAAGCCGCGTTTCAGGGCTGGTATAACCTGGCTCTAAAGCCGAAATCTTACTACAGAGCCCGGTCGAAGTACCTTTTATCTCCTTACTCACTTGTCTGGGAAGAATATAGGTAATTAAAAAATTCGGGTAAATATAAGATTAATAATTCACTACAATGGAAGCAGAAAGAGGGCCACTGTTTAGAAAGGATAATAATGATTCAGATTTTCCATTTATTTTGAAACTTGAGTTTATCGGTATATAAATTTCATTTATAGGTTTTCATTTGTAGGGTTTTGTTTACAGGTTTCCACTTCAAACCACCTAAAGATTTAATTGTCAGAGCAATGCTTTACATATTAAAAAAATCAATGAAATACTGGTTTCTTTAAAAGTTATAGTGAATCATCATCCACTTTATCTCCTAAGTAAAACACACGGCTATTAGATTATGAATCACAGTATTAAGCAATTATTCTGCAATTCAACATGAACAGTTTTTCAATTCATGTTCAATTAAAATATCAGAGAGTACTTTAACGTTTCAATAAGTATAATCTATATAAATAAAAATGAATGTTTGTATGTTATGCGCTGCCGTACCGCTCATTTAATTCCGATAAAATTTCGTCTACTTATCACTTGCTCTTACAAATTAAAATTATCTAATACATAAAAAATATTTTCGGATCTATTTACCGCATCTATTTACTATGGATAAACCACCAAATAACTCGCCAAGGAGACAGCAGATTCAGTAAAAATGCTAAATTCAAGCTAGACGTTAATATTTTATAAATTTTGTATATACATACAATGCAAGACTTTCTCTGAGGCAACAGTTTTATTACAGAGTGCGCGAGAAAGTTTTAGGGGAACCAGCCCTATAGGTATGAAATTTTAACTAAACATTTAATAAAATTTTAGCGTGTTTTTTCAGTGACTTCCGAAAATATTATGGTACAAATTAAAGATTATTAACTATATTAAAGATTTTGTGGTATAAATATATTTTCTATGTTTAATCAGTTTTAAAAGGAAATATTTTAATCACATTTTCTAATATTAAACTTCATAATACTGAACGAATATTAAACGAATCACGAGATACACTAAATAGTTTCTTTCATTACCATTCTGAAAGAACACCAAGCTTTACAATTCTAAAATAACACACAAATCTAATACATAATAATGAATATTTTTTTGTAGAGTAGAATAATAAAAATAGAATAAATCCTATCTATGCTTCTCCTTTATATATCATTTAATTTCAACGAATGCATTCGTTGCCGACAAGAAAATAAATGTCATTCTTCCTATCATTCTTAATTAAACGAGATAACCATTTCAAATCCAAACGATATTTCCTAAATTATTTCTTCTGCTGCAGCAACGCGCTGGGCACCAGCTAGTAATATAAATATAATCTTTATTGGAGAATGATGCATTAAGCATTAATATTTTTCTCTGTTTCTAGTCATATGAAAGTTTCAGAAATGTATTTTATTTCTCATTTAGCTATGAGTCTGCTTATTACTCAGTATTATTACGAATTTCGAGCAATTTTTTTATCGAGTTTAGTTGCATTAATGATCTATTCGAAACAGTCACGAGAGCAGTTATAGAAAAGATCTTGTAAAGCCCAATCAGATGACGAAGAGGGCCATTCTACATTCAATTCAAATTGGCTAAGAATTTCGTGAATTCTTTCTAACAAGTTTAATTTTGTTATGTAAACCTCCCATTCGGAAGCAGCACGAAATCAATTTTAGAACAAACCTCGTAATTTCGAATCACATGTATAAAATAAGGACAGCTCAGCTGTACCCCCTCTCCAAATTTCCACACCATGCGAAAGCAGGATTAAGTACTAAAACATCATATATCGTGTACTAATCCGGCAAACACGTTGGATCGTTTGTGGAATTGTGTTCTGAGCTTGGTTTAGTTTAGTTTAATTATATTAACGTTCTGTTTTGAAGCAACGCGAGGGCTGTTTTGGGACTGACCTCGTAATTTTGAATCGCTGTCAGATGACGTGGACGACACTTCAACTGGAACTCCCTCCTTCTGGTGTGGTGTGGAAGTTTGGAGATAATGTTTGGCCTCTAGACCAATTTAGCTACATCTGTGTTTCAAATAATATCGGCTGTAAAATGTTACCATTTGGCATAATAAAGCTATTAGATGGCTGAAAGAGGAGAATTAAATTAAATTAATTATTTAATATTTTGTCAGAATTAAAGTTTGAAATTTATGATATTTATTTTATGATCATTCTATGTAAGAAACACCAAAACCTCAATAATTAAAGATATTACCATTTGTAGTATAATATCAATACTTAATATTATATAATAAGTCCTTCTGACTAAATAAGCTTCACTAGATCATCTAACTTTATTTAAGATGAACCTATTCTTTAAAAAAATTACTTTCTGTTGCTACCAAGTTCATGCCGATAATCTTCGTATTCTCGACTTGTTTAAAAGTTCTTCATTAATTATAAGAACTACACATTGTTCCTGCAACAATTTCTGTTAATTAGTAGCACATATTTTAGGGTCCCTTATTGTTATGTATTAAATTTCGAGGACACTAGTACATCTGATCTTTTGCGTATGTAGATGAACGTTAATTAAAATCTAACTTTTTTTATATTCTGCTGATGCAGAGAATTTTAAACTTCATTTTCCCAAATTAATTAAAGTACGTTAGTATAAGCAATCTTAATGAGTTTAAACTACGTATGCAACTAACAGTTTTTAACAGATAATTTTCACCAGAAAGTTTAAGAATCGATTTTCAAATCCGAAATCGGGAGACTTGTTTCACATAATGAATGATATTAGAATTAAAATAAACTTAAATCTTTTTTATAAGTGAGAGAGCTTTGGACGAGCAATAGATCTCTAAACTTCCATCGACAATCACATGAAAACTGTTTTAAAATTGACACTAAAAAATTCAATCTGAATCTAAACTGAAATAATTTATTTCAAAAAATAATGTAATATGAGGGCCAAATGTGATTTTGACTGAAAGTAATGAATATTTATATTAATACTAGTCTCTTCTATTTATAAGTGCGATAGAAATTCCATATACTGAAATTTTTACGGAATTTTTCCATTTCAATACAAAAACACTTTCTCTATGTTGAATAAAATTTCTATATATCGGATGGAGATATTATGAATCGCAATTGCAATCAAAAAGTGACCACTGATTTCTTTTATAATATTGAACATAAATAAGAATAAAGTTATTTCGCCGATTCTTACTGTTATAGAAATTTTCAGAAGACAGGAAATAGTTCAAGAAAAAGCAATAAATACTTGCCAACTGTTAATCTGAAGTTCTATTACATGAATTTCTTTCCTAATTTGGAGCAGAAAATTCAGTCCATTTGATTAAATATGAAAGAGAATTTGATTTCAGTGAAAAACATAACATTGGAAGAAAAATGCATAGTGAAAAGCACGACGAAAAGCTATGAAATTCGACAATCATGACATCTACATTTTTGAAGTATCAATGTTTTTCTAAATATCAAAGTTATTTTTAAATGTCACTGAACATAAATTTTTAGAATAAATTTCTTTATTAATTTAATTCGTTAGAGTCTTCTTTAACCTTAAACTATTTGACGTGTAAAATTGATTTCAACTCCGTGGGTGCATTTAACTGTTTTGACTCGTCATGCATTCGTTTTGCTTAAGATAAGGGCGACGAATTTAATTAGTCATTCAAATTGCTAAATCTACTACCTTTATTTTGTTTCGAATCTGCAATATTATTTATTTACTATGTTAATATTTCCTCTGGAAAGATTTTATAGGGTTTCTTAATGAATGTTATTCATGTAGTTTGATTGATTTCAGAGGCGTTTTGACACAGGAACCACATTTGTCCAATCTACGCCCTGCAAATGGTGTTATTAATGTAGGAGCAGGAATTACTTTTTCCTTTATGATTCAAATAGAAGAACGAGCCATGAGCTTTCTTATATCAAGAAGTTAGTTAAGTACTAATGCTGCAAGGATGAAATATAAAAAATTCTCAACTTGATTCTAATATTATTTCAATGACTTTTTAACGTCTTCACTAAATAGAACTTTGCAGTTTCGTTACAAAATACCAATTCATTCATCAAGAAATTAAATCTGAGCCAAACGCAAAATTCTTTTCGAAACGATTGACAGCAAAAATTTCATTACGAAAATGATAAAACATTTGTTCAATAAGTTTCTGTATATAGAAATATCTATGAACCGAACTTTCTCTGCATCAGTTTTTCCCAATGATTTTTCAAGTCCAGTAAATAGAGGTAAAGCAGTATTATTAATTTCCTATTTCTTTTTAAAGAGATTAGAAGGCTGATTGGTAGAGTCTCGGCTTCGCATTAAGAGGTCAGGATTTCGATAAATATTAAGAATGAACTTGCACTATGCATGTGAGGGCAACTTTCAATGAATCCGCAATCCTGGGACCGATGCTGTCATGTTGGTGTAGTGTGGTATGACATTTGGGAGCGTATAGCTCCTTTTCGGGTGTTACAGTATGGTTACCGTATAGAATTACAAAGTGACCTTCTTACAGCCGTTGTTTAGCATGAAAACTGGATGTGAATTTACAGGATAGAGCTGTCTTAAATATGGTGCTTTTTTTCAACATTTATATTTTAGATACTATAATTTTAAAATCTAGAATTCTATTCGTTAAATTTATCAGCAAACCACAAACTGTCGAGCATAAAATTCAAATCTAGGGAATTTAAATACTATACCACGAACATATTTCAATATATTGATTATTTCTCCTTGAAGGTAATCCTGAGAGTAATGCTTAAACAAATTTTATTTATCATTCTATATTGAAAACAATTTCATTCGTATTGACAAATTCAACGAAGTATACAAATAAAAGCAAAGAAAATAAGTTCGGAGATTGTTTATTGTCATTCGGGTATTCAATAATGAAGCGATTGTACTTTTGAATTAGTTGGCATGGTTTTTATATAATTGAACACTTAAATATTCACTAACAAAATGAAAGCAAAACATAGTTACGATTAATTGAGACTGAAGTCTAATTTTCCTACTAAGATCTAAATGTTTATGCATACTTCTGTTTTTTCCCTTCAAGACAGTTATGTGGAAGCTAACTAGCTGATTCTCGCTTATATAGCCTTTTGTATTTTTTATAGCTTTCAGCTACATCTTTCTAAAATCTGAGAAGACTAAGACAAAAACATATAGGGAAAATAGTTTGAAGTTTGGATATAAAGTTAACTCCTGCCTTGATAGCATTCGGATTTTGAATGATCCAATAGACGCGTTAAAAATATGAGTATTGGTATTAGTTACAAAATGACTATCACTGGTCTATGCACCAATAAATTTCGAGGAAGGCACATACCGTGCCTTCTTCATTAACTTCCATTGCTTAATTCTTTGATTGAAACGGGTTTAGAATATTTTAAACATTTCTTCCCTCAAGAGGCGATGCATTACCGCTTTGTGATAAAGGAAAACTATGTCCGATCCTTTTTCGTCTGCTTCATTAGTCCACAGAAGAGAAGTGAAATGTGTTTTAGATATTTAATGCTCACACACAGATGTGACGAGTAATCGGAAACTCAAAATGGCTGGAGGTTTCGATCTTTTGCTTATCATTTGAATAGAGCTTTTAAGCAAGCAATACTCGGCCCACCCAACAGGATGAAATAAAGAAATATTCCTCTTATTCGAATCTTTGCTATAAAATGCTTCTAACTTCGTTATGAATCAATTCACGCTATAATATCATTAAAACTAACGTTAATAGTTTATGTTTTTTAAATAATTACGGAAATTTCACGGATAAGATAATCTATTAATTAATATAGGTAACACAAAGGATATCAGAATATAAAACTCAAATTTTGCGATGCCTTAGAAGGATTGTCCACTCTTTAATTTACCGGAAGTGAAACTCCATAAATTGTATTAGTTCCTATTGGATTTTAAAACTCCTTTTTTAGATTATATAAGTAATGTAAAACTAAAAATTTGATGCACAGAGCGAATATGTTTCTTTTACTCTTGGATTAACATATTAAATTTGTATATTGACCTCTTAAGTACATTTCGAAAGTATATAATATGAATATAGGGTACATCTGTAGAACATAATCTTAGTGAATATGCACCAAATATCAAAATATAACTGAAAAACAAACTGGCTATATTACTACTTTTCATCCATAACCTTTTTCATTCATTATATTTTGGGTTTGGCACTTTATGGTAATCTTAATTGCATTTGAATAGGCATTTTGTTACTGTATCTTTTCTAGCTGACCGATATACAAATATATTTAATATTGGTAGGTAATCTTAATGTCAAGAACAAATAACGAAAGTTCATCTTTCTTGTTTTTGGTGACTTTGAGCTATAGCTTTCATGTACCCATGAAAAGGCAGAATAGCATACAGCCGTTTTAGCCAACTTTGTCCAAAGGTCCCTACATCCCCAAGGGGTACCTCAAAATGAGGATGAGAAGTTTCAGGCAATCTATTTATATTTATCCTACAAAGTAATATAGTAATGGTTATTGTTATGTATTATTTAGTCCCCCGGGAGAGCACCTCATAATTGAGGATAAGAAGCTCCAGCATAGGCGTTGATTCCCGCCTCCCTTGTGGGTATACGAAAAGGTGGGCGTCTAGCCCCTCCCATCGATGACGGGAAGTACTTCCTTAAGGAAGAGTTACTATTATTCTAAGCAGAACGGCAGTGAATAATTGTACCGTGACCGGTGATTGTCCTTAGGACTCAATAACAGTTCCCACCAGTACTGCTGTAGCAGTGGTACGGTGATTTAGTTTTTTATCCGCATGTCTTCAGGGTGAGTCAGTGACATGATTTGCCTGCCATATGCCCTTGCTGCTGCAGAATATTCCAAGTCTCCTCCAGTGAATAATTGAATCCGAGTCCAAAAGAATTTTTCACCTTGTTAAGATGAATGCAGGCAAAACCTTTTGAAATTACAATGAAAGAAAGCATTGACAAAGAACCGCAAGCTAAGATATAGGCTCTTGGAATAAAACATAAAACGAATGAGAAATAAAAATGGATATTCAAGCGAAAATAAGATAAAAAATATGATATTGAACAGTACTAGAATGAACGTCCATAAAATCCTTAATTTTAATTAAAATTTTACAGTATTTTTTATAAAGATTATATCTACATTTCCTTCTTCTTGCGTTTGTGCGTTATCATGTTTACCAATTCATAGACAGAACTATGATCTTTAATTATACGATTTCTAACATGGAGAGATTCATCAAAAATTCAAGGTAAAATTTTTTGACAACTCCCATAATTTCTTCAATTTGCACGAGAAATATTAAAGAAAATCATGCATTTAATGATAATTAATCATCCAGAAAAAAAAAACGTATTATTTAGTATAAAATATTTTATTAATATTATTGGGTTTTTTTTGCCAAGAATTTTTATTCCTGAATTATCTTTGTTAAACTATAAGTAAAATATTTTAAAAGCTATTATTTTGTATTTTAAATTATAATATTTTGATTTATATATTTTACTCCCAATTGTCATTTAATCAAATTAAAATCAGATCAAAACATAATTACGATTCATATTTTAGAAATATAATTGATGGTGTAAAATTGTTTGAAATATAATTTTGATGATTAGCGCATTAGTAAATTCGTCCAATTTCTTAATTAGCTTACAAAAATTAGCTTGGATTGTAAATTCAGCTTCTTTTTGTTATTAAGAATGCTAAGTGGAGCAAATACATTTGGATTTGTAGATTTTCTCTTCCATTAGCGTTAAGTGGTTGCTTTTATCATGCATTTGATAGAAAACAAGATTAATTTTCTTTGCTTCACTTGTTCCTCGCAGCTGTTAGACAAACAACAAACATGCTAATAACAATTTCAGATGCGTGGGCTTAGCTGTTCAAAATCACTTAGCGAAAAATTTGATGATTTGAGGGATTTAAAAATTTAAGAACTCCACTCCTCTTGGCCAAGCTCTAAAGTGAGTGGCAAATGTTAATTTGTAAATAGCAGAGAAAGGTCCTTTCATGAGTTAGATTTATAAAGAGGGTATTTACATATTTTTAGAATGATTTCAGCAATAAATTTTAAAAGCAAATATTTTGGAATAACATTTTCTGGAAACTAGTTAGATTTAAAATGAGAAATATGTTTTGCTGCTTTTAAATTAATTTGTCTTTTAAAATGTGGCATATAGACAAGCTGTGAATCGGAGATATTTTTACGCTTTCCCGAAGAAAAATATAAGAATTATTAAATAGTATTTCCGAAAGAAAGAATACTATTTAGTAATTCAAATACTGTATCAAATGCGTGACATCAACATTTCTAAATGCAAAATAAGCAACATTATTGATCGGAGAGGAAAAGCCAGTCGATCATTCTTTATACTTGAAATAAGCCTCTAATATAAGTGAGGTTTCAAATATTTCTGAAATAAAATCCGTAATAATAAGACCGTTTCAGAAGTGAATATCAAAACATATCAATACATATTTATAATAAAATAATTAACCGAGATTTATAACTTTAAAAGCTAAAGAACATACTGTTCACTAATTCTTTCTGATGTATGTAGCCCAGTGCAGAATAATTCACACAATCCTGTATGAAAATAATTAAGTTTAGTTTAATTTAGTTATATTAACATCCCGTTTAAAGCAACACAAGGGATATTTGGTGACGGACCTCGTAATTTTGAACCAAGATCAAATGACGAGGACAACACCTGAACTGGCACTCCCCTCTCCATACCACACCACACCAGCGGGAGGACGTTTGGCCTGACAGATTTAACGTTCAAGAGACCCCCCTCACACGACGGTTCTTCGGTGGAATCGAGTCTCGAACCTGAAACCCTCCGGTTCCGATGCTGAGACCTTACTATCAGGCCACCGCGGCCCCGAAAATAATTAAAGGGAGCTAAATGAAAACACATTGTAACATTTCATGAGAAACGGAATTGCCAAAATAATTACAGCATACAGCATGCGATATTACAGAAATAGGTTCTATTTACTAACGAAAACGCAGAGAAAAAATCTGCCAGCCTGGTGTGAGAAATACTAAAAAGGTTTCAGTAAGGGAGTTATAAATATCGTAAACTTCTCAAATCACCGTGAGAATTAAAAAAAGAAGAGAAAAAAGGCTAAAATTAACTCAAACTATTATCAAGAGAAAATGATACTTCCAATATTTACGAAAGAAATTCCTATTCCTTATACTAATAAATTTTATGGTTAAACTTTATCAAGATAAAGTTGTGATTTATTCTTCGAAAAGTACCTCCACACTCCTTGAATGAAATCTGAAACAGGCATTACAAATTAGGTTTTTAACATAATACAGCGAACTCCTCTGGGACATCGCAGAATATAGATGATGTCGCATCTATAGGCACAATGTCGCATAGCCCCTGTAAGCCATTGCGTCTTTTGTCTGGCGGAAAAAGGTTTTTCTGAGAGCGCAAAGCTTCCTCGATGAATATGGTAAAAAGTGAAAAAAAAAAGGCGGGGGAAGGGGTAGGGAATGAAAATCCTTAACTTTGGAAATTTTGCGACAAGCCCTTCTATGATGAAAATTTCGACTAGCAAACTTATAGTCCAAAAGAGAAAAAAGGGGTATTTGATCGAGCATTCAATAAATAGCCTTTATATTTTAAAAATTTATTAAATGGTGCTAAATCTTTCTAAAAATACTAACTACAGTAATGACTATTTTTTCTGTAAGCACATCTTCTGTACTAACGGAAAAAATATTTGCAATTATGCACATTATTGAGAGCTGAGTGAATAAATCTAAGAACATTGAGAATGGCAGCATCAAATTTTGGAAGTATTATCATCATGCTTTAATTACATATTCAATATTTTCCTGCTCTGCCTTAATTTCATATCTAGCTAGTTTAGAATTTTGCATTAATTCAAATGTTATGTCTGGTTATTACCAGACCTTAATTTTTTTTATGCATTTCAGATTTTAGTATTGTGATGCCCAATATTTTTCTTCTCACAAAAAAACTGACAAAACTGTCAGATATAAATGTTTATTCTTAGTAAATGAGATATTCTAAAATCAATAGTAAAAATAATCAATTTCAATGTAATAAAATCATGACTGTAAAATTCAAATACTGATTGCAAAATAATGCAAGTTTTATTTGACTTTATAAAATTGACAATAAAACTAATATTTGACACTATCGCAAAACTAATTGCGAGAAGAAAATCTTAACCCTAATACTAGGATTAAAATTCGGTTTGATATAAATATTTCTCACCCACAACTAATCATTTTTGTTTACATTTTCATAAATCTAAACAAATTTCTTAACTAACTGAACCAAAATTTCATTTCTTGAGGGTACCATTCATTTTCCAGAGAAAAATACACTCCAGTCGTTTTAAATTGGTCTATCTCTGAAACGACTCATTAGCACCTGTGTATATTTTTAGCACACAGAAATCAAAATATCCTATATTTTAAGAATTCAGTTCAATAAAAAAATTGTTAATTGAATCCTGCTCAAAGTTTTATATATGTCAACGATCAAAAGATTTAACGCAATATTGACATTCTATTGGAAAGCTCAATCTCAAAACCATTTATTGATTCGTATTTTATCTGAGACTTATAAAAGAATTTATTTATTACTATAGGCAAAATTAAAGTTAATATTTACATTTTCCATTCCAGAAATAATTCAAGGGGAAATAAATTAATTTCATTAAGAGTTATAACTCCTTTTCGTGAGTAAGGTTGAGACTAAAATGTGGGTAGTTCGTGAAAACATCTCTATACACGTCATTTTAAATATATTAACAGTTAATGAATCTATCAAGAATATTTTAGCCATCAAAATCGATTAATGAGACATTGCAATAATATTATAACCGTTTTGCTTTGTTCTATGACGTTCTTTGGTGATATGACTATTTCAAATTTAATTAAATTGTGCACCAAAGCATCATTGGACATTATTAAAGCATATATACGATATGCGTTTATAATTACTTTAATTCAAATAGTCTCAAATCAATCCAAAATTATTTGAATCCAAGAGAAATCCGATTTGAGTAAATAAAATGTATTAAAATTTTGAATTTAAATTTTAAGCTTTCGTTATATTCTTTAAGTCGTTTTTCCAGAATATCAATACATATTTTTCTATGTGCAAAATGGTCAGATAATGGTCTTACGCCATATTCTTCAAACAAACCAACTCAAAAAAAGAACCCATAGCATAAAGAAATACTTTGATGAAAATTACTTGATACAACCATCTCTCAAAATCTAACAGAGCGATCAACAGTGGCGAAAGAATGATCGACCAATTTTGAGACATCAGTTTATAGAAGAGAGGTCTTGTCTTTTCCGATGAAGTATAAAGATTCCCAAACACACTTTTCTTTATACTGCCAAAGCATTAAGAAAATTACTCTTTACAGAATATCCTATTTAAAAATGCCTAACCTGCCGGCTGAATTCTAGGCAGCCGAGAGAGATTTCGACGCTAACGATCCAATGCACTTAGACGGCAAAAAGCCCGTTACAAATGATTGCCTTCAAGCTGTTATTTCTGATAATTTTTTTGCCCGTGACAAAAGAAAGCGTGCATTTTCGTCGTCATCTGAAGCACTTCAAAAATGCATCGCTTTTCAAAAATAAAGAAAAATCTGAAATGAAGCTTGAAACAAATTTGTAAAATGAGAATAATGCTTTTGAAAAAAATGCCATATTGGAATGCTTGTTCGAAACAAGCTTTGCAAACTAAATGAATTGTTCAAAGCTGCATTCTAAGGGGACAGTGGACTTCAAAATCATTAAAAATAGACAAAAACATGATATTTTATTTTTATAATCTCATCACTAAAATATATACTTATATTCAACTAAAATAATGTTATAAAATATGTTGTTCATTAAAATCAATATTTGAAAGACTTGGAGGAAAAAGAGTACAGACTTTAGACTTTTCTCAAGATAAATTATAGTTAGGTTTAAATATCTTGCTCTAGGCATGCTAATTTTTTGAAGAAATTAGATAGAATTAATAATAATGATTTCAGTTAAACATTAAAAGAAAATAAATATGCATTTATATTTTGAACTATTTCAGATAATTAAAAGTCAATTTTAATTCAGAAAAACAAAATTCATTTGAAAATTCAGTAAGTGTGCATAAAAATATTTCTAAAAAATTATTTTTCAATTGGAATTATAAACCATAAGCAATTTTGTTATAAAAATATTGAAATTTTATACTAAGAAAAAAAAACAGTATAAAATATTAAAAAATTAATCGGTCTGGAATATTTTGAAATTTAAAAAAATATCTATATCCTAATTTTTTTTTAAATAAAACATTTCTCTTAAAAACTTTTTAACGAAATTTGACTTATTTATATTTTAATTCATAAGTATAAAAGTTTTTACGCATAAGTGAATAATTAGTAATGTCTAACAGAGTCTACAGTTTCCTTAAAAATGATCCTGAACGATTATAACGCAGTTATTTAGTTCTTACAAAAATATACATATTCCATATATCTCCTAAATGAACTATTTTATTTGCAGAAGGGTAAGTATAAAATATTAATAATACTATAAAAATTAATAAAATACCACTAATTAATGGATAGTTTAATAAATATTATTAATATAAAATCATGCTCTCCCTTTTTAATCCTCACAATTCGGTTTGCCTTTAATCACTGCAAATATATAACACTTGAATATAATTTAACACTTTTGCAACAAAGTTAATATCTATTCATATTATAATTCATTTTAATTGAAAGATAATAACTTAGTTTATTAAATTGTACACAATTACTGAAATGTAATTCCCATGTTGCTCGACTAAAAAGGGTGATTATAAACCTTTTTAAAATTGCGTCATATCTTAATTTAACATAAGATATGACGTATATGTTTTAGTGTATAGCATATCATAATGGAATTAGTTCGAAAACACTGTTCCTATCCCTAATTTTTGAGCGCTACTCATCAAAGTATATCCAGCTTGTCTTACAATTAAGTCCTCCATTTGAACTTCCAACTTCCACTGACTTAGAAGGTACAAACTATTTTCTATTTCATTTATAAATTCAAGGATTACTTCATAAATTTAAAATCTGGCAATTATCTTTTAATTATTTGAAATTATGATGATTTTGATTTGAGTAAAATAATGCTGGAAGCAAAACAGTGCAAAAAGTATATTTCGTTATTGTTATGTAATAGAATTATAGTTGACTTTAGGATTCAATATTTTTTCTATGATATTATCTATGTTACACTTATTTTCATTAATTTTTAAGAATGTTTATTGAAATGAAAGTGTATGGTTATGATGAGGTATTTGAGTTTCTTATGGGGTATCTGGGAGTAACAAGGCCTCTTGGTGAGTAAAGGATTATCTTAGACTTCGGGCTAGTCAGAAATGTATACAAATTAAATTTTAAAAGTTTCTTGATATGCAATATTGCGTAAAATATTGGCATATTAAAATGAAAAAGTGAAATTTCATAAGGTCATACTTTCAGGGTTATGTTGTGAGGAAGATTTTTCAGATCTCGCAAATCAATTGTTATTTGAAGTGACCTTTAATTAAATTCTGTTATTGGAATTTTTTACTTATAAATATTTTTATTTTTTGGAATAAAATCATTAAAAAATTCTTTCTTACCTGTTTTTGAGGAAAATAAACTCCATAATTTTAATAAGTTTTAATCAATAATTATTATTTGAATTTTCAAAATGATTTTTTTCCAATTCCTAAGCTATAAGTAGAGTTATTTGATGTTTAAGGAATTTTTATGAAAAATTATTCAGTCTTTTATTATAAAAATTCTTTCACTTAGCTTTTTGATACGCAGTAGACAGCCTTTTCGGTTGTTTTGTTTTATTACTTTTTAATGAAATAAAGATCCGTTTAACTCACTTTTGTGCATTAGTGAAATTAGTTAAATAATTGAAATTAGCAATTATTATTTTCAAAGACATTAGATACTAATTTAAAAATACATTTTTTAAGCATTTGCAATTTGTTAATTACTTAAATTTTGGTTTTGATTACATATGTTAAAATTTATCAAAATAGAAAATATGTCATGATTAACTTTTGATCATGTGTCTAAGTCAATACTTTTACTTTCATTAGAATAAATAATTTTTATGGACAGTATTAAAAACGATTTTACTCAATTTAATATCATAAAAATATGTTTCCACATTTCTGACATTTCAAGATTCTTTCGATTGCTTTTACTCCTTCGCAGTATAATTCCAAATCTTCAAAAGACCAAAGAGTGGAAAATTGACTGAAACAAGCATTAATTTTTCGTAGACACTTCTTATAATCTCATTTATTTACAAAATCTTAAAACATTTTGATTTAACTATTTTGCGTTTGGTATTGTTTAATTATATTCCTACATTGTACAATACTTAGCAACTCACACAGGAAAAAGATGCTAAAGAATGGGATATCCAAAGGTAAGGAAAGGTTTAAAATTTAAATAATTTAAGATGACAATTTTTTAAATAAACGGAATTATTTTAGGTAACATGCATGCTTTTCAGCCTTTCTATGTAAATGGATCTAAGAAATGAATTAGAATAGTATTCGCTTTAAAAGCTGAACGAGAGATATTTTGAAATGAAATTTTTGGCTTTTATAAACACTTTCAGATAACAAGGATGCTAATCCAAATTCTTTGAATTCGTAGATTTTCCTTTAAATATTTTCCTTTAGAGATATTTGTGAAGGCTCGCTTCATTTTTAGATATTACGAATGTTGTTTTCTGTACGTTATAACGTTTTAAGTACCTTGCATTTTTAATAATTATTATTTCTTTAAATACATTACTTTTACAGCGACATTAAACAACAGAATCGGAATATTTACGTTTGGAAAAAGTTTCTTTAGTCCATTGTTTATTTTTACCCTTAAGGCCATTTTGTTACTTCTACAGAATTGATAGAATGCAATACAACACATATGTAGGGAAATAAGCTCGGTTTAGCACTACATAACAGAATGCGTCGAACTCAATGAAATTAGAAGATGACTCATTTTTAATAGCGATAATTTTAACAAAATATTACGATACTCTGAAAATTGTTAATCTTTAAAAATGACTGAAACAATTTTTAACCTTTCACCAGTAGTTTCAAGATTCTTTGAATTTTTGTTAGATGTTGTCATCTTATGCAAAAATTGACTAATTAATGTGCATAACAGCCAGTCACAATTATCCCAGTTTATACGGCTTAGTTCAGTTGTAACGGGGTGACTGTTTGTAATCTATATAAATAAGAATGAATGTTTGTTTGTCTCTTATGCGCTGCCGTACCACTCATCTGATTGCGATTAAACTTTGAATACTTATTACTCGCACTTATCTGTTTCCGCTGAAGATGGAAAAACAAAAATTATAGCCAACCCTAAAGTCTAGAAAATAAAAATAAAGTTAATATTATTTACGATTCTCCTTTATATATCCCTCAGTTTGAATGAGTTTATTCATTTCCGATATGAAAATAAATAATATTCTTATTATCATTCCTAATTAAACACGACAGTTATTTTAAATTTCAAACGATATTTCCAAAATTATTTCTTCTGCGTTGAAGAAGAAATAATTTTTGATTTCAACGCGCCGGGTACAAGCTAGTATTAGTAATAAAAAAAGGCTATTTTGCAATTAATGAAACTTTATTATTTCAGATAACAATTTATGACCTAAGCAAAAAAATTTCTATTAAAAAAAACTTTTTCAAACCAAACTATTATATCATTATTCAATATGCAAAATATATCTCATAGAGTTAGCGAGGGATTTATAACATTTTGCGCTTTGAATTATGATATATGCCACTAACAACTTATGCATTACTGAGGCAGATTTTACTGCAAAGAAAGAAGAGAAGAAACTATAAAATTTTTCCTTGCGGTCATGAACAATTTATCGATTTGATTTTAAATCCTTAATAGTCCAAAAAAGTTACAAAACTTCCTCACATATGCATTAACATAGAAAATTAAGAATCATGCTGGAAATTTTTTATATATGAAATTCTCACCTATTTTTGTCATAAACTTAAGCCGCAATTTTTTTTAAGACTTAAAACTTTTGATTCTGTCTCACTTAACTTCATCGTTATGCGAAACAATACGTAATAGATTTTTTTAAAAGGGGTAGAATGTGAAAAATTGAATCTTCTTAGTTTGGGACAATCCTGAAATGACTGTAATTTGAGACGAGAGCATACCAAAAACGACCGGAGGTCCACCTTCGTAAAATTAACGATGTTCTACATCTAAATGAATTTGGGGGGTGGGGCAGTATGACAAACGATCATCAACACTGTTCCAAAGGAACCCACGTGTGTGCTAACCACGTGCTGTTTGGGAGGAGCACTGTAGCGCCCCCATGGTTCTCCAACACTTCCCGAGATTCCGGGGAAGCTAAGGGACGCGTTAAACACGGTATCGCGAAAGCTCCGGAGGTTTATCTGTAGGAAGTTCATTTCGGTTTCACACATGGCGAGAGATGAGAGAATAATGACACTAACAATCATAGCGTTGTTGGAAACTGTCGTAGCGGCGATGACAGGTAATTGGTTAATGTTTATATCACGAATCGGTTAATCAGTTTTTATTGGATAATTCGATTTTCATTCATTATTAACTTAATTTATATCAGAGCTTTATTGTGATTCCATACAAGAGAGAATAACTATACTAATAATTATTGAGCTACTGGAAATTGTAAATGTTGTTACATTTACAATGAATTTGAAGTTTTTATTTTCACTTAATATTTCTCATTAAAAATAGTTATTTTATTTCTATCGGGTAATTTGTTTTACAGAATGGTCCCAAAATGGCAAATGTAAATTAATACTGGAAAATAGTTTCAATTTTGAATAAAATTTATAAAAAAAATTTGCTATAAGATTATGTGGTAAAGGCAATAACAAATTTGATAAAGAAATATTTCTCTTAAGGACAAGTTCGTTAATTCCCATTTAGTAATTTGATTTCTCTTATTTTCACAAAGTATTCTCTTTATTTACATCAAAACGTTGCGGTTATACATTTGATAAGAGATAGGAATCATATGGACATTTGTTGAATTGCTGGAAATATGGTAGCTGTGATGACAGTTAATAAGTATATTTTTTTAAATAATTATTATTGATGAATATTTTTTAAATAGAATTGGTGAGATTCTATAGAGTAATTTAATTTTCGCAATTTCCATGAGGAATGAATTTATACTGGAAGTTTACTTTAATATTTCATGAAAAGGTACGGGATGATTAAAAATATTTTTCTGGAAAATGAAAACGAAACGAAAAGTAAATTTAATAAATCAATATTTTTTCATTTATGGATTGATATTGATTTGATTTCTGTAAGAAATGAATTTACTAAGGATTTCCACTCAATGTTAAATCTGCGATGAAAAGAAAAGTTAATTTTCTAATCAGAGATTTTATTCAGAGCAATGAATGCAATTATATCTTTTTATTATTCTTTAATGATAATTAAGAATTGGCTGATAGTTTATTTTTATTAAATGAACTCTTTTTTTCAATTTTTACATACTTATGGAACATATGGAAAAAATGAAAACGGAATAAAAATATTTTTTATCCATTATTGAATATAAGAATTTAATCAAACCATTATTGTTAATTAGTTTTTATATATTTTATTTATATATTTTTAAATATTTCATTTTACCATATTGATATTTATCATTCCATGTTTTGAAATATTCCTTTTACTGCAAAAAATGGATACGTCTTTGCGATTTCTGCTGTTTTTTATAACTAAACTATAAGGATTGCAGTATTTTTTAAAAATCCCTTTATGTTAAAGGTATATTGGGTAAACTGTTTGAGAAATAATAAAAATTTGACGTTGCCGTCAAGTTTGATCAAGAAAGATTTGCTATCTCGTTTTAATGGCGTTTCTATGTATGAAATATTAAGTTTACCCAATGTTTTAAGCCAATTGAAGGAAACATGTTTTTGTCATGAAAGTTCATTTTAATTATTTTTTTCGTGAAAGATAATAGATAATGATACTAGCAATTATAGCGCTGTTTCAAATAATGATAATAGTAATGAGAGCCCAATATTTCTTTTTGAAATCAGTAATATTTAATAAACAATTTATATATTTTTAATGAAGATGGAGATACAAGTGGCAGCTTTTATTTTTAAAAAATGGCGTTATTATTTGCCATTATTTGAAGGAAGTTACAGATAACTTTAGATTTTTTAAAAATTTTAAGCATGATAAAAAATATATAAATTATTGATAGAACCAATTTAATACTGAAAACAATTTTATTTGAACTACGTATTATAAATTTTATGTCAGTAATCATGAAATTGGGGGAAAGGCAAATGCAGTATTTGCTGACATGAAACTAAAAATTGACTTATTAAATTTTTTATACTATGGATTTTTAAAACCCTTCATAATACATTTATATTGGTTAATTATTGTTAAAATCTGTGGTAATAATATTAATAAAAGAGATTTTTAAAGCATTTAAGAACATACCATAATATTTAAATTCCTAAAATATTAGCACTTAACAGTGAATGTTTTTGGCTACTGGTTCACCC
Organism: Argiope trifasciata; assembly: GCA_026543055.1. Taxonomy (NCBI): domain Eukaryota; kingdom Metazoa; phylum Arthropoda; class Arachnida; order Araneae; family Araneidae; genus Argiope; species Argiope trifasciata. The sequence continues at coordinate 2,567,113 of JAPMOQ010009429.1, forward strand.
GATGTGTTACTCCTAGCCCACATATGTTAAGACACAGAAATAACTCCACCTGACTAGTGCTAAAAAAGTTTTTTCCTCGATAAAGTTTTTCCTCGATTTTCAATAAAAGGTTTTTTTTCCCAATTTAAGTTATATTATCAGATGTGAAAAATATTTCCAAGGCTATAGGAAAACAAAGGCATTTGACCTTTTATAAGAAATTATTTAACTCTTTGTAACCTTTTATGATGTTAATATTTTTGTTTTGTAAATTTCATAATTTCTTTTAAAAAATTTCAGATTAGAAGAATTTTGTTCATTGTTTTTCACAGCATTATTTCTTGTTGATTCAAAAATTCTCTAATGTGTTCCATATCTATATAATCATATAAACCATACCATATGTACTGTATTTCACAAGATTATAGTGTTTTAGTTTTAAATTCTATATAAAAATATTTTATATAAAATGGTTGCACATTAAACTGTCATCAACTTCTATAGTTGGGTTTAGAATATAAATACCCCAGAATTGCAGTTAATTGCAGTTTTATTGTAAATCTTCGAGTCAGTGCAGAAATAATGTCGGGGCCTGAATTTTTTTTCTAAGTTTTGTAAAAAACAGAGAGATTGGTAAAGGAATCTTTGCGGCATCTTTAATTGTTTTAATTTCTCTAGTTAAGATAGATTTTGATAAAATTAAAAATACTGGCTCCTAAGTTTTATTATCTGTTGCAATTTGATTTGATTTTTCTTAATACTCTATCACATTTTTTGAAAACTGGAAACAGTTGCTAGTAGAATAAAAAATAGCATATGGATTAAAAACTATGTATTATAAAATTATAATATGTATTATATAATTTTAATTTCCGCTTGTACAAGTAAATATGAATCAGTTTCATTAATTTTTATCAAAATTTAGGAAATATTCTCTGTCATTATTTATTATTTCTCATTACCTCATTAAACATTCAATAACTAAAAATATCTAATCTAAATGAAAAATCTTTAGAATATGAATTTTAAAAAATTGTTACAGAAATCCATTTTTCGTTCGTACAAGCTATGAAATGACGGTATTTATTCTATCAGGAATATTAAAAAGATCTCAACTAAAGCCAATACATTTAATTCTAAAAGATTTTAAGTATTATCTCTTCGTAAAATTATGAGGTAATTTGAGCCCTTTGGAGAAAACAACGATTATAATGTGCATTTAATTGTAGTAATTTTATGTGACTATCAAAACCTGGTCTTAATTAAATTGTTACAATTCATGCTTGTGATGAATTTTCATTAGCAAGCCATTTGGTTAAACTGGGTCAAAATATACCTTCATGTTATTAAAAATTCTTAATATTTCTTATATGTTGATCCTTTGAAGAGAAATTTTCACATTTTCATTACCTTTAGCAATAAAATTATGGATATTGACACGAATAGTGCAGTTCAAATTATCAAAAATTCGAGTGGGACATTTCAAAGTTTCTGATTATATAAAAGACACACACACACATATTATATATATTATATATATATATATATATATATATATATATATATATTTATATAATCTTAAGAATTATTTTGGAAAAAATCGATGTATCTCTTTAAGTTTTCCCAAACAGTTTTTGAATACCGAATGTTTTCCAGGGCAGATAATAATTTGAAGTATAGGTACTCAATGCAATGATATTGTTTCTTTTATTTTTCTTTATTAAATTTTTAAATAATATATGGCATATTCAAATTGCGAACTTTAATAACTTAATCTGAGTTATTATACATCAATATATAGCAAAAAATATTTTGCTCTCTTCTTGTCATAAAGTTCTATGCAAGTGTTTAAAATATGGAGATTATAAGCTTCCAAACAGTTTCCACCATACTGGGATTGCAAAAAATAAATACAATCGATTTTCCTTGTACTTTACTCTGATTACTAATATATTGAAATATAGACAAGCAATTTGATTTATATCTTAGACAATAAATATTTTATATTCTTTCCTTAACAATATAAATAAAATTATACGAAAAAAGTGAATAAGCTGTTGGTGCTATAATTTTTAGAAGAAGCTGCGGTAAGGAAATAACAAAGTATCTACTCTTCAAAATCGGATAATTATGGAGTTGAGACACAATATTTCTTCAGGTCTATAGTGGACAAATATCTGATTTACATAAAATTCTTAGAATTAAATGTTATTTTGTTTGTATGGCAAGAAGGTTTGAAGGAGAAAGGATCTATTCAGGCCTTTTTTTAAGTTAAAAGCTTCGAATGCCATCCTGAAGTAATAATCAAGTATTTTCAAAACGTCACTTTCATCTAACCAACTTGAATTTTCTTTAGATCAGAATTGTCCAGTCGCAGATCTTAATGTTAACTTATTATTTTTTTCCAAATAACCTTTCATATCTGTATTAGATTCAGCATTAAGATAATGTATCTATATTTAATAAAAAAAATTAAAATCAGTTTCTTAAAAAATATTTTTATCGGTTTGTTAAAAAAAAGGATTTTTTTGATGCTTCATTTATAATTCATTATCACATTATAAAATCTTGAACTCAGTTTTTATTTCAAATATTTTACCAAGTAGCGCCATGTGAAGAGAAACAAACAGATTTAAAATGAAACTATTGAATAATAGTTAAGTTCCAAAAATATTAAAATAGAAAAATTTCACCAAGAGCACAAAAGCAACACAAATTTTAAAACTTTTGTACCTAAGAAAGATGGTGAAAATAACGAAATTTCCTCTTTGTGTACATGAAGTATGTCAAGTTAAATAAAAGTGCAAATGAAAACTCAATTTTATAAGTATGGACAAAAAATTAAATAAAAAACATAGAAAAAATACTACATTTTTTTTTACCTAAGCGATCACATTTTTCTTCTAGCCTTCTCTACTGAACGATATTATTTGCACGTTCCTTTTTTGCATCGTTTCTTCGTGAATCTCCCCTCTTCCCGCTCCCAATTATTATTATTTGGCAATTATATTTTAACATTAATGTCAAACATTGCGTATCTTCTTTATTTGAGAAATCTTCTTTAATTGTATGAGTTAAATGCACATAAACCTATTAGAGCCATTTTCGTAGAAGAGAAAATTAAGCGAGGCATTCATTATTAAATTTTAATTTTGAAAATCTTTTATCTACAGCATAATAATATTCAGCATGGCTACATCATACAGAATATTAATAAGAAATGTTTTAAAAACAGAAAAATTCTACTAAAAAAAAGAAATTTAGTAATGAAAAGCAGAAAATTATGTAAAGTATTTTCCTTTACCGAAGCTTTCGGACCTTTTTTCCCCAACTTTCTCTATTGAGTGACATTCTCTACACATTCCGAAATTGAATCTTTTCATCATAAATCTCCCCCTACTTGTAATTTGACGTTCCTTTTTTAATATTCATGTCAAAAGCATTATATTAATTCACCCCCTGAGAAATCTTTCGCTTATTTCAAGAGATAAATGCATTTGGCAGAATTAGTGCCGCGTATTAGTTTAAATTAAGCAAAGAAAAAGGGACGAATTTTTAGGTTACCTGTCTAGACGGAAGATAATTGAAGTAAATCTTGATTTTTAGGCACTACCACGTTTCCTTCTTGTAATATTTATCGCAGAATTCTCGAATAACAATTTAAAATTCCTGTGATATAACTTAAATTAATTAAGGTGAACTTATTATTCTGCCTTGATTTTGCTTTATTTAATATCAAGATAGTTAATTGCAAATTATAAAATTACTTGTAATTACCAATTACTGTTATTGAAAATTATTATTAAAAATCACTACTATTAAAATTTTTTATGCAATTAAACAATTAGATAAAAGTAACAATTAAACAATTTAACCTGCTAATCTAAATTGAATCTATTATTTTCAGTTTCTTAAAAAAAACACCGTTATATTTTAGAACAAAACATATTTGCAATTTTATTGAATGATTCGATAAGTATAATTTCCGCCCACTATTCATCTGCTATTGGATATTTTTTTGAATTTAAAATTTAAAGGAGCATGAGCGAAAGTGCATTATTTGTACATTACACTAAAAATATGGAATTCGATATCTTTTTTCATTTAACTTGAATAAAAACCAGTTTGGTAGATATTGAATAACTTGTTTACCATAAATGTGGAAAATTGAACTTGTCATTCCCCTTCTTAAAAATAAGCTGTTACCACAATACTTGATTTCAAGAGAGTAAAAGTTTATTTTCCCAAGATAGATATTAAAGGTTTATTTGTTTTTATGAAAATTTTCCCTTTAATCTAATTTATGATTGTTTAATTTTACTGAACAACAAGATGTTAAGAATTCAAGCTTTTATTTCGACCATTATCGGTACGGTTTTCATTAATAAATTATAAATTTTATAAAGACATTCTTATTAAACACATCCTTATTTACATATAAATTTTTTCTTTAATTGATTGATTAAATCGATTTTTCTTATTGATTACTTAATTGATTTCTTTGATTGATTACTTAATTATTTGATTAATTTCTTTACTTAATTGATTACTTAATTATTT
>JAPMOQ010009429.1:2571661-2611661 GCA_026543055.1 Argiope trifasciata
TTACTTAATTGTTTGATTGATTTCTTTACTTAATTGATTTTTTACTTAATTTAATATTTTTTAATATAATAAAAATTTTCAATTTTTATTTACTATAAATTGTATACAATCTTGAAATCCCATTTTTCCAGAAATTAGAGAGGGTGAAACTTGAATGGAATCAAAATTAATTAGTGGATATTTTTCAGAAAATATCAAAACAGCATTTTGCTATTGAGGAAACACGAGGAAATAAAATTGCAAACCTCTAGCACTTAAGAAAATGAGTGAAATATTGCTTGCACAACTCTAATTAAAACCATAAAACAGATCAAATTAAGTAAATGTTTTTGATAATTTATTTTCAACGATATAATAACTTCTAGCAATTCAAACTGTACTGCCAGTACAATAAGACTAAAATAAATTTATAACGGAATTGTTCCTTGAAAATTGTAGCGCAGTTTCAACGAACTATAAAACAATGCTTTCAACTAATTGAACTATCAAAAACCACCATTTCTATGTGTATAAAGTTTTTTAATTTAAAAGATTACTGTAGTGATAACTTGATTTATATATATGGTTCAATATTTAAATTTTTAATATAGCTTAAATTTTAAAAAATTGGGTTATAAAAGCAGGACTTTCATTAGATAAATGAGTGACATATTAGATAAGCGAATTTATAATAGGCATAATATTTTGTGAACAAAAAAAAAATGTTTATTCTTAGTTTAGTCCAAGAAAAAAGTGTTAGAACATGCTACTTTTTTATTTTTGAGTTTAGGAATGCAATGGAAAATAGAATACGAATTTTATATGCCCATGACACGCAATTTAAATCTAATAAAGATAATTGTTATGGTAACTAAGGCTTGTTTATGTTGCTCATATCATTTTACAGGCTGGAAGTAGATTGAATCAGATTTTATAAAAAGATAATAAAGGAAATTCTTAAAACAATGTCATACTGACTTCAACAAGGGTAAACATTATATGAAGGAAGGTTTGAATTTCGGTGATGACATAATTTAATTTCTTATTTTCATAGCGTATGGCTGTCGCGTTTTTCAGTTTACATTAAACTAAGAATAAAAAACTCGGTATGAAACATTTTTTTACAAGGGAAAATTCAGCTTATTTTTTTAAAACTTTGTAAATATCTGCTTAAATTTATACAAAATGTTATTGATTTTAAATTTAAAATATCTTATATTTGTTTTATTTATTGTTTGAATTTTAATCAATTGTAAATTATTTTAATTTAGCTGTATTTTTTGGCCACATTTGATGACCACTCAGACAAATTTTGCTGCTAAAGTTTATAGAATAGCATGATTAATTTAATTTTCTAAAAACTACTATCAAAGTATTTATTGAATCATTGAGAGTGGATTATGCGATATTTAAGTTATTTTGATTTGATATTGTATTTCTATGCGTTTATAATTACCTGTAAGTTTAAAAGTTGGAATACAAGCATGATGGTTAAAAAATTAGTGCAAGTGATTTTAGAAAAATTATATCTCATGGAAAATGTTTTCATTGAAAGTCAAGATTGCTCAGAATAATTGTTGTTAGAAACAGGAATTTCGATTTTTAATAATGTAAAAATTTAAATTTTTAATATTCCGATTGTGTAAAAAATATTTCATTATTATACTTACAGACATAAAAATTGTCAGAAATAATAAGAAATTTTATTAAAAAGTGTCATAAGTAATAGAAGCTTTCGTATTAGTGTTCATCTCATGTACAAAAGAAAAAAAAAGTCGATAAAGCAGATAAACGTTAATAAAAAAACTGCACTTGAAATTTGAAGATAAAAAATTATAACTATTTTGTATGATTTAAATACCTGAAGCCAGAGAACATTTTACATATTTTCAGACTCAGAGAACTTGAAGTTTTGCTTATTAAGATTAATGCCTCATTTTTATTCTATGCAAGAAGGAGATTCTTGATTTTAACTTTGGTCAAAAGAAGAACCCACCTCAAATGCCCCCAACTCACTTGCGAAAGGACATTTTTCGTCAGCAGTTTTCCATTTCTATCCTCAAGAATCGGTCAATCAAGTTTTTCGTCATTGACAACTTTTTTTAACCAGTTTGAAAATGCCGAAGATAGTGAAGGAAATATCTGCAAACGAAATTCAACCAATCATGTGAAATTCTGAAATGAAGTCACTTACATTGTCGTTGCTGACAAAAAGTGTGGACGATATTTCGCCGTGTGATAAGGCCTTAACGCGCATCGTACCCGAATAGAGGGTCTTTAGTTGGATCCTGACTTCACGGCAATATGATATGAAAGAACAGACTGTCATCCTCTTCTTAGAGTTTTAATGGGACGGTCAATCATTAAGGTAATATGAATCTTTACTTTAAAGCAAATTATTTTAAATTGAAATATTTTTCTCCTCAAAGACTCAAATCCTATTTGATTCAATTCCTATCAAAAAGATTGTGATAGTTTTTCGAGCAGTTATTGGGACAATTAATTGAATTGTAGGCGATACATTGCAATTGAAATTGCAAGATTCATTAAAAATAAGCAAACAAGATTCATTGAAATCCGAAGTATATTACACTTCCTTTTAGTCCATGTGAAGGAGTACTTAAAAGTAAAAAGGTCTCTTTATATGGTGATTTCAAAACAGCTTCTAAGAAGTCATTAAATCAGCAAGGACATGATTTTTACAAGTCGTTATAAATAAGTTGCAGTTCTGCTGTCACATCAGCATCTTGGCTTAGTGATAACATGGAAAAGTGACATACTGTTTAATATTTTATATGACAGCTATTACCTTCTATTTTTATTCTACTTTTTTATTTCGTGTGATAATATTTTTATCAATCTTCATACAAGAAAATAATTTTTCAATAATATTTTTCAATTACGTATACTAAACAAAAATTCTCAAATTCAAAAAATTAATGTCTTTGTAAAAGAAACGATAATATTATTAACGGACAGTTAATATACCTGTATACAAACAGCGTTACTGTAAATGAAATGACAATATTTCTGCAGAAATAAAAATACTATGCAGCAGCTATTCTTAGAATAAGGATGTTTTTTTAATGGAGGCAGTTCTTTTCCCTAAACCAGATGTAGAAACATTTTTGTGGCTCAAAGTATAAACTCCTTGTATGCCAACAAATATAACACAAGGCTTACAAACGAAACTTTATCTTAAAATGGTTACAACGACCTGCTTGAAAGCTAACGTCTGAATGATAGAGATGTCACCAGAACATGTAGTGGCGGGAACTGTGGCCGAATCCTATTTGCCCTCACCGGCCACGGTTCAACCTTTCCCTTGTAAAATATGTCGCGTCATCGATGACAGATTCCAGAACCCCACCTTTTTCAGTACCCAACAAGGTGTTGAAAACCATTCCCCATGTCAAAAGGTTATCCTCAATCACGAGATGTCTCCCACCTCGGGAATGGTTTATAAACGTTGTCAATACTCAATTGATAGTGGGAAAAAAATTCGAATGGAAAAGACGCAGTCACAAAAGCATAAAAGAGGGGGAATAAGAATATACACGATTATAAAAAAAGAATCATAGGCTGACGGAAACATACAGTAAATGAGAAAGGTTTGGAAGCATGATCAAAATAAAATATTCAAATTACAAATACCCATAGCATAAAATTATATATGCAAAATTAACGTAGGCAAACACATAAATTCTAACTAATACTGGAAAAATATTATTACTATATGTAAAATAGGATGAGAAATTTGCTCTTAACAAAGGCAAAAATAAAAAGGAGGACACGCTCTATCTTCTTTAGCAGATGATTCTTAAGTGTACATCTTTCGGGAGTAAATTTGTTACATTTAAATATCAAGTGTTTGGCATCCTAGATTCCACCACGAACATATGTCAGTAGGCGACAAACTGAAGCATTTCATATAGACTTCTAAGTTTCCATGCCCAGTCAGAAATTGGGTAAGTTTAAAATTAGACAATTGTAACTTTCCTTTACTCTTCTCAGAATGGAAGGAAGAAATTCCTTTGTGAATTGCGCAATATTTGATATAAGATATTCCATTCAGATATAACTTTATCCTTAAAGATATTCTTAAAATACGATTTCGGAATGCTGATGGGAATCAAATCAACTGATACCTTTGCAAGGTAATCAGAATATTCATTGCCATTGATTACCGAATAGTCTCGAACAAAAGAAAATATGTACATTTCTGTTTCGTAGAAAACTGATTTGCTTGCATTTTAACAATTATTCGATTTAGGGGATTGATGTTATTTAAAGCATATAAAAATGAAATGAAATCGCTACAAATTAAGAATTTCGAATGAAAGGTTTTCGTTATTACAAATCCAAAGAACTGTTTTAGCCTTGTAAAGTAATTCAGCCTGAAACGCACTACATTCATCTCGTAATCTGAATTGGCGACCTTCATTTTAAATAAAATCTTTGAGATAGAAATATCCATAATTGAGTTAGTATTTTTCTATTTAAAAGAGTAATGTAGCACTGTTTATCTTTAAAATCAATTACGGTTGAAATGAATGGTAAAAAATCCATTACTAGAGTTTGAAACGGTAACTTATCTTTATTATTCGTGAAAGCATAGCGCGGAAGTGGAATTTGTGAAATCCATTTCCCGTGTGGAAATAATTATTGAAAGTATGTGATTATTTATCACGTCACATATGCGAAAGCTTTCACTCCACTTTTCATTTATTACTACCGACTGTTACTGAAGAATATTTTAAAAATTGATTCCAAATTATTGAATTTAGTAATAATTTATAAAACTGGATCGTTTCTTTTTTCGCTACAGATATACAACTTCTGTTTTAAATTTAGAAGTGACCCAATCCTTAGTTTAATTCTTAATGTGAATCTTTGAATTAATATTTTCTTTTTTCATTGAACTTCACGGAGCTTAAGAATGTTCGACGTTATCTTCTTATCCATCGATAGTGATTTAAAATTAAGATGTAAACAAAGCAGTAGAAGACTATTGCATTACCAATACAATTAAATTTTTAATTCTCCTGAAATTCTTCAATTTATATTCGCAAAGTAATAATTCGTTATATTAATTAATTAATATTCGCTATATTATTAATAATATACTATTTACCTGCAGATCGAACATAATTTTTCAAAACTTTTTTCTTAGGAAATATATGAAGCGATATTATTGTAATAGTCCAAATGTTCGATCTCAAGATTTTCACATATGTTTACTAAATCTGAAAATGACATTGTGTTTGCAGCTTTATTTTCATTCCAGCATTACAGGAATGTGAAATATTTCGCAGATCTCCTAAGTAGAATTATTATCATACTAGCATAATTTATTTTTTAATTCATAAATTATTTCTTCCAAGAATTATGAAAAATACTTAAAGCTTTTAATATAGATTCAACATCTTTTCTGAAAATGTAGAGTTTCCCAACCTTTAAACAAAACCAGATATGAGATTAAAGCATTTTTTTAGCTGACATCTTTTTGATTTTTATATTAGAGGTCATGCAAGTAGAATACCTTATACCTTTATGAAACGTAACTGGGCCTGAACTTCTGGTGAAGTACATAATAGGTACGTACTAAAAATGCAAGGAGATGTAAATCAAATAATCTTGAAATGCATTTAAAAGCTGTTATATGGAAAGAAAGAAAATTGGTTGTTTGCGTCCCATGGAAAGGGGCTGAAGGAGCTTCTTAGGGTAAAGACCCCTGAGCAACGTGGTTAGAAGTCCGACTTGTAGTTCATATGAAGATGACACTCACTTGCACAATCCCCTTTAAACTGGCCAGGCATTAAAAAAACCCCAGAAAACAGAAAGACGGAAGAAACCCATCTGAAGAATTACGAGTCTTTGAAACACGGCTTCACACACCTTACAGATAGAACACAGGGGAAGAACTACCATGCCCGAGCCAGGAATGGAACCCGGGTAGCCCAAATCACAGGGTTGACGCGCTACCTCTAAGCCAAGACGCCAGCAAAGGAAATCGATTAAAATATAAAATGGCTATAATAACAATAATAATTATTTTCTATTTCTTTTTTTTTTCATTTAGAAGATCTGAATTGATAAAGAAGAAATCGCATTTCGGGTTGTGATAATACGAAAATCAATCATAAATTAAAAAACTTATAATCTTTTATGGTATGGTTTAAAGAATTATTTTAATTTCTTTTATAATATTTACAATCAAACTACACTCAGATTTTTAAAAATGATATTGAGGAATCATCAACATATAAAAAAAATTTCTGATCTAAGAATTTAAAAAAGTAATAATATGAAAGAGATATTTATGAGAATAAGAAGTTTGATATCGTTTTCATTATTACAGATGCCATTTTAGCGTAGTTTAATTAAAAATCTTTTGGAATATATTAAATTATGTACTTTAAATTTCGAAGAACTAAAAAAAATCCAACAGTAAAAAAATTTCTTTTGAAAACTGATTTATTTAATGATGGCATTCTTTAATCGTAAACACTTATCCTATTAGTTTCATTTTTATTTTATCCACAATAAGACATTTATCTATCTAAAGTGTGAATTAGATTTTTCGGGAACCCCAAAGCTTGTAAAAATAATAAAAGTAGAATATTTCGTTTAACTTGTTCATAGTTTTCTTAATTACAACAATCAGACGTAATGAGTATTCCTAAAGGAAATGATTTTGGCTTTTCAGCGTTACTTGACATCGATCGGGATTAGAAAGAAACCTGAAACTTTCCAATTAGTGAAATATATTTCTTTTCTCTCACCTAATTGACTTTTAAGAAGACGATTAGTTATTATTATTTTTAAAACTTCATTTGTAATGTTAGAAAACGACACAGCTTTTGTTGCAATAGATTCCTCCTTTCATGCATTGCGCATATAATGATAAAATTGTTTTTTATTTAACATCTCCATCTGATACATATTGTTTTAATTGCAAGACTTGTTTCAGAAATAGCCTTGAAAGCCTTAAAAACGTTTAGCATAGCGAAACTAAAAAGGTATTTTGATACTTAATCCTTTCAGTCTAAAAGTTAGACAACTAATAATATGGAAAAAATAAATGTTAGTTGCCACTATCTAAATCTATTCGCCAGTTGCAGAAATTTATGAGTTTCAGTTTAAGAATAAAAAATCTAACACTATAAATGAAAGGTGCACTTCTTTATTGTTACATTATTTTAGTGAGAAACATTTTTATCATACACTGTCACTGTTACTGATTCATTTTGTAGTTATTGAACCCATAAAATTTATAAAACCAGGGAAGTCATGATACTTACAACAATACCCAAGGCAATTATCACGATTTTGATGTCATTAGCTAATAAAAGGGATTATTCCTGAGAAAAGGAAGATTAAAAATAAATAATAAAAAAAACAGAAATGAGGCAAAACTTTTCCAGAAATTGGCAAAAGTACTGGAAGAATATATTTCTCTTCCGAAAATTTATCAATAAATACAATTTCAAATTATGTTATTTCAAATTCATGTTAATGTGCGTTCATCTAAGCTGATTGCCAAAGAAAAGAGATGAAAATTTAACTCCGTATGTCTAAATCTTTTAATTGCTGCATCTGAAATTGCAACTGGAATTGAAGAAATATTTGAAAAAAAAAATTCATGGGAAAACCAAAAGCAAAATTTTGAAAAGGCTGATTATCATGGCTGTCTCACTCGTAGGAAGTCACGAATGTTATCTGTCAATTAGAAAAATATTTATATTGTGTAAATGATTATTTTAGCAGGCCTCCACAGTTTCTGGAAAAGTTCTTTTCTTTGGCAATAACAAATTCTGTGAGTTCAAGGGGGAGGTTAAAATGGATTGGAAAGAACAATGAGAAGCAGCAGTAGACATTTGAGAAGTGCAATTTTATGCCGAAAGTTAAGAACGGTAAAAGAGGAGTGATGATTTGGATGCGTGTAGTAGCCAGTCTCGTAGGTTCATGTAACCTTTATAAATTTAACATTTAATCATATAGGGAACATAAAATTTGTAAACAAATGTTGGAAACAGAGCACACAGTATTTTAACTTTGGACGCAACTTTTGTTTTAGGCATGACAATGATCCTAAAAACATTAGTATCAATGTATAATTCTGGCTGCTACATAATATTAAAAATAAGTTGCACTTTTTTTCACAAAATCACTGGACTTGAATATTATAGAACATTTATGGGATTTATCCAAGATTCGTCAAATGAAAAACACGAATGAGATGTTAAAAAAAGTGATTATCACAAAATGGAATTAGATTTTTTTTTCTGGCGAAACATTCAAACTGCTTTAGTATATGCCCAAACGGTTGACAGAGGTACTAACATATATAACAACATAACAACTATTTACTGAACTTTAATCTAGAGGCTGTGGCAATTAATTTTTGCAAGCCTTTTTTTAAGTGTAAGCAAACATTTTCTGATAGGTTTCTAATTTTTAAGTTGACAATGCAAGTTATATTTCTGCAACTGTTATTAAAATAAATGCATTATATAAGGAATATTTAAAAAGATGAAACATTAATTATTATTATTATTATTATGGGCATGTTTTTTCCTGAATATTTACTAAATGTTACGCTTAGACTTTTTCTGACATGCACATATTACCATTGCATAAACCATAATTCACAAATGACGAACTATTCGAAAGGTTGTCTCCGTTTGACGTAGACTTCAATTTAAACATAGTTAAATCCTCAAGACCACCTTTAAATCATTTAAAACATTCTAAAAAAACATCAAAATAAAAGTCATTTAAACTTATAGTGGTAGTATAAAAAGTGCAAGAGTATAAAAAATACAAGATTTTTATGAATTTCTAATCAATAGAAAATTTAGTTCATTTTTGCGTTTTGAAATGTTTGCAGTATTCTTTTGCTTGTCTTACATAAGTGTACAAATTTCGTAGACTATGGAACAGTTGTATAAGTACATTCATACATGCATAGACAATGATTTTAATTTATATTAACATTAATTGAACGTTATGTCCTACTTTAAATTATAACGAATAAATTTGGTTTATAATAGCTAACAAAATAGGAATTCCTAATCGCTAACTAAATATGAATCACAATTGAACTGGATCAAATTATCCTTTAAATCTTAAATGACAAAAATCTGTGAAGTGAAATGATTTTTCGTTATAATAATTATAAAATAATCAAGATTTTTAAAAATGTTCCGAAACAAATCTAAGTCCGCTTGATTTCTTACTTAGTTCTTAGAAATGTTTTTTTAATTATAAATTAGTGGTAAATATAAAAAAAATTAGATAAAAGATTAACTGAATGAATAACTGGCTATTTAAGGACTATTTCAAACTAAAATTTGTATATTTGAAACTTAATATCCGAAAATCAATTTACAAATTGAAAAAATTAACATTTTAAAAAAAGAGCTTCAAACTCCTATTTAATTAACTTTTCTAAGAAATGTTTACTTTATTGATCGTATTTTACATTTGCACATTACCATTGTATATGTCAGCAAAATGTAATTGTACCAATAAAGCAAATGTTCTTTTTTACCAATAAAATAATCAACATAATGATTACTTGATTCATTAACATTTTAAACAGAAACTTTGTCATTTTTCTAAACACTAAATAATTCATAGTGAATTATTATTACTGCGAATATTTCTTAAGGGTGACAATTAGAAAATGTTTCTAACAAGTATTTTAACAATCGCTTAACAATGCTTTTATCTATCAACTCGAAATAATTTTTAAATTTAACAGTCGAAGTTATTAACAATCTATCCTAAAGCATAATGCATAAATATAATACAAAAATGTAGGGAAATTACCCAGATGGTAAGTGCCATTTTAATGCATGTAGGCACCAGTTAAAATCCGGCAAAGAAAATAAAAGAAAGGTCTGAAATGGGGCACGTCGTTTTCCAGCAAAATTTATCGGCTCCGGCGGTGACAGGGAAATGGAGATGTTTGGCAAGGGGAACTGGCAGAGATTAAGGCAAACTCAAAGCAATACCGTGTAGAGCCGCCATTGAAAAAGTAGTGCAGGAAGATGTTGGTCATCTCTCATTTATATTTTATAAGAGAGTGTATGTTTTCAGCAATTTGTATTTGTTATTTTTGCTTTTAAATAATTCCTGTGCTTGGCTGAAATGTAATCTATAGATATTTGCTGTTAGAGAAACAGACAAAGCAAGTATAAAAAAAACTAAACTAGTGGACTAAAATATTTCAAACAGAATGCGTGGACTTAGTTTTGTAAAATATTTCAGACAGAATACGTCAGTTTTGTGTATTCAAGCGATACGGAAATTTTTCATTTTTTATCAATATTATGTACCGTGGAAAAGTAAGTATTTGATATACAAAATTCTTTAAAATGTTATTACCTCAGAGGCGTTATAATTTGAAAATTTTGTTCCCGAACTATTGTTATTATACTAAATGTATGATAAATCAAGCTTCACTCGGCAATGTTTTTTCTTGTAAAATCACTTTTTCTCGAAGAAAATATTTAGATTTAATTGACATACTTATTACATATGAATATTTTTCAATATTCCCTCATCTCATATCAATCAACGCAATCTCAAAAAATCTTTGAGATACCAATATTATATGGCACCAATGCAAGTACCACAAAAATGTGCGATATGGTTCTATAATGACAGTGTCAATATGAGAGTAGATGCAAAACTCAATAATAGTTAGTTGAAAAGAATATTTTTAAATGTCAAATTTCGTCTTTTTTTCTAGAATGACACCTATATAGATACTTAAAGCAAAACCTTATTTAAATATAAAATTTGACCTAAATCATTTGAACCATTTCCGAGATTAAAAAAAATTATTACATTATATTTTATATAACACAAGAATTATTCATTTAAAGATATTTTACATCTTCTATCGGTACTTTTGTTGCATTAAGAGACGTTTAATTATATGCATTGGGTAGTACAAATGTGGTACCAACAGGCTATTAAGACTTTCTTTCCTTTGATTAATTTTTTACATTTGAAATAATCCTTCAAATGGTTAAATAGTTTTATTTTCTTAGGTTTATCTTATCAGTTTATGTTAATTGCTTGTATTTATTGCTAGTGAGGAAAGTCAAACAGGTCAATATAGCAGGTGGCTCAAAAGACACTGCAGTTAGTAAATCCGAATAAAGTGAAGATGGAAAAGTAGTATTTTACTGCTGGGCAGAATCTCCGCTTTAAAATTTACTTCCAGATTTCGTCCTCTTGAAGTGAAAAGATTAGATCTATTCTGTAACGAATAAAATAGAATGTGCTTTGACGTTAATTAGAATATTTGGTTGGTTAATTACTTTTATTCGGTTGAAAATCTACTTACTACGGTTGAAAATCTACTTACTTCGGTTGAAAATCTACTTACTTCGGTTGAAAATCTACTTCGGTTGAAAATCTACTTATTTTATTCGGTTGAAAATCTACTTACAGATAAACTATGTCAAATGCTCTACCAAGTGATATCTGTATATTCTAATAAATATGGCTGCGAATTACATATATGGTAATCGATAGTAAAATTCAGAGCGAAAAAGTTCAGAGAAAATAAAATTCGAAAACGATAGTAAAATCAATAGTTATAAAACTATAAAAATAATTTTAGAATTAATTAAAATGTACACAAATGCAATTTTTTATGAATGGAAATACTCTGAAATTGCACAGTTCATCTAGGTGAATTCTCTCCTAAGCTGATGAAATGCTAATATCCATTACCAAAATATCGAAATAGGAATTTACTGGATTGAGAGAAAACAATTTCGTATTGTTTTCTGTGTAGATAATTGTATGATCATGAATATCTAAAAATATTTATCTATGAAAGAAAAGCCAAATTCTAAAAGTTAAATTTTCATCGTATAATTTTATTGAAAAAGTTAGAAAATAAATTAAAGCAATCGATTTTAAATAGTAAAAAATAGGAGAAATTCAAATTAGCTTATAGCTTTGATGCCAAATTGGATATAAATGCGGCAAGACAGTTAAAAATATTGTAATTGAGTGTTAGCTCTTCTCACAAATGTTACAGACCCTCATTACGTTCCTAAAGTCTCAAAGTGTATTCAATTACATCACAATATTGATGGTAATTTTACATAAGGCAAAAGGAGGAGCCTCAAAATAATTGCATGTCTGTGTCTTTAACCGTAATCCATCATTCAGTTCATTGATTGTTTGTATAATTTTCGCCAAACGAGCTAAGAAATAGGATAGGTTTTAATTGTTTCAAAAAAGACTCGAATCTGCTAAGATATTAATAAACGAATAATGAGGTTACGAAGGCAATAAAATTACTTACCCGGTTTACTTTCTAAGCTAATGAATGGAACGAAAACAAATTTTATACAGATTGTGAAAGGCACTGGGAGATGACCCCCCCGAAAAAAGATAACAAAAGACTATATTATATATATATATATATATATATATATATCAGAAACGTCTGACATACGAATAAAATTCCCTGAAAATAATCCTTTATATGTGGTATTAATATTTCTTGAACCCCGTGCAATTTTTAATTGTACTTTCCCCTTCATTGTGTTTATTTTTGCATATGACATTTTGTTTCATTTGTTAAATCTGTAAATTGCGATAACGTACAAAAAGTTAGTTTTTTTTAGTTATATTAACATTCTGTTTTTAAGCAACACTAGGACTATTTTGAGGCGGACTTCATAATTTTTAACCATGGTCAGATAACGAGGATGGCACCTGTGCTGGCATCCCCGTCTCCACACCACCGGGAAAATGTTTGACCCTGACGGATTTAACTTTCAACAGACTGCCCCCCCCCCCCCCTACTCGACAGTTATTCAGTAGAATTGAGTTTCGAAACAGAAGCCCTTTGGCTGACGAGCCAAGACCTTACCATCAGACCATCACGGTTCAGTAGAACTCAGAATGGAGAGCTGACCGCGATTTTCTTTAAATAAATTGTTGAATGGTATTAGAAAAATATGATCTAATTTCTTTTTGAAAAGAAAAGTCCCCAATTAACACATCTATTATTTAACCAAGAATATATTTTCGCATATTTTCGAAATTTAATTCTCTGCTCTATCTTTCTTGTATCAATGCGATTTAAAAAAATCTGCTTTTAATTGCTTGAAGTTAGTATTTGAACTTGTGTAATAATTAAATGTAATTAGTCATACTAACATTTTAGGTTACTGTAAGAACACCAATAGACTGGTTTAAACAAGTTTCCTTCTATATTTCTTACTTGGTAAGCTGAAGAAAATGCTTTAAAAAACCCGGTGGCAATTTTCTATGTAGTTATAAATATTTCATGATAGAAGTACTATTGAGCACTCTAAGATATGCTTCAAGATACATCGAATTGGCTAGACTAAGGACCAAAATAGTTCTGTAGGAAAATAATAAATCTGACTTTTCTTGCTTATTCATGAATATGTAAAATCGGCGATCTATTTTTGCGAACATTTATTTTCATGTTTACTAGAAATAATGTTGGATCGATTATTGTTAGGAAATATTACACGAGGTCTTGCGTTGACGAAAGCTAAATAAAGCCTTTAAATTTCATAAAGCTTAAATTTCGATAAAACTAGATAAATTTACAACGGGAAAATCCATAGAGTTGAATTATATTTGTGTATAATATTTCTATTTTTGCTTTTTATGTATTTTTGAAACACAAAATAATCTAACAAAGCTTTAATATTAACCTTTCGCATCCGGAAAAGTAATCCGGTGCATAATCATTCACCTAATACAAAGATTTTTTTTATTGCTCTGAAAAATAAATATACATACTTGTTTTAAGTCGAATTTCTTTGAAAAATTAATCGACATCTTTTTGCCCTTCTGCAGGCGATTTCAACAATCAAATTCATAAAATGAATAAATAAAATGTCAAAATGACGTATCGTCTTAAATGATGAGTGAGAGGCACCATTAAAGAGTAAAAGGGTTAATATAATGTGTTATTTCGAAGCTTTTCTTTTCTATGTTACAAAGATACTCATTTTCGCTTAGAGTCGATTTTTAAGACACTTTCTAGTATACTTCTATGAAGAGCAAAAATAAGATTACTTCAAAATTATTCGTTTTAAGTACTAGTAACCAATTTAGTTTAGTAAAAATCGGTTTTAATGATTACGAAAAATGTTAGTTTATATTTACAAATGTTATAAAAATATTAATTTTAAATATGGTTTGGTCCAACTTTTGTTATATTTTGATAAACACATCATACTTCTTAGTCAAATAACGGAATATTATTGCATTATTTAATAAACAAAAGGATATATTTTTAAATCGCTGATATTAAAAATATTTCATTGTCCTTTATTAGTTTTGTTGGTATCCTAAAAAATCGCGTGCAGTAAAAATTTAACTGAAATATTTATATTCTTATTAACGACTTATAGGTTTTTCCATCTTTCATAATTAACCCTCTGCACTCAGATGGTGCTTCTCACTCACGATGTAAGACAGAGCATCATTTTGACGTTTTATTATTTTTTTTAAAATTTTGATTGTTAAAAATGCCTACAGTACGGTGAATAGTTGTAGATTAATTTTTCAACGAAATTCGACTGAAAACGATGTATATTTATTTTTCAGAGTATTATATTTAATTATTTCTCCGAGTAATTACTTGACTCGAATTATTTCTCCAAGTGCAAAGGGTTAATAATAAGTGAGCATGGCATTTTTGAACATTTTTTAATGTTGTTAAAATGTTACAATACATAACCGACTAAATATCATGAGTGTTTTTAACTGTATTAAACTTTTGATTTGTTCGCTGCCTTTATTTGAAATAAATATTGGTTGATTTATTAAAAGCATATTCAAAAGTTAGTTATAATGGCAGAAGTACTTTACAGGACAATTTATAGTCATTTTGGAATGATTTTAAAAAGTTCTTAGTATCAGTTCTTATTAGTTTTTTCTAATCCATTCCCCTTCTCCCCAAATCAATGTCACATTCAACACTGATAATCAATTTCGCAGAACGAGAAGTTTTAAATTAATTTGCATCATTACTCATTTATATATATATTATAAAAAGATTCATGTTTATTTTTGTATAAACAGTAACAAATCTCGTTGTAGAATTTAGCTTGCATGCTTATATGTTGTTAAACCGTTTCACGCCGCTCAAAAGGAAATGGGAGATACAGGAAACAGTATCCTTTTCCATGGCAACTGAAGAAATGAAGAGATGTTACTTATAAGGAAGCATATACCATCAGTAAAAGCACTTCGATGATTTTTCACTAATGGATGATATATTCGCCCATCTAAAACTGTGATGGGTACAAAATAAAAGCATTACTGAGTAATCTGAGAGGTTTTTAGTTTTCTGCGCCTCGTACTAATTCGGTGGAGGCTAAAATACCACCTTTGCTCTACCGATATAATCAATAAGAAGGTAATTTAATAAGGAAAAATTGGCTCCTTTTCTAAGAGGGTTTTACCCCTCTCAGCTCCTAAATGTGTTATAGATGTGTTACTGGCACCTGTTCAAGTAAATTCGACGATTATAACAATTTGTTTGTCCCGTGGTGAGGGACTGAGACACATCATTTTGGATAAGGTTTTATTTAGTACATGTATTATATAATGCAACATAATTAAAATCTGATTTATTCTGAATTAAAAAAAATCAATAAAATTTTCCTAGTTACAATAATATATAATTGATGACTAATAAACTATTTTTTAATAAAAACATTATTTAATCAAAGAAATTTACTCTAACAATTATTTATTGCTTGAATATTCTCAATACTTCCATTACAAAGGGTATTGTTGTGCTAGGGGATTTTTTTTATTTTCATTTGCTTACTGGTTAGTGTAACAATTGCTTACTAAACCATTAAGATATTGCACCCTTCGAATAATTATAATAAGCTATGAGGCCTTCTACAACACTGTAAAATGTTTTACTTTCCTATTTCCTTATGTCGCTGCGTGTATGAGAGAGTACCATATTATTAACCCTATAGGAATTAGTGGTTTTACTTAGTAATGATTTAAAAGAAGGTTTCTTTTTTTAATAACATCTTCAACTTACAAATTATACTAATTTGTTTATAATTTCATTACACTTACTTAAGAAAATAAAATCGTTAATAACTCGTGTTTAAGTAACTTTTTTACATTACTAAAATCTTTTATTTTTCTCTAATTTTGTATCTCTTTATGTTTATATATGCTACGTAGAGTTTTCTACCTATCTTTTTCTATCATATTTTAATAATTACTGTACATTTGATTTTTTTATCAAGAAGAATATGTACTTTGTATTGATGTAGATTGGTAAGGTAGCTTTTTGTAATTATCTGTAGCTACTTACTTCATAAAATACTGTTAAGTAATAATCTATTTTGGGTATTTATACTGAAAATGCCATTGCCTTGGTTGGTAGAAGAAATCAGATATGGGTGATTGATTAAAGGGTTAAAGCAATATACAAACATCATTAAATGGCTTTCATTTCATCACTTCAAAAATTATAACTAAAAAATATCTAAAACAAATAAAGATGTTAAAATATATTTATCAGCATTTTCAAAGAAATTATCACAAGGGTTGTTATAAATATTACAATCTGAACAAGTCTTTGAATATATAATTGCTTACTAAAAATCAAATTAAGATTTTTATGCACCCCCATGGTAAATACTGCCGAAATTCATATTACAGAAAATTACCATCTTTTGTAGAAACTGAATAAATGGCAGAAGCTGATATAAAATAAATAGCACGTATTTCCACAATAAAGAGTTGTGAAATACGTGTTATGGTTATATCGAGAGCATAGCTTTTTCAAATCATTTTTTAATTATTTACGTTTGTACTAAAATAGAATTTCGAATTCACATGGACTCAAAAACAATTTTTAGAAGCGAACTCTGATGTAATCTGTTTTTCAACATCTGATTTGCTTTTCTTATTCTTTATATTAGAAATAAGCGTGTATGTCATGAATGTTCAGTGTGTGCTTGAATTTCCAGATACATTTGTTTTTACATTATTATTCCCTCTTTCCTCAATTTTCTCATTATTTCAACTCGTATCAAAGTAAAGAAGTCTTCAGGGAAAAGTTTTCGATTCGTTTTCAATTTCATGACTTTTAAATATTGTTAAATATTTAATCATTCATGATATTTATGAAGAATTGTAAAAAAATGAATTCATGAAGATCATGAAGAATTGCAGAAAAATGAAAAAATCGCTTTAACTTATTTTTTGAATCAGAAGATAAAAATTTTCAGATTTTTGTTTCTGCCTCAGCATGAATTCAGTGATAATGTCTACTGAATATGAGAGGAAATCATAGAAACATATCCAAAACATCTGGGTAAATCAAGATGATTAAAAAATATTAGAAATTATTTAAACAAAGTGCAATTGTTTTCAGATGAAATAAAACGAATGTCATAATCCATTCTTCAATATTTATTTTTAAATCTAAGAGGGGGGTAATAAAAGAATCAAAGAAAAACTTAATTTTTATTTAAACAAACCATAAAATAAATTTCATGCAATTCAGTTGCCTTCATACACAGCCTTCTAGCTGTCTATGAATATGAATTCCGAATATAATCTATTAGATTCGCATTTAAAGAAGTGTAACTTGTACTTCTTTCGCCAGTGACGCAAGACGGCACAGAAGCCGTTTATTCTACAAATATTCAACATGTGTCATTTATTATGAATAACATACAAAGATTTCACAGAAGAGGAGTGTATTCAGGAAAACTGTGTTTATTCCGAAAAATTCTTTTTCAAAGTATTTGATCTTTTTTTAAAAATAAAATTTAAAATTGCCTTCCCGAAAATTCGTTGTCTAAAACAAAGGCAATGTCTATTTCAGAGATTATGTTGGAAAACTCTTTTATATTTAATCGCCTTTTGGCCATGTTATCCAAAAACCAAATTTATCACGATTCTACAATCTGTTTTTTTATTAGTCTGAGATTATGAGAAGAAGGAAGCAAAAATTCATGCATGGGCAAAAAGATCAAGTGACCAAAGGAATATTTTACAAATTAATTCTCCTATTTATCTTAACGTTGCTATGCTCAAAATTTATTGAACTCAAACTCTATCTAAGCCTTTATTTAAAAAAACGTTTCTGATTAATTTATTAAAATTTTATGGGAAAAATGAATTGGAAATAAAGAATATTCTTCCCTAAAATTTTTCTTGTATGAATAAGCTAGAATCCGACAAGTTGTTTTGATCTCTTTTTTAGAAATATTGCCTAATTTTTGACACATTTAAATTTTTTCATTATTTTTTGGTAACCAGAAAAGTAACAAAATGTTTGAGACTAAGCACACAACTAAGTACAAAATCTCAGGTGATATTTTATTCCAAGGAAGAAAGTGTCCTTTTAATAAACCTTTTGTTATTGGAATTACTAAAATATTAAAGATTTGTTTTGTTTTCTCTAATTTTTCTTCTATGCAAATAGAAACTTGAATCAACAATTTGATTCTTTTAAAATAGGTGATTTTATCGGTTGGCAATTCTTAAGACAGAAATATAATATAGCTTAAAACCACGAACGGAAGTAAATCCTTTCAATGATCTTGGTAAATATTAACTTAGTTGTCTCTTGGCAATTCATTTGTAGATGCTTTTCATCTCAGTTGATGGCTGTACCATGCATAAAATATCATCACTTGGAATCAAGGAAAAAGACTTTTGTTAGCTTCAGGAATGAATTTTGGCTGATTTATTTAGTAAACGACTGAAAACGCCGCCGATTTCCTTCAAATGTAGTTCTATTTTATTTATTTAAATAATATTTCTAAACTGTCCTAAAGCGACGAAACCCTGAGGTTTGTTATTCTTTCCATCCAACAGCTGCTCTGTTTATTATCGTCTGAACGTTTAGCATCTGGTTTAAGGAAACTAAATTACAGAAGTATGTTGCAACTAGAAATTTCACAGACTTTATAATATATTTGAATTTTTGAAGATGCACGAAGAGACTCGTTTAATTTTTTACTTCTTTGAAAGAAAAACACTAGGGCAACATCTGAATTTTTACATGAAATATGAAGAGAGATTTAAAATACAATAAGAGGAACTATATACCTTTATTACAACATTTAAATTTTTACATGAAATAAGGGGAGAAATTTAAAATATACAGTTCCTCTTATTATATTCAGCTGTTATATGTATTATTATTGCATTTCAAGGAAAATAAATACAAATGAATAACAAATTTTGGATTTAGCTTCAATATTACTATAAATTTAAAATTAATGTCACGCTTATTGCTGAAAGCATTTAGTCCTGACTAATACGATTTTTTTCAATCTTTTTATATTTAGTTCAACATGGTGATTTATTTTATATATTTTTCATGTCTCTTCATTTCAGATGAAATTAAGTATTTGTAAAAAAAATTTCGAACCTTCAAATGCAAGTTCATGTGACGAACTCTATGTTTTGACTAAAAGTAATGAGGAAATTTCGCCAAACCCTTTCAAAAATATGGGATACCCGTGGAGCGGAGGACCTCTGCTCTCCTAAGGTAGTTTAGTAATAGTAAATTTTGTAATTGCTCTTCACTGACCAATTTTCATTATTCTCTAAATGTAACAAATTGTGGAGTGAGAATAATTCTTTTCTGTTCAACAACTATACTTTTTTCAAAATAATAAATTTTCTAAAAAGTATATTTGCATTACCACCTACGGCTGATAATTCAGCGCATGTAGCTTTGAGCTGAAATTGTATGGCTTAGGAATAAAAGTATTATTTCTTATGAACTCTCTAGATACAAATGCAATAATAAACAATTTAATCTATAATTCGAAATTATATTTATAAAAACAGGATTACTTAATTATAATCATTATTTCAAAATTCATATTTACAAAAAAATATTAAAATAACGAACACAATTAAACAAATCTATATAACAAAATTAAAATTTCCATGGATTGTTAGTCCGTAACAATCTTAACGAATTCCATAACGGTAAATTCAGTAACTAAACTCATTACCGATTTTCAAAACTTAGATTCTGACAGCACTTTAAGTGCAATCTTCTGAGATATTATATACAATTTCACAAGAATTTAAGCACATAACTGTTTTATCCTTATTTGCTCCAATAGCGTCGCTAGCTGTTGCATCGTTGTTACTAGGTTTCTTCAAAGCTGTAGATCTGTTTTTCGATTAATTTATACTTTTCAAAAATTTTTTTACAAATTTTCAATGTAGTTTTCAACCTGCTCTTACTTTAAATCATATTGCTTATAGTCGTCTTTTGGGCTTTTTTTTTTCAATAATATAAATCCCTTATGGAAAATCCCATTTAAATATATCGCTTCTAGTTTAGAGGCAGCTATGAAATTTGCAAAATACTCTTATACGAAGTCTATTTTGTACGGAATAATACACTGCACTATTTTCTATGGTGAGCGGTATTACCCTATTAAGAGATTATTCTTTCAATAAGTCACGTTTCAGTCAAAAATAAATCAATTGAATAAAAAAAATGGTCTATTCCATAGAAAATGCCAGATCTGACAGTATTTGCAGAGGCTTTCAAGTGCTTTCCACCAGGGGCATTCTAAGTATTCAGATAAGAATTCTCCCTTTCCAGTGGCTTATTCTTATTTTCCTAGTAGGCTTTAATTACCTCCACTCCAATGAGGGGATTCTATCTATTCAGGAAGAGTTATACTTTTGAGTCTCAAACTTACGTCTCTGAGTTCAGCAGTTGAGATGAAGGTCAACAAACTACTCCAAATGGTGCCCCGAGGGCAATTTTTTCTTCATTATTTTAAAATGAGATTTGAGATAGTCAGCGGTTTTAGAATGAAATTTTAGGGTCCACTTATTGAGCGTGATACCATTTTGTAATTGACATTAAACTTATTTTTGGTCATTTTTAACTTTTTCAGTTTTAATTAAAATTGGGCCTAATATGTTTGAATCGCTCCAGAAAAAAATAATTGATTATGAAATCATATATAGATACTGAAAATTGGTAAACTAAAAATGCTGGTATGAAGAAGATAAAATTCATGTTTAAACATTCTTTCATCAACATTACATTAATTATAAATTTCAAACCATTTTGTGAAAGAATTGCCTTGAGATCAGAGTAGAGAGAGAGAGAAAAAAAACACGATACACATTTTCAGGAATTAATCTTAGTTATGAATGATAAATGAGGGAAATTGTTCCAGAAATTTACTCCAAAAAATGAGAAAATTCTCTTCTCAATTTGGTTATTCTCAAAGATTAAAACTCAATTCAATAAAAAATATTAGTTCATTTTTAGAAAGTTTTTTTTGCTGGCGCAAAAAGTTTTTTTTTCAAATATTGTATACGCCTATCCAATTATTTCCTTCCATTTATCTACAACACAAAACAAAAAATGGAACGCATTTATTCATATTAACGGAACAAATAATGCTTCATGTATCAAGTAGAAATATCACACTGTTCTTTAATGCAATGGCGCAACTTATATTGTGTATTAGATGTTCACTATGCTTTTGAAATTTTTGTAAAAATAAGACATTCCTATTTGTTTTGAAAACATATTTATTCTTGCATGGAAAAAAAAATTCAAGATTTAAAAAGCAATTAACCACAATTACAACAAAAAGTTAGCGCAATTAAACCTCAAAAATCTGACCCTCAACCGAATATAGTTGAAGCATGGGAAAAATCCTAAAAGAACCGTTGTCCATCAATAAGCCTTTAGAATTAGAAAAATTCAGACAACTGAAGAAAAAAAATATTCGTTCAAGAGCAGCTGCAAATGACACTAATGATCTTGCAGTGATAAACATATTCCAGCTGTATATTAAAACAAAGGATTACAAGTTTATTGTTTCCATTATGCATTTGATTTCGTCAACAAAGTTATTAAATGGAAAGCAATTTATGAAAAGAAAAATTTCCTTACGAGGAAAAACATTAAAAAATTATTATTAAATGTCTAGGTTATTAATACTGAATTTTCTTCATAGAAGATTTTCTCTAATTAGATTCTTAATTAATAGATATGCAAATTATTCTATGCAACCCATGTTATTATAATAAAGAAGTTAAGAAAATCAAATTATAGATTTTTGTGTCAGAAATAATGTCATCAGAGTGATTTTAATCTCAATCTTTAAAGTTGAAAGTTATATAATTATGGAGGGAAAATAATATCCCTATCTGGAGATTAGAACATTACAATTCACTTTACTAGTGGTCAGAATACAATTAATCAGAATCCAGTCAGAATATAATTGATCTTGGATCAATCAATGAGCAGTTTTCATTACTAGGCAAGGGCAAATGTTCATTTTCAAAAGGTTAAAAATTTAATATGACCTAATTTTAAATTGATACATAAGCATTTAATTCCTTCTGTTCTGAAATTCGAAATATGAATAACATCGAGCCACCGGGTAATACAATGTAGAAATTATGAAAGGTGCACAGAAATAATCGGAAAATATTGCCAATCCTTACTAGAGCCAAAAGAAATTTTATTTATAGGTCGTTATGTGCCATTACTTCTGTGGACGTATATTTAGTTATAAATGACTAGACATTCTGGTACTTACGTATTAACGCAACCAGGACAAAATCCGCATAAATTGCCAAATTTGGCGACCCTACTTACCGCAACCCTACGTGTTATACGTGGTTTTTCGTAAATAAATTATTTTGCTTACTGGTTAGATTGAATGCCGTGAAATACTTTAACTATGAGTATTTGGGATCTGCTTGCGAGTGAAAAAGATGCTGTTGAATTGTTACAGGGATATAGAATTATACCGAACGAACATACTTGTAAAAATTCTCATAAAATGAAACTGTATTTTGGAAAGCAAATCTTCTGGAAATGTAACGTCGAAGAGTGCAATCAACACTTGGGTGTGAGAACCAGAAATTGGTTTGAAGGTAGCCGAATTTCATTTGTGACAGTGGTGCGCTTCATTTATTGTTGGTGTAAAGAGTTAACTTCAATTAAATTTTGTGCAGAAGAGATGGGAATTGCTGACAAAACTGTTATAGATTGGAACAATTACATGTGGGAGATATGTGCCCTTGAAACGGATGAAAAAGAAAGAAAGCAAATAGGCGACGACGGACTTATTGTAGAAATAGACGAAAGTCTATTTGTAAAAAGAAAAAATAACACTGGGCGTGTACTACCACAGCAATGGGTTTTCGGCGGAATTTGCCGAGGAACGAAAGAGACGGTTTGGTTACTGTACCTAACAGAAGTGTCGTTACCCTCATGGAAAAAATTTGCGAAAATATCAAGGAAGGAAGCATTATTTATTCGGATTGCTGGAAAGGATGCAAGACAAGTGAGTTGGAAAATGCTGGATTTCTGCATGTAACTGTTAATCACGAATATAACTTTGTGGATCCCGACACGGCCGTTCACACACAATATGTAGAGCGCATGTGGGGCTCAGCCAAATGGCGCAACAAAAAACAGAGAGGAACAGCCCGTCATCATCTTGACTCATACCTTATCGAATTTATATGGCGCCAAGCTCAAGCTGTTAATGGCGAAGATGGTTTTCAATCAGTGCTAAAAGCAATAGCCAAAAGATTTCCGCCGAAAAAATAATTCTGCAACTTATTCAAATTTGATACCGGAAGGGTTTAATTGCTATTTTATATTTTAAAACAAAATAATATAAAAAACTGTATTAAAAATTATCTGTAATTAATAAATGTAATTTTCTTTCTGTTCACACTTTCTTACTCAAACTTACAAATCGCGCCAACCTGGTTGCGATAATACGTAAGTACCGACATTCCAGTACAGTTCAGGATTGCGAAAATATTTTAGTCTGTCCAGATTAAATAAAATGTCAAATTTTCTCATTTTTCTAATCATAAATGTTAGCAGTTGATAGCAATTTTTGAAATCATTAATTTGACCTCGCATATATTTAATTTTTTAACAATTAAGTCAGACAGAGATATTATTTTTCTATTTTAAATTATAATCCTAGTTTTTTTAACATTATTTCGCCAAATATAATTAAATACTGAGCAAATGAACATTGAAAATTATTCAGTCTCGGATTCACCACCCTCTATCCATATTTCGGGCATTTCCTGTCGAAGTTGAATAGATTCAAAACCTTAATCGATTAATCATAAAATTATAAATACTGCGCTATAATGTTTCACTTGCTTCCGGATTTTGCGAAAAACATTCTATTATGTAGAGTTTTCCAAATTATCTTCTCCTACATATCCAGACGTAAAATCTGTTGCACTCTGTTCCAAATGAGACGCTTGAAAATTGTTTAAACTCTTAATAAGCTAAAAACTAATAACTAGAAGTACATAAACATAACAATCAAAAATAAGAAAAGTAAAAGAATGAAGCGGAAAAAAGAAAGCGGGCACAACATATTACTGAAAATTTATATTTGAATAGGGATTTTTAAATAAACCAAATAAGAATAAAAAATATAACAAATCAAGCAAACATAAAATATCCAAAGTATAAAAAGTTTATTCACGCTGATGACTCAAAGTGAATGTACATCCTTTCTAAAGAAGAATTTGTGATAGAGATGGTAATTTTCCCAAACAACGAGGTCTTCCCAAATAACGATTTTTCTCTTTTTCATCTTTTGATTTTATATTTCCGCGAAGAAATTACTTTGGAAGAAAAGTCAATTCAAAAGCTAACACAGAAATGCGTTAGTGGCAAGACGAATAAAACCAAGAATTACAATAATGTACTAAACATTCAGGAGTCCCAAAGGTTTCTTGGCGAGGTCTTAGCCTCCAGCCCGGAAACTTCCATGTTCGAAATCCGGCTCCAACAAAGATCCGAAAGAAGGATGGAGATGGAGTGCCAGCTCTAGCGCCGTCTACGCCATTTGACTGGGGTCTATACGAGAGCTGTTCCAAAATACATCTAGTGTTGCTTTCAAACGGATACTTAATATCACTAAACTAAATCAAGCTTAGCAAGTCTTCATTAGAATTAAAAGCAGAATTATCGAATTGAAGTTATTACCTCGTCTTGATCAAAATATTTCTAATATTCTGCAGACATTGCTTAATAAACAGGTATGCTGTATGTTAAGATTCTTGATTTGCCTCACATATAAGCGATTTCAACCTTGCATCAGATTCATCGCATAAGTTACTTTTTTGTGTAATATCTTATCTTCATCTAAATTGCATTATACATATACTCTGTGACGTCATTTAAGAAACGTAAATCTTGGCTTAAAATAACTTCCTTACAAGACTAATATTACGACTTAATCCCAGATATTGGTTAAATCATGAAACTTGAGATGGTAACTTATAATCTGAGACAAAACAAGTATGAAATTCTTAAAATATTAATCATATATCGATTGAGTAAGTGCTGACGGCAGTGAAATAGTCGCTGAAAGCATCCGGCAGAAAATTTGGATTTAATTTACAAATGGCTTATGTAGGTTTGAGCGTTATTAGTTTCATTTTTACGAAAGCACGTTCATGTTACTGAATTCAAGCTAGATCTAAAGGTATGCTTGTATTTGATACTTAGCAAATTGTTACCCACGATAACTCAAGTTTTATGCAGTATTACCAGCGATTGGTTTTGTTACTATTTGTACACTGAGTAAGAATTATTTTTGGAAAGTTAAAGTATTTTTTTGTCAAGAACTATAAGAATGATATCAAAGATTCTCTAACATTTAAATATATAATTAGCTGATGTACTCGGCTTTGCTAAGGACTTATATCTTCTCATGTACAATATTTTAAATAAAGAATCTCCTTTTGCACAAAATATTACAATATAAAGTGTATAAAATATTACTATATAAAAGAAATTTATAAAGTAATGGTAGAGTAGTTCAAAATCCTAACATTACCTACCGATAAATTCTTATTTCAGAATGATCTGCGTTAAGTTTCCAAAGAATTAATAAAAAAGAAAAGAAAAATTGCACAAAAGTCAATTAGATCTTTCAAAATGTAATGCTTTTATTTTATGATGTAAATTTTTCGGATTAATTTTTGTGGCAAAATACTAATTAATTTCTCACCGCCCGAAGCGGCTGCTAACGTTATGCATCACTTTCACTTACTTGCAAGCTGCTTTCCTTTGTTTCAGCAATTAACTTATGCTTACTTCATGCCACGTTAAATCAAAATATTGAAACAATTAAAAAGCTGAAGGAAAAAGTATGAATTTAAATAAAACCGATATTAAAAATAATGATAGATTATTCCAAAACTAACATTTATTTTGATACTTTTAATAATTTTTAATTAATAACAAATAAAAGAAATATTTTGGAAAATGGAGATGGTATCGTCGAAATTTTTGTCGTGTTTGTTCCGAAGTTACTGCAGAAAAAAGGCTAAATTTCGATTAATTTCTAGTTAACTGAACATTTAACTTTAGCATTTTGAAAAATTGACAATATTCTTTATCTTGTCTTAATGAATAAGTGTTTAACGTTTGGTTAAAATCAGCTCCCTTGTTTGGGAGGGAATGTGGAATAATGATAATAAGTCGTTGTGGCTACATATGTAAGATTACTTGAAGACTAAAGTATCATGATCTTGATCTGGTATACATTTTTCTCTAACAGTCATTCAATGCTACGAAACAAAATTTCAATTTCGTTGAAGAAAATTAATTCATAGATGTCCTTAAAACTTTAATTAACAGCACACCGTAAAATTAAGGCAATATTTATTGAACTTAATGTAAATATTTCCCGTGTTAAAAATTTTGAAAAGAAAGATACACGGTAATTGGATTTAAAACACAAAACAAATTAAATTAACCCAATTAGAAATAAATATTAAGTTTAAATTGCAAAAAAAGAATAGAATGGATTTTAAAAAATGAAGGGAATTCCGAATTCGGCCTGTAGACTTTATCACGTGTCAACTCTACACAGGGATTCAAACCAAGGGTTCCCCCCCCCCCATTGAATTTCGTCAATATTTATTCCTCATAGTCAGAAAATCCTGAGAAATTGAGGCCTTTTTGAAGCCCAGAATTAATATAAACAAAACAATTAAATTAAAATTCGAAAATACAAAACAAAATTATCAATTTAGTTAAATAATTGTTTGGAAATTCGAATCCAAGTGAAAACACAGCAAAATCAAATCAAACCAAATCACTATAAGAAAATTATCAAACAATAAAACCAATAAACATCAAGTAGATTGAAATCGATTATAAAAGCATACCAGTTGAATGAAAATATTCTCCAGGATTCATGAGAAACAAATTTCAACTCATCGCTGCTGACAGTTGTACTAATGTAATTTAACTTTCCCGCGCTTAAAACTGAAACGCCTCTATTAAAATGCCTCGTTATCATATGAAATAATTCGAATGATCTCAGTGCCATCTATTAAACTGAAATAAAAACCAAAGAAAATAAGTTAGAAAGTATATCTTCAGAAGTGAAAATACTAAAATATAGAATAAAATATAGATATATTACGAAATGCGACTGTTATATCGAAAAATAAGTAAAAGCGTTTGAATTTTTTTATACTGAGAGTAAATATTACAGATATCAATCAATAGAACTTTATGGTATTCTTGGCAATGCAAAGTTTTTATATATTTCATTGTATTAAAAAAACCTTAACTAGCTTCTCTAATGCTGCCGTCACCCGATATCAAGCATAAATCCTATTACTCTAATTTCTTTTTCATTTTAAAGATAAAACTGATATAAAAATATATTAAGTTTCTTCAAAGGAAGAATACAAATTTATAAATATATAAGTTCTAACCAAACATATAATAAAGATCAAATGATGAAGAAAATGCAAGTTTCTATTCAAAGCGGAAGGAAAATTTTAGAAAAATTCCATATGAAAAAATTATTGTCCACAAATGTGTTGCAGTTACTTCTATATGCTAAGTTTTATCTGTTATTTTAGAAAACACTGTAAACTTTTAGTAGTTTAGAAAACGCTACATAATTACATTAAAGTATTGAACCAAAATATATCCTGTCTTATGTATAAAAAATGGATTCAAAAAATTTAGAGACAGACACATTCTTTATTCAGTATATAAAAAATAAAAAGAATGTAAACTGAAGATTCAGAAATACTTGTATTTCTTTTGTTTTAACGCTTGATGATCTACATTCAGCTTCGCCAGATTCTATTGATTCTTTTTTATTGTCAGGAACTAATTTGGTCTGGAATTGTGTGTGCTCTTCAATAGGAAAGTCGAACGATTTGGTGTAGCACGTTTTTTCTTCTTTGTGTATTCTTGTGCCTACTTTCCTTCTGATTTATTGAAGACTCAATTATGTTTTATTCTTGTTTATAGCTGACTGTATTTGCTTTAAGAACAACTATCTTCTTAACCAATCTTCCACCTGGGGCTACTTCACAAGACATGGTTTATTGATTTTTTTTTTTTTTTTTTTTTTTTTTTTTTGTATTTCGAATTGTTTTAGCAATCATTCCATCTTGATTTCAATCCTTCTTTTCTCATTTCTTTTACTTCTTTTAAACAAAAAAGAATATTCCAAAAATAGAGTGTTTGCATCATTTTAAAATAATATATAACTGATTTTTGGTGATTGAAACAACATCTGTTTTATACTTTTTAAACTTTGCATAATGTTTACTTTAAAATGTTAGTTTCATATGATTATCTGAGCAATTTTTTTATTTGCTTTAAAGTAATGAGAGGCCAAACAATTATGTGGTATTTCAAAGTTATTATTCAAGATTATTTAGATTTCAAGAGGTATTTCAAGGTATTTCAAGATTGTTTAATTTGTGTTACATGAAATTTTTCTCTCCTCTTGGTATCTTTGAGTCATGAAGGATTTTTTTATCTACAGTGTTTGTAAAACATTGTTTTCTTAGAAGATGATGTTACTTTAGAATAATTGTTATTGTATTATTTACTGTTTCATAGATTCTTTTGAATTAATATTCATATTAGATATCCATGAGAGATATCCTGCATCTAAAATGCTGATGGGTTTACATTTATTATATTTATTTTGTAAACTATTTTATTAAGACATTAAAAATAAACTGATAGAATTATTGTAGATATTATGAATCCATTCATATCATCCAACTATGTAATCGATAATTAAGAGTCCAAGTTTTGTTTGAATTATGCTGAATTTACCCTGAATAAATAAATGAAATTTGACTTTTGGCTGAATGCGATGCATCCAAATGCAAAAGGCTGTTGTGAAAATTTGTTCATGTGTAGTTAAATTAAAATAATTGCTTAGTTATCATTCTTAAATTGCTTAATTCCATGCCTAATTCAACAATTGGTTATATAAATGTATTTATGTATTAAATATTATCATTGATCGCTTTTATGAACAATGATAATATTGATATTGCAGTCCTCATCATAAAAGTATGTTACGTTGTACATACTTATTCATTACCATCAACATCTTTCCAGATCTGTCTAGCTTTGGAGATCATTAATAGCATGATTAATACGACCCGGAATCCATCTAAGATGGATTAGTGAATAATGATTCATTATCCTCAGGTGCAGATCAATCAGTTAAGACACGTGTAGAAACTGCTTGGTACCATATTATTTCGAAAATACTGTTAATTATATTTGGTATGGACATTTCAGAAAAACTTCACATACCTGTCTATACCATGAATATAAAGGGTTTTTAATACAAAATGACACTACAATCAGTTATTTGTAGCTTTGTCTATTAAGAATTCTATCAAATTTTATAAGGAAATTAATGACGAAATTCGAACCGGATAGATTACAAATAGGATAGAAAAAAAATTCTCCAAGTTTTGTCGTGAAGAATGTGCGGTTTCGCGCATAAAAACCAAGCAAAATTAAAATGTAAATTCACGATTTTCTATTCTTTAGCAGCATTAGAATTCGAACTATAACAATGAAAAGAAAGCTTCTAAGATATTTAGAGTATTACAAAATAGAACATCACTTCTATATCTGATATCTGATGCTCTATCATTTTATGGAAGGAAACGATATTAGTCTCATTTTAGAATTATTTAGTTTCCTTAATTCCTTCACTATCTTTTGACATAACATAATCCTTAAATTATTTTTCATTCACATAATCCATAAGGTATTCTTCTGTAGGGTTGTGTGAAGTACAGTATTCTTCTATAGGGTTGTGTGAAGCCCTGATGTTAAAAGGCATCATACTGGGTTCCATACTGCATTTGATCATAGAGAATATCATGTGTTCATAGAGAAATGTGACCAAACAGAAAGTAATCCATGCTCTCTCCAGACTAATTAATTTGTTAAAAAAATACTATATTACATCGAAACTTTATTTTTGGTATTCATTTATCTATTTATTGTAAATTTCTGGTACTGAAGTTTCGTTTTGAAGTTTTTTCTGTTTTTAATGTCGTAGCGCAATAGTTTCCCCAACAGGTAACTTCTGCAGGGGAGGGGAACTATTGCGCTACGACATTAAAAGCAGAAAAAACTGCAAAATGAAACTTCAGTACCAGAAATTTGCAATAAATAGATAAATGAATACAAAAAATAAAATTTTGATGTAATATAGTTTTCTGCAAGTCGACAACAACCAATCCTGTCGATACTGCTACGTTCAGTGGTGGCGGGGTGATCGGCTATATACAAGAAGAAGAAGGTAACTTCTGCAACTAATGTTTTTTCGCAGAATCTTTTTCACTGAATTTCTTTAGTTCCCTGAGAAATTTAATGACTGCTGCTTTTATATCAAACAACAGATGGTTCAGAATTCTTCCTATAAGAAGACTAGAAAGAGTTAAGAAATTCGATCCAATTTTATTTCGCAAGCACAGCATAAGCCCAAAATTTTGCAAAACTGTTACATTTTTTAAACAATTACAAGTTTTTAAAAGTCGTCAATAATGTGCAACCCAATAAATAATTAATTTTATATGATGCAATCTTCTGAGCAAAATTGCTCCTGATCATGTAAAAACAATAATAGAAAAATGAAAAGTTTCGATTGTATGCAACGTTTATTAGTTGCCGTGTTGCTTTAATTTTCTTGGATCCTTCATTAATATTCATATATCAGCTTTTTTTTTTCTGACAACTTGACTAAATTAAAAAAAATTTCAATTAGTATGGGTTAAAGTATATTCACAACGGAAACGAGGCTGCAGATTCCTAAACATGCCACTTCTACAGGTATGCCCGTTCCATATCCAGCTCCTAGAAGCCATCTTAAAAGTATTCTAAATGATCCCGCAGCGATGGCAAAAAGAATGGGACAATGGCTCAACAGGCAGAATCTATCAAATTATCTCCAAAGTCTTCTTTAACCCTTCATCTTGGAACAGATTTGACATTATCTTTACAACTGGCCATGGTCGTTTCCCTTCAGTTTTCAAGCGATTTAGTATTAAAGGATTGGATCAATGCGGTTGCGGTGAAATAGGTGATCCCTTCCATCATGCTACTAGCTGCCCTCTCACTGCATCTTTTCATCTCAAAAAACCCACCCACGACCTAGAAAGTACCTGATGGATCAAAGTTATAGAATTCATGATGTCCAAGGTCAAAATTAGAAATCTTGTACTGTTCTTACAAGACAACGAGGAATTAATCTCCCTATATCCATGCCATGTGTAAATTTTCGTCTCGTATCTCAATCAAGCTCTTCTCCAGAATATATTAACTTCAATAGATTTTATTTTCTCATGTTCCCAACCGAACACCTCCACCATCATCATAATACTGTATATAAATACTTTTTCTGTGTATTGTATGTAAACCAAAAAAACTCTTCAAATAAATATTTCCACGTTTATCTTTAAATCGACAGGGAATCCTAGAGATTCCAAGTTCGGAGATTTTCTGCGGCGAAAGAAAGAAAAAATTTTATTCACCGTCAGTAACCGTCTTTTCAAGACAGTTACTGACGATGAATAACATTTTTTCTTATTTGTCAAGCTCAGGAAATACATATTTAAATATCTGTATAAACCATTCTAGTCGGGATAAATACAGATATAATCATTATTACCATATCTTTAGTGAATTATAATAACTGGTTCCAATAAAATCATATAGACAGTACGAATTTACGGATATAAATTCTTAATTTTATATGAATTCTCAAAATCATACTTTCTTAAGATTCTTTAAATGACGAATACGAATTCTTACTTTTTTATGATTCTTTAACTGAATATATCTGATTTTGTCTCTATTTTCAGTTTCGGCGTTCTCTACGGCGCCAGAATGCACCTTAGAAGAGCTTAACGGTTGTCTTCAGTCTTTGATGTCAGTTACAAAAGGCAATGATTTTACTTTTGCCGCTACTCGATTGCAGTTGTTGGCAGTTTGCAGGTATGTGCAAAGTAATTTTTATTTGCTTTTTCACAATAATCTATAAAAATAAAAGGGAAAATTATGAATAAGTTTATGCTTTGGAAATCCAAAATGCTGAAGGGACTTTCTTTTTTACTCTTAAATGTTAAGGACGAATATTTTTAGTAATAGTATAATTCATTAAATATTTTTGTTACTTATGGCACTTTACAACCCTGATGACAGAAAGCTGTCAGTGATTTAAGGCAAAATGAAAGTCTTTTATTTTTTTCAGTAGCGCCAAGACAGAGTTTTTTTCACAAGGGCCAAGACAGTGACTTGACAACTTCATGCTTCACATTCGCTTGCA
Source organism: Argiope trifasciata (assembly GCA_026543055.1). Lineage (NCBI taxonomy): Eukaryota > Metazoa > Arthropoda > Arachnida > Araneae > Araneidae > Argiope > Argiope trifasciata. The sequence goes on from JAPMOQ010009429.1 coordinate 2,604,352, forward strand.
CAATTCCTTTTTAAAGGGGTAGGGAGGCACATTCATACAACTCACCGATAGAACACAGAAGTACAACCACGCCCGCACCGGGCTTGAACCTCGGACACCTAGATCATGGGGAAGACACGCTACCCCTATGCCAGGACGCCGGCTAATTCTTAAAAAAAATTTTTTTAATAATTAAGACGCATGTTTTTAAATTCAGTTAATTTAATATTGTTATTCTTACTGAATGAAAATATTGTAGGTATTTTAAATCTTTTTATTTTATTTACCTTCAAATTGCCATTGGCCATTTTACTAGCTAAATTTTGTATCTTAATTTTAAAATGATTCAAAAATTATGTAAAATATTAGTTTACCATGATTTAAAAAATTTATTGATATAATCTTATGAGAAACAGTATAAATCATTTTTATATGCATTTTATACTCTCGTTTAAATTTTTTTAGTTGTAATTGGTAAGATAATATTGTGTATTGTAATACTTCTTATAAAATTTATTTTACATTTAGAATACTGTAGAAACTTTTAAAATTCTCGTTTGTTTGACTTCCCATTAGCATTCAGTAGATTGCTCATGTTAAATTTATGTATTCTTGTATAAGAAGTTAATGTAAAGCTGTGAACTGGTTTTTCGGCAATACTTGTAGCTACTTCAAATTTGCTTACGAAAGCAGAAGCATTGGAAGATGTTATTTCAAGCTTCATCACAATTAATTAATTAGTTAATTTTTATTAATATAAATTAAGTTTCCATAGGAAAAGATTTTAGATGAACGCTAGTCTACTTCATTCTACTGATCATTTTTAACTAAGAAAAAATTTGACAATACTTGCGAAAATAAAGCAAGTTTGCAGAATACTGAAATCTTTTTTGGTACATTGGATAGAGTAGGTAATATAAAAGAAAGTAATATAAAATCCTTCATCAGCCATTGTTGAAAATATGTGCTCGTAAACATGAATAATCAAATATGTGAATTGATGTGAAGAAACTTTAGCTGTATTAAATGCCGTTTTAAAGCAACACTAGGTCTATTTTGGGACGGATCTTGTTATCTGAACCACAGTTAGATGAAGAGGGCGACACATGAGCTGCCAACTCTCCTCCAAGCTTTCTCCCCTTAGGAGAGGGAGAACATTTAGTCCCGACGGATTTAGCGGGCACTAGATCCACTTACACGACAATTCTTTTGCTGAATTGAGTCTCGAAGCTGAAACCCTCCTAAGACGAGACCTGACCACCAGGTCACTGTGGTCTGAAAAACGTCAGAGATTAAGAAAAAATATAATTTATTAAATTTTGAAATGCTACTGATTTTAATAGTAAGAGGTATTTTACATCATAGAAAAGTTTCTAAAATGAAAATCTTTAGGGAAAAATATTTTCAGCACGAAAAACTTCGATTACATCAACTAATTACAAATGAAATTATTAAACCAAATGTATTACAAAAACTGAAATATGGACAGGACTAAAGATTTTGAAAACATTCAATTGTTTAAGACAGATTTGGCAACAAGTCAAAAATAGAATAAACGATAAGTCAAAAATAGAATAAACGATAAATTCTTTCATCCTTAAGAATCTTATATACGAAAAAGGCAGCCGATTATACGATAAGTAGATGGGTGCACTTTTTTTTAATGGATTGGTAAAAGATACTTGCCAATGAACATTTAATCCTAAAAAATCAATGCAGATGATTTTATAATAAACCTATCCAAAATCAACGTTGATCAGAATTGTCATGAATTCATGACAGAAATGCTGAACAAAGTTCTCACAATCCAATTAAAATATCTCATTTTATTCAAACAAATCATGTGATGATTTAATATCTGCAAAATAGGAATTGAAAAACTGTTTTCGAGAAGCATTGCTGATTTGAATATTTAATGTTTAATTGTTGACATAATTAAAAATTGTCTTCAGAACTTATCCATGCTAAGTGGATATTAAATTAAAAACTCCGAGATATATAAACTTTTCTTTCAATTAGTATTCAGGAACTATTTTCATGAAATATGTGTTTCGTTATATATGCTTTGGCGTTTTTATACATAACATAAAAGAAATGTGAATACTCAAATTATTGAGAAAAATTAGCATAAGCATACAGAAGAAGCATTTATTGGTTAAAGAAAATATATTAGTAGGAATTAAAATCCTATGGAAAAAAGTGTAAATTTCTCTTTTTAAAACACCCACTAATGCATGAAAATAAAATAAAAGGATTTATCGGATAAATTTGTGGAATTTATTCATATCTGTAACATGAAATAGTAAGAAAGGAAATTTATTAATAAAAAGACACTTAGTCTGGTCGACTTGTTTTGAAAGGGAAAAATACAGTATTTTTCCTCATTAAAATATTAAATATAAATCATTGTTTACAATTCTATATATATCGAATAAATAATGAAATGTTTAGTTTAAAAATATTTTTATGATGCTATGAAGATCATATCAAAAGAAAAAATTATCACCATTCATTCAAAATATTATTAAAAATTCTTACAATTTAATCAACATTATCTTAATCCTAAGTACATTTTAAAATGCATATATTTATTTCGGTAATATATCATTAAGTCCATTTTCTATTAAATAAATATTTAAATTGCTAATTAAAATATGAATCTTTAGTTTTACGAGTAAAATACATTTATTTATCTTACGTTTCTGTAATTAATTACCTAGAATTACAAAACTTATCTACTTCTAAATAAAATGCTTTAATTTTTTAGAATTTTAAAACACATCTGTTTTTGAAAATTGAATACACAGATATCCTGGATGGTAGATTTCTTAATCAAGTTAACAATAAATTGAATTTTAAAGGACATTAATTTTGTTTTATAGCATCTTATGTTACATTTTCGACATGTTAAATTATAAGGAAATGCTTCAAAATATTGCAAAAAAAAAAGCATATTTGAAAGAAATATTGCAGGAAGCAGGATTTTTAATTAAGATAAAACTGCCTTCGCTTCAAAGAAACATTATTAACCGTACTAAGGTAGTTTATTAATTTGTCCGCCGTATTTGCGCTATTCAATTTATTTATTTATGTTATTTATATTTTACTTCACAAGCATACTCTTCATTAATTGAATTTGGCAAACTTCTGGAGACAGAAGGAAGTGCTCAAGATAATATTACTTAAGAAGAAATTTCCTTTTCAAAGCTTCTCTGGTCTCGTAAAACAATTGAATTAATTTTGGGAACTCTTTTTAGATTTGTTGATTAAATCCTTCGAATTTTGATTTGATAGTTTAATTCAAATATAATTTAATTACATTAATTAGCAGAATTTGAATCTGAAGTTAAATCAATTAATTCGAATAAATTCGCAGGGACTTCGACTCGTTATTCGTTTTTATTGCACTATAAAAAATAAATTAAGTGTAAAGAAAAATGAAATAGAAATAAAAGTTGAAGATCAGAGTCTGTATGTAAGAAAATATTTTATGTTTTATAGTAGTATAATAATACAAGTAATAAGTTATCATGCTCATATATAATTCTTTAAATGTAATAATTTTTTCATTTCTAATAATTTACAGAAAAATTTCTTAGCAAAGTAATTCGGTTATTTCAACTAATATTTAATTGATAAATTTTTCGCAGTGAAATATTCTTTCAAATCAAATTGACGCTTCTTTTGCTATATGATGACAGATGTTTTTTTTCTTCCAAAAATGAATATTTTATACTCTTTATAATACAAGATTAATAATTTCATTTTGATTACGAAATTAAAATGATTCAATTATTACTCTTTTGAGGCAGCATTACTAAAGAAGTTTTTAGAATTAACTTTGAAGTTTAGTTAATATTAATAAAATAAATATTTGAATAATTTTGATATGTATCTAATTTTTATGGTTTTCATCAAGATGTTTTGAAATTTTATTTCATTTTTGTTTCACAGCATCATAGTATTCTTCCGTCAAATTTTTGGAATACAGGCAATTTTTAACTTATCTAGCCTATTAAATATTCTAACATTCAATGAATTCAATGCTTTATTTGATTAATTATTAAAATGCTTCATTTTGAAAGTATACCTAAAAACATCGAAATAACTTTCATGCTTATTTAAATTTTAATTAAATTTATATTTTCCGGTCCTTAATGTGATAATGAATAAATTTTATAGCAGTGCACGAAATCTTAATGATTTAGCAACCAGGAAACCTAACATTTTGGGGTAAATAAATTAGTCTAAGACATCTATGAATTTAAAAAATTCCCGCTGTGTAAGGACAAAAAAGACTCCCCTCGAGAAGCCGAAGGGTGAGGTTGTCAGCGAAGAGCTCTCTTACCTCCTCGTTCTTTCTAGAAACTGACTGTAAAGGCTGCCGACGAATAGCTCGTTTCCTTACGTCCCCGTTCCTTAGGCTTTCACTTAAGATTGCTTATTATTTCAAAAGGGCGAAAAAAGTATATCCCAGCGAATTCATAATCAAAAGTGCAAAGAGTAACTTCAAACGGTGTTGGAAAGTGTGTTCCGTGTGTTCTTCAATATACATCGTCATAAAGCGTGGAATGAGTAACATTGCTAAAATGCCTGGCTAAGCTCCACAAGGCAGACGGGTAAGTGTTCCCCTGCGACTATGATTTAATAATGCTCTTTCTGCCGTGCAAGCTGATATAAACACTAAGATTTTATTTAATTGTTTATTTTTTTTATGTATATCTAAAGTGTTTACCAGATATGAGAAGTTGATAGCTTTCTACTGCCATTCTTATCTATCCTTATCGTTCACTTAATTAAAGGATTTTTTCCCTTGAATCTTTAAATGTCTGACAATGGGTACTTAGTATTTTAAAATTTAGTGCATAATCTTCATGTAAGTGCTTTAAAATAAAAATTTATAAAAAGTACCCCCCCAAAAAAAAACCCGTTATGTTTTGGCAAATATATGTATGTATATATATGTGTGTGTATGTATGTATATTTACATATGAGTGTGTGCATGAGTATGTATATATATATGTATATTAATTTTTTATTATTTTTTAAAGATGAATTCACACACATATTCTACAAATTGTAATAGCATCAATTTACACATAGAGAAAAAATGTGCAATCATATAATATAATTTTCATATTAATCTCACAATTAAATGAATGTCACCGATTTTTGTTTTAATGGAATATATGCGTATATATATGTGTGTGTATACGTATGTGCATATGTATGTATGTATGTATGTATATATATAAAAATACACTGAAGTGACAGAAGTCATGGGATGAGTGTTAATATCGTGTAGGTCCTCTTTTTGCCCGGCGAAGTGCAACAACTCGACGTGTCATGGAGTCCACAAATCGTTGGAAGTCCTCTGCAGGAATATTGAGCCATGCTGTCTGTATAGACGTCCATAATTGTGAAAGTGTGGGTGGTGCAGGAGTTTGGGCACGAACGGACCTTTCGATGATGTCCCATGATTGCTCGATGGGATTCATATCGGGCGATCTAGGTGGCCAGATCATGCGCTGGAATTGTCCGGAATGTTCTTCAAACCAATCGCGAACAGTTCTGGCCCGGTGACATGGCGCATTGTCATCCATAAAAATCCCATCGTTGTGTGGGTACGTGAAGTCCATGAATGGCTGCAAGGGATCTGCAAGCAGCTGAACATAACCATTTCCAGTCAATGATCGGTTCAGTTGCACCAGAGGACCGAGTCCATGCCATGTAAAAACAGCCCACACCATTATGCAGCCACCACCAGCTTGAACAGTGCCTTGCTGACAGTTTGGGTCCATGGCTTCGTGGGGTCTGCGCCACACTCGAACTCTACCATCAGCTCGTAACAACTGAAATCGTGACTCATCTGACCACGCCACGGTTTTCCACTGGTCTAGGGACCAGTCGATATGCTCACGAGCCCAGGAGAGTCGCTGCAGGCGATGTCGTGCTGTCAGTAAATGCACTCGAGTCGGTCTTCTGCTGTCATAGCCCAAGGAAGACAAATTTCGCCGTACAGTCCTATCGGACACGTCCCTCGTACGTCCCACATTGATTCCTGCAGTTATTTGACGAAGTATTGCGTGTCTATTAACATTGACCATTCTACACAGACGTCGGCGTTCTCGGTCGTTAAGTGCAGGTGGTCGCCCACTGCGCTGTCCATGATGGGATGTGATGCCTGGAATTTCAAACTCTCGGCACACTCTTGATACTGTGGATCTCGGAATGTTGAATTTACTAACGATATCCGCAATGGAATGACCCATGCGTCTAGCTCCAGCTAACATTCCACGTTCAAAGTCTGTTAATTCTCGTCGTGCCGCCATAAATCACGAAAAACCTGTTCACATGAATAACTTGAACACAAATGAAAGCTCTGGAAAACGAACTGCGCATTTATACTTTTTCGCTGCGATACTACTGCCATCTGTATATTTGCATATTGCTATCCCATGACTTTTGTCACTTCAGTGTATATATGTATGTATGTATTGACCTAAAAGCAACTGTTGCTAAATGTCCCTCTGACTGGAGAATTATAAATAACGATTTACTTGTTTCATCATCTGAGATAGAAATGGACAGATGGAAATCATTTAAATGAGACTTTCAATTTAACTGTTTGTTGTTTTCACACATTTTAAAATATTTTTTTTCTGTCAGTACATGTTTTTGTTTTATTTTTTGAAGCTCTATTATATTTGTTCTACTACATTACAGAGGAGATCAAATCATCATCATTTGTTGTACTTTTGTAAACAAACAGATGGGTGGAGAAAACAAGAGAAACAAAAATTTGAGTTATTTGCTTTAACACTAACTTTTAGTTAAGGGCTTTAGGATCTCACTTAGAATATATTAAAAAATTTCAGAAAGTTATACACATGAACTATAAACTTTATAACTGCAGAGAGATGTCAAAATACGATTCAAATTCTCTTCACTGCAATACCAAACATAAAATTCACTACTCATCCCTCTCCCCCAAGTTCTGAATCTATCAACAAAGTTCGTAGATAAACAATTAACATTCCAAAGCAATGAAATATGTTGGAATTTATTGAAAGTTAAATGTCAAAATTTTGTAAGCCATAAAACTATATTAATAATACCCCCATACTGATCATCAAATTTTCCATTCAAAACTTATAACCAAAAATCTAGCTTTTGCTATTAAATTAAAAAAAAAAAACTCGTTTAGCATTTTTTGCATTAAGGTGGTGTCTATAACAGAGCAGAAGTCCTTTGATGGAATTCATCAAGGGGTAGTTTATTTCACTCAACTCGCAAATTTTTAAAATTTTTAATTGAAACAAAAATCTTAT
>JAPMOQ010009429.1:2613530-2685794 GCA_026543055.1 Argiope trifasciata
TATATATATATATATATATATATATATATATATATATATATATATATATATATATGCGTGTGTGTGTGTGTTTCTCTTCCCATCTCCTCTACCATTAATGTTAATTAAATATGTTACAATATCATTGGAAGATGAAACAGACACATAATTCTCCTTATAAGGCCAAAACTAAAAGGGTTGAGGTGGGGTGTAAAGAGGGGATCTTACAATGGTGTTCCAGTAAAAAAAATAATAATAAAAAGAGAGAGAAAAAGAGGGATTTGGTTAGTGATTTTGTCAACCCCGTTAACAACATTAAGTTTTCAATGTGTATGTGATTTTTTATTATTTTAAACTAAGATAAAAATTTCTAAGCTTGCTAAGCTAAAAATTTCTAAGCATAGGTCGGTGGATCGAGTGCAGGGGAGTATCTCCTCTTGCTGCATATAAAATCATTGTTTATTATATTTACATATTCATCTCGTTAAAAGTTCTTTACAGTGTTGAAATGCTAGAAATGTTTACAGACTCCTTCCAAACCCACTTCAACAAAAACGATTCGATTTTGTCACAACCATCGGTTGGGTCCCAGCAAATCCTACCACTAACATATGAAAGCATGCTGACCAAAGAACTACTTCTTAAACTGAAAGAAGTATTCAACAGCGAACATAAACGAAAAATAAGTCCAAAAATACTTAACAATTTCTCTACTACAGGTAGCCAACGATATTCTGGATGTGTTGGATATGAGAGTATCGTACAAAAATCCAGAAGCAGAAGCATAGCTCAAACCGATATAGTTGAACAGTTGACAGAAATCCAATCGGTAGAGCCTGTTAACAAACACCAAAAAGGTCCTTCCTATGCAGAAATTACAAGAAAAAGACCTAAAAACACGGTCACAATTCTCATTTATCCGAAAGAAGAAAAGCCGAATTCAAATGTAGAGGACCTCCTTAAAAAAGAACTTCGTCAGTCAGAAACAACAGTTAAAATTAAATCAGCTCGAAGAATACAGAAAGGAGGGCTGGCTACCACATGCAAGAGGGAAGAAGACTTGCAGAAGTTAACGGAAACTTTAAAAGAAAAAGAAGCTATCACTGAAAACATAATAACTAAAAAGCCAGGAATGAGGCATCCTAGCATTATAATATATAATGTACCCAACAATGTATCGATGGAAAATGTTCAAAGGGCGATTCATAAACATACCGAAAATATAGAAGATATGAAACTTCGCTTTAAAATGAGAAGCAGAATAGAGGACACCTCCCACCTCATCGTCGAAACTGCAAGTGAGTCATTTCATCGTTTTAAAAACTTAAAAAGGATTGCCATTAATTGGGAAATGTTTCATCTGAGGGAATTTCATCATGTCAAGCGTTGCTCAATCTGTCAGGCCTTCACCAATACAGCAAATTCTGGTCAGTGCAAAAATGATATTCCCTTCTGCGGTCTCTGCAGAGGAAGACACCACACCTGGAAGTGTATTTCTAATGAGCCTTTCTGTATAAACTGTTCAAAGTCAAATAGACTCAATGGAACTAACCTGCACATCTACCATATGGCCATAGACCCATGATGCCCCAGCTACCAAAAAATACTAGCAGCATTTAAACGTACCAGGGATTAATAATGACAGCTAACATCATTCTGAATTCATCCTACAGCACCAGCAAAAATTTAAATATTCTCCAAATTAACCTCGGCATAGCGAAAGTAATTATTATAACCACTCACCTTTACCCGGCTATGGTAAAATTGAAAATAGACTTTCTCTTGGTACAAGAGCCATATGTGTATAGTAACAAAATACAAGGTTTGCCGATGTCTTGGAATATTTTCGCATCCAAATCAAATAAAGCTGCAATTTTTATTCCGCAAACCATCCATAAAGCAATTTTACTAGCTAAATTGGAAAATACTATAACAGTCAAATTTCACACAGACAATAAACTTGTAACACTCATTTCAGCTTATCCATCCACAATAGCAGATATCAATGAAACTTTACAAGTGATCCAGAATATTATAAGAATGCTACCAAATGAAAACTTCCTGGTAGGAGCCTATCTGAATGGCCACAGCTCTCTTTGGGGGTATCATCGCACCAACACCAGGGGAGTTATAATAATGGATTTCCTACTGGCTAATAATATTTTTGTCAACAATTCATCAGATGCCTCACCTACCTTCACAAGAAATACAGATGTGGGTTGGCCCGATTTGACATTCTGCTCACAGGAAATGATCACAAATGTAGCCTCTTGGGAAGTTGTCGAAGGACCATCGTTTAGTGATCACCACTTTATTCAGACAAAGATAAGAACTATAATTACTAGCCACATCTTCAATAGATTTAAAACCCTCCATGGAAACCATAACAAATTCCAGAAACAATTTCAGTTTCATGTCGATAAGCTAATTAACATAATCAAGAGCTGCAATACCCAACAACAACTAAATGAATTTACCTCTATTCTTCAAGCAACAATAATTCAAGTCAGCAACATATTATTTAAAATCAAGAAACAGCCATTGATTGAAAACCCAACTTGGTGGACAAATAAATTAGAAATGGAAAAGAGAAGAAAACATTGAGGCGAAGGACCTAAAGATCAAGTTCGGATGAAAGAAAAGAAAAATATTTGCAATAGAAGACAGAAGCTAAAAAATATATGAAGAAAGTTAAGAAAGCTAAAAAGAAAAAAAAAAGAAAGAATTATGAACCGAAGCTGCAAACCCATATGATAAACATTCAAAGCTGCCTTTAGGAAAACCATTCATCCATCCCAACTAACAGTCTTGCACAATATCAATCCAGAAGGAGGACACCAGAAAATAGCTCAGGATATATTAGAACAAATTTTTCCCTTCCCAAATTCAACTCCATCTTTAACACAAAAAATCAGCATCACTTCTAATGATTGCCCTTTCACAGAAAAAGAAATAGCTCACATCATTGATAATCTCCCTCATGGAAAAGCACCAGGATACGACGGTGTAGATAATCTAATTCTAAAACCTATAAACAAGAATTTCCCATTCCCCTTCAAAGAATGTTTCAATAAATGTCTTTCACTAGAAAAATTCTTGGACCCATTCAAAATAAGCAATATCATTCTATTTCAGAAAACTGGAAGAGACCCTAAATTAGCCACATCATATAGACCAATAGCTCTCTTGCCTACTATAGGAAAAGTTCCTGAAAAATTACTCATATAGCGTCTAAAATATTTTCTAGAAACAAATAAACTCATCAACAATAGCCAGTTTGGATTCCGTGACGGAAAATCTATAGATAATGCTCTTAAAAAGCTGGTAGAAAAGATTTATGAAGGAAAAAGGGAAAACGATAACATTTTGGTTCTTTCAGTGGACATCAAAGGGGCATTTGACAATATCCAACACTACAAAATAGTAAGATATTTAGATAAACTCTAATGTCCCCGAAACCTAAGAAGCATATTCGAAAATTTGCTACAATCTAGAAAAATAATCCTCAACACGCAAGAAGGCTGGGTCACAAGAGAACAGAAGCAAGGCTGCCCCCAAGGATCGTGCAGTGGTCCAGCTCTGTGGAACCTGGTGGTGAATGATTTGCTTAACAAAATCTGGCCTGCTCATTCAACTGGCCCCAAACTCTGGCATGTCCAAGCATTAGCCGGTGATTTTGTTTTAGTTATTAAAGCCAAATCAAAGACAAAATACCCAAGAATCAATAGCACAATTCATATCCTGGGCTGACACAAACAATTCAGAAGTGTCTAAGGGAAAATCCAACTTCATTCTGTTTAGTAAATGGGCAAACAGGACCTGGAATCTATTGGCAGGAAGAAAGAATAAAACAGACACTCGCCATTAAGTATCTAGGTATCCATATAGATGATAAATTGAATTGGAATACCCACCTCAAGCATTTAGCATTGAAAGCACAGCAACAACAATTCAATTTTCTTAAAATGGCTTGCAAATCCTGGGGAATAACACTTCGACACAGAAACGTTTTGTACAGGACAGTCATTGAAAAGATGCTTGCACATGGAGCAGGTGTTTGGTGCATCCACTCCATGGTTAGATTGGCAAGAAAGCTGTATTCTATCCAAAGAGGCTTTCTGTTAGCAATTACGAGAGCATATCAGACCACACCCACTGCAGCACTCCAGGTTATCCTTGGCTTGCCTCCACTTCATCTGTAGCTTCAGACTGACTGAACTACACAGACTCCGTAAAATCGTATCTGATATGCCACACATAAACCCATGTGAATACGAACACAGAGCAATAGGCTGGACGACATATCCCTCCAAGCATCTTCAAGCGCATCAAATTTCGTTGGAAGATGGTGGGTCTCAGAATTCAGGACTCGGGATCTACATAGATGAATCGAAATCTTCAGCAGGAGTTGGAGCTGCATTTTGTGTCATGCAGGATGCAGTCACTATACTCCAGTGGTCAACCAGCCTATTCAAAAAAAAACACAGTCTTCCAAGCTGAACTACTAGCACTCAATAGAGCAGTACAATATGCAGCCTCTCTCCCTCCATCAAATCCAGTCACCATTTATGTCGACAATAAAGCGAGTATACAAGCCTCAAGTTCTCCAAAATTCAATAGCCAACTAGCAAGAGATACAATCACCCTTCTTCTTGTAAATCCTTAAGTTAAAATCTCATGGTTCAAGGCACATGTAGGCTATGAGGGGAGTGAAGCAGCTGATAAACTAGCCAAAACAACTGCTAGCGCTAATCAAGATCAGAATACAATGAAGCTTCCAAAATGTCATCTGAAAAACATCCTCCAAACCGAGATGATGTCAAGATGGCAAAAGGAGTGGGAAGAAGGCGAAACAGGTCACTCCACATTCAACATGATACCAAAAGTTTCTCTCTACGCTACCAACTGTAACAGAGCGGGTGTCCTTTTCTTCACTGGACACGGCCCATTCCCAACATACCTACACAGATTCCATCTGGCCACCTATCCTTGCTGTAGCTGTAGGGAGATGGAATCCCTAATTCACTATGCCCCCGAATGCCTATTGATTCTCTCATGGCCCATGAGAAAGCCAGAACTACGTCATGAGGAAGAATGGCACAGGAGAGTTGCATTGAATACCCTTTCACGCAGCAAGATCCACTCCATAATAAACCATATTCACAAATACCAAGACCACTTCAAGGCTATACAATAGCTGAGACCAAATTGCCAATCATAATCAGCCGAAATTATAACTTTAAAAGTCCCTTAAATGTCCTGATCTCAAGAAGGAAAACAAAATCACAGGACCCAGACGGACTCTACAGATTTTGACACTACAGTGATTGTTTATTTGGTGACACATGTCACACAGATGTTCTCAATGTAATTTATCAATCTCTTCTTTTTAGTTAGCATTCTCATTTCCCTGTATGTTTAACCCATAGTCAGTATTTGTATAAGTGTTATTGTTCCCTCCATCTAATTATTACCACATCAAAAAATTGAATACAGTCGTGTAGGACTTGACACCAACGGGATTCTCTCTGGAGATACCTACTTGGTTTGTCTTCTCTTTCTTTATTGTTTTTATCTATTTCTTCCCCCCTTTTTTCCCTTTCCTTCCATTCTGTGCCCTTCTAACCGGTTAGATAATTTAGTGTTATAGGCACTGGGAGCACAGGATGGCATTATGTTATGTGTAAGGATCAAAGCTTTATGACAAGTATTAAATAAGCATGCAGGATTTAAAGGTAAGAGTGAAACATTTCTCAGCCTAACTTAGTGACACTTTGTTGGTATGCGAGCAGATTTAAAAACTCAGATATGAACTGTGGTGGTAACAATGCAACATAAAACAATTAAAGCAGATTTAAATGTTTGACGAAATAACTAAATTTAGTTTTCTAGGTTTTATTGTTGGTTTTAAAAATTGTTCGGTGGCATTTTAAAATAAGCTCTAATTCACTCATAGGAAAAAAAGCAAAAGTAAATGTGTGTCTGTGAAATCTTATTTTCTTCTTTTCCATTCATAATTTTGAAAAGAAAAAATTTATAATTCAGTTCAATAAGTTACATTAGCTTCCCGTTTTAAAGCAATACTAGAGATACTTTACGGCGGACATCGCAATTTTGAGCCAAGGTCACATTAGGAGGATGACACCTGAGATTTTGAGAGGATGACTCCTCTCCAAATTTACGCATCACACCAGCGCGAGGATGTTTGGCCCTGAAGTTTTTAACGTACACCAGACGCGCTTACAAGACAGTTCTTCAGTGGAGTCGGGTCTCGAATATGAAATCCATCCAGTTCTGAACCAAGACCTTGCCACTAGGTCATCACGGCCTAAACAATTATAAATATTGGCCGTTTAGAGTAAATTTCGTGCATAATCTGGTAAAAGTTTTAATCCATGCAACTAGTATTAATGTCTTATTGAAATAAAGACAGATTGGAAAAAAACCCCATTAGAATAGACGTAAACTATTGTAGCAATCTAAATTGCACTTGACATAATCAAAAAAAAAAAAATCAAAAGACGTTGATGAAAAATAACGGTAAAATCTTTGCATATTCATTCCCTTCCCTTCCCTTCCTTAATTGCTGAAATATTCTAAAATAAAATTAATGAACATGGTGTTGTTTGAATATAAACTTGTAATTACATAAGCGAAGCATTAGTAATAATTTCATTCATATATATATATTTTTTAAATTGTCTCTGAAGTTATAAATTTAAGTCCTACCCGACATCGAAAATCGTAAGACAATCCTTTAATCCCTTTTTATTTCTGTAAGTAATATACGGATCATTTTAAACATAATTCTATTTATAAGATAAATTTATATCCCTCACGCCTTTAACAAGACAACTTGTGAAATTAATATCTCTAGACTCCCTTGTAGCTAAGGTAAGAAATTAAAATTGGAAGTTTTAATGCCATACTATTAAGGAATGGAACTATCAGAGAAATTAAGAAAAAAATAGAGAGAGAGAACCAAGTGGACATAAATAGCTTTATATTGGATTAAAAATAGAGAATATATCTTTTTATCCATTTAATAAAAGAAAGAGATAAGCCTATAATAAAGGCATTTACTTGAGTATTCTAAAGAGAAATTATAATGATCTTTTTCCATCATCAATCAAGTCGGGTTTTTTTATGAGTCGTAAGGATTAAAAAAGTACTGTAAAGATAAAGATACAGCCCCATTCTTCAACCTTCAAAAGCTCAGCCATAATTGACCCACTACTTCCAGTCTGTTACGTCATTTGTAAATGATTGTCCAGTAGATAGTGATATTTCATTTTGACTTGCCTTTAATGTAAAAGGTGTCAGGATTGCTAAAACATTCTTACTTTTGTCAAAGGGAGATAGATAAAATAGAAAAGGCAGTTTAACAATGTTTTAAAAGAATGCCGCTTGAAAGTACGACTTCTAGAAATAAACTACAAAAATAAACAGTAAATATTGAAAAGATAAATATTTTAACGGATACCCACATATACTCAGAGCTGACAACGCATGACAGTCAAATCAAAACTGATTTTTCATTTGAAAATATTTGTAATTCTAAATGAAAGGGACTGACAATTTAACATAAAATGAGTTATGTTAAATTGTCAGTCCCTGAAAGTAAAAGTTGGTCTTTCAACGTTAGAACTATGTATGCTTCGAAACTTATTAATAAAACATTTAAACCAGAAATCACGAATTTATACTTTAAGTGGGAAATGCAAGTTGAATTAGACATATGATCTAGCAATCTATTATAGATATTTTGCAATATTTCAGTAGTCTTGCCATTTCTATTTTATTCATTTTTCATATTTCATTCAATTATAAATCCGAAATATATGCATGAAAAGTATCCATAAATATAGCAACCATCAAGGAACACACATGGATATATAATTTATAAAAATTCTTCTAAATTAAACCATTGATTTTAGGCAAAATTGAGTAAAAGGGTTCTATAAACAGCAATGACTGAGAAGTTGCTATAATTTTTAGCAAGAATTTTAACCAGTTGACAAGAAAAATAAATAGGAAATTAGCAGTATGTTACTTCACCTCACAGCAAAACTAAATCACTAATTTTATAAAAGAAAAATAGCATGGATAAAAATTTAAATAAACTATATAGCCTAAATTTCCTGGGTAACTTAGCCAGATTTGAAAATATATATTAGTTTTGACCTAAACTGAAATGAAAAATTATTTTATAAAATTTTTTTATTTATTGTTATCACTTTGTGTGACAGTAATAACCAAAATTTATTTATTATTACACAAATATAATCTTATCGTTAGGCAAAGAAAAATAGAAAAAAATATTTATCGTACGGTATAAAAGTTTCATGATAATATATTTTTCATTCTGTTTAATATTCAAAAGCAAATATACATCTAATCAGATGCATGTTTTTCAGATTTTGTAAATCTATACAAATATAAGTGAATTTTATAAATAATTTTAAGCATTTTTATATCTTAATGCTAAAAAGATATTCTTCAAATTTTTCTGTAAAATACTTTGAAGAAAATTGAAAGTTTAGGGACAATTAAATATGATCACGAAACTGATTGATTGTTTGATCAAGAATAAGCTCTTTTTCCATGATAGAAAATATAATTTTATTATTAGTGTTACCGTCAATATTAAATTGAAATATTACAGATATTTTTCCATAATTTTGCTTGTCTATCACCGTATCAAATTTTATTCTTTAAAATTTTGATAATTTTAAGAAAAAATCAGTTCTCGTAAATTTTTTTTAAATCATTTAGCAATGGTTGTGATTTTTTTAGAATGAACAAGACATGAAAAATTTTGTGATGTATTTGATATCACCTTTTAACTAAAACTCTAACTTTAAAGGTGTTTTTTATTTTTTTTTTCTTGCAATAGAAATGAATATAAAAAGCAAAGGGTGACCGTTACTCGCGAAACTTCGCACTTGTCGAAACGTGAATAGGCTCTTTGTCGGTGAATTAGAGAGAGATTTTAAAAGAATGACACCGATGAGCATGCGTGCTGAAAGAAACGGAATTAAAGTCATTTAAAGTATGTGCCCAATAATTGCATGAGAAACAACAATTAGTTCACTATTACGATTATAGAGACGGAATATCGGGAATTTTATGAAACAATTTCTTTTTTAATTAAAGAGTACTTTTCAAAACGAAACAAAACTATAAAAGCCCTTGTAACAGTACCTGCATCACTTGGCAGTGACTAAGAAAAATTTGGAAACCAACCAATGGGAATAGGTCTCTCAGAAAAATTCCTCACATATTCTTCGAATTCGAATCTTTAGACTCCTTTGTCTGGTATTTATCGTTACACTATAGCAGATTCTTCGATTCGTTCTTAACATACTTGGCAAAGCATTACTAAAAAAACAAAGAACTTTAAAATGCAAGAAACATTTATTTAGGAATTGACAATCAATTACCAGTTGTGAATCTAAAGGAAATCAGTATGTGAAACCAATTATACACTTTATCCCTATCTTTGTTACTCTGCAAGTTATGATTCATTCCCTTTCCAAAAGAATTTAGAAGTGTGCCTAAAAAAACAAGCAAACTATTCAATACAAAAATCACATATTGAGTTACTATCCCTTTGAGAATTGGAATTAAATTAGTACATGATTCCAGCTATAATAGAGCAGAACTTTAACTCTTAAACTCTTCACGTCACATTGATTGCTTGAATTAAATATTATTGATGTTTTACATTTCATGTAGATTATCAACAATATTTACTACTATGAAACCTATATTATTCACATTTACATATCATAATTCTGTCTGATGTAATCATGAAAACAGCATATTGTTCAACTCAGTTCTCATCCAATATCTGTAAAAAAATGCTATTCAACATCTTAACAAACAATAAACTAATTCTTAACCAACAATAAACTAATCACAGTTTTCCTCTGTTGTTGATAAAACAATACCTTTAGATACTTCTAAGCTTGTCCTGGCACTCAGTATTACGCTGCAAGCAAGTTCACCCATCCACCCTTTACGAGATAAGATGAAATGTATCTAAAGGAGGCAAACGAGCTATAGAATCACATACCGAGTAATAAATTATTTTTTCTTGGTGCGAGTCAAAATGAAATCAGCACATGAATCCAATTACAAGAAAGCAAAAGGGATCAATCGCAGGTGGCGACGTGTCTTGTAGGTGATAGCAAATGATCAATATATCGAGGTAAAGAGATTGAGAGTGCAGTGGGTAAAAGATGGAGTGAAAAGGAAAGGTGGTTTGGACGTCGCCTCATCTGCAAAAAGATAAGGATGACTAGATATAATCTATGCAGGAAAACCAGGAAGGATCTGGAATACCGCCAACTCGCCTCTAATCTGGTCATGTTTGTTTCTTGACAGGGAAAATAAGGAATTGCATCAAATTACACTCTTTCCATCAGTTCAGAAGGAAACGAGTGTAGTGAAAGTAATGAAGCGATCCAACCGAGATTCATTCATTTTTATTTTCTCGTTCACTGACTTTTTTTTACTGCTGGAGAATACGAAGCCTTTGACGTCTACATTTCTTTTTTTGAATTGATGAAAATGAAAAATCTCAGTATGGGTGCATCAGAATGGGTAGTTTGCAAATTAGATTCTGGAAGTCCTTCTTTGAAATGGAAAGAAAAAAAAATTCAAGGTTACATATATTTTCTGTAGATCTATCTTAGATAAGGGAGGACATTTCTCAGGCTAATTTATTTAATAACAATAAATTATTTTTAATGTCCTTGGTGCTATTTCTAAGGATGAAGTTTGAAAAGATCGTATTAATTAAATGAACTCTATTTCTAAGTGATATAACGTTTTAAGTGTTAATTGTTCTATAATTAAAACGAATGCTGACATTAAATGTAACTAAATTTTTAAGAGATAAAAAAAGGTGTATTTGAAATATGTTTTAGGAATTTAAAAAAGAGGTATTGGTCTTTTTTTTTTTTTTTTTTTTTTGCTAAGATTCCTATATTTGATGTATCTTCCGAAAGTTGTTTTAATTTTGAAAATTCCTGACAGTTTTTCTGTATTGAAATCAACAAAGTGAATTAATAAAGTTTTGTAGATTTCACATTTTGGTATGCTCATAAAGATGACTCGAAAGTTTGCAAAATATTTTTGTATTTCCATCTGTTTGTAGCCTCAGGATATGAATTTTTATACATGAATTATGTCTTCATTAACAATCTTGAACAGACATCTTCTCAGAATTTTTAAATAAATTTGCATATTGACAAAATTATAAAAATATGCCTCTTTCTTGTTGCGCTAAAAATATTTGTAGGAAACTTTAAAATATGTCTGAGTAGCTATCAACAGAAAATTTAAAAAAGAATCTTTTAAAATTTAAAGGTTTATGTATCAGGTTTTAACTAAATTAAAAATTCTGTCTGAAGTAGAGATTACGAGATTTCATATTATTTCCAGAGCAAAAATTTTAAAAAGATGCCTTTTATAATGTATGTGGAATATAGCTCTATTATTCTATCATCTACATAATTCCTGTATGGGAGATAATTATTTTCAAAACATATAAACATGCCAAGTAGTCAATAATGCCTTATTTTACATATTTATTTTTATTCTTAAAAATGTGTTTTTGTAAGACTCTGTTTGAAGGAATAAGATTTAAAAATATCTTTTTCTAGTAAAAATTCAAACCTTAGAAGATTTGGATTCGTTTACTATGAGCAGTTCAAATATTAATGAATAAAATTATTACTTTGTACAGAATCTGAAGAATTCAGTTAGCAGGATGGAAAAAGCTTTGTTTCAAATTGCGATTTAAATTAAACAAGGCTTAGATGCTGTTTTTTGGACAATATTTAAATATTTAATAGTTTATTACTAATTCAAACACGGTGTTTCAGGTTACATTCTTAAAAAGAGATTTTAAAGTTGTTTTAGGGTTTTTTTTTCTTTTAAAGCGTTTTAGATAAACAGTTTTTTGGTCCCAGATTTTCAGTCAAGGCGATTATTTAAGACATTAATCATTTTTAAATTGTATTCGATGCTCATCGGGCTTTTTTCTTATTTCAGCACTCTCAAAGATAGTGTTTTCTGTGTCGACGAACACATGAAGCTGTGCTTTAATCCAACACAAAGAAAGGTATTCAATCATGTAGTATCTGGAGCTAGACAAGTTCTGGCAGAGCTTTGTGTCCCGGGACCTATTCAGGAAGGTAATTAATATTTCAAATTTTTATGTCTGTTTTTATTTATCAACATTGATTTAACCATATCAAGTAAGTTTAAATGTTGAGTGTCATCGAAAACATTTAAAAAGGTGCTATGTTTTTGATGATACTTAACATTTAAACCACACAATATACACTGATGAAAAAAAAAAATCCCAACACTAGGAAGGAGCTGTGCTAGATAAACGAAATTTGGTAGGCGTGTTTATACATCTGAAAGATGACATCGATTCAAATTTCAAGCTACGCGCGTAAGTGTGGCGCTAGTAGCGACATTATGAACATGCAAATGAGGTTTGCTTTAAATAAGCGCTGTACGGTTCGTGATCGTTATTTACAGTTGAGATTTGACGTAGTGGGTTAATGTTAGTCAAGGATGCCTATGAGAAGACGAAGAAGCCATTATCAACAGCTCACTGAGTTTGAACGAGGTCGCGTTGTAGGGCTACGAGAAGGTGGGTTTTCTTTCCGTGATATTGCTGAAAGACTTGGCAGGAATGTATCCACTGTGCATGAGTATTGGCGGCAGTGGTCAAGGGAAGGTACTGCCTCAAGAAGACCATGTTCCGGGCGGCCACGTGGTACTACTGAGAGGGAAGACCGTCGTATTCGGCGTATGGCTGTGGCTAATCGTACTGCGTCTGCAGCTGAAATTCGAGCTGCAGTTGGCACCACAGTGACACAACGAACTGTTACAAATCGGTTACTTCAAGGACAGCTCGGAGCCAGACGCCCTGTACAGTGCATTCCACTGACTCCAAACGACTGCCATTTGCGACGTGAGTGGTATCAAGCTAGAGCTCATTGGAGGATGGAGTGGAGATCTGTTGTGTTTTCTGATGAAAGCTGGTTCTGCCTTGGTCGCAGTGATAGCCGTTTGTTGGTTAGAAGGATGCCAGGTGAACGCCTGCTAGTGACCTGTCTGCTACCTAGACACACAGGGCCTACTCCTGGAGTTATGGTTTGGGGAGCAATTTCGTATGACAGCAGGAGCACTCTCGTCGTTATCCCACGCACCCTGACTGCAAATTTGTACGTCTGTCTAGTGATACAACCTGTTGTGCTGCCATTCATGAACAGCATTCAAGGGGGTGTTTTCCAACAGGATAACGCTCGCACTCATACCACTGTGGTAACCCAACATGCTCTACAGAGTGCCGACATGTTGCCTTGGCCTGCTAGATCACCAGATCTTTCTCCAATCGAGCACGTATGGGACATCATTGGACGACAGTTCCAGCGTCATCCACAACCAGCATTAACCGTCCATGCATTGACCGCCCAAGTGCAACAGGCATGGAACTCCATCCCACAAACTGATATCCGATACCTGTACGACACAATGCATGCACGTTTGCATGCTTGCATTCAAAATTCTGGCGGTTACACCGGTTACTAATGTACCAACATTTCACATTTGAAATGGCTCTCTTCACCAATGGCTCTACCAGTGATCTTGAAACTTTAATCAATTAAATATGTTACCTAGACAAATGTATTCCTAAAATTTCATTACTGTACAGTAATTTTTTCTTGGTGTTGGGATTTTTTTCCCCAACAGTGTACTTACGAATGCTAAAAAGTTATTTCCTTTCACTAGCGCTCAGGTAGCCTGTTTGTTGTATCTTGGATTTCTTAGTAAGAAAATTCCTGAACCATACCAAGATCAATTTTAATACATGTCTATTTAGTTTTAAGCATGAAGTACTGGTCATCTTTTTCCGCTTTGATGTAGTATGTGTGCTTCGAGAATCAGATTCATCTCATATGCTTCCAACGCTTCAGTATAGCTTAGGGTCTGTTATTATTATAGGATTTGTTTCGTAAAATTATGGGATATGTTTCATATATAATATTTTCGTGCTGATTCAAAATGCGATATTAACCATGAAGTTATTTTTTTGTATATGTAAATCAATTGCATCTCCAAAAATTCACATTTTAATTGAATTTTGGAGTTTTTGCAGGAATATTATTCAGAAAAATATGATTAATAAATATAAGATTATTGTTAGTAATAAAAAACATGTAAATATAATAAAAAATATAATTCCTAACAAATTGAATTAAATATCGATTGAATTACTAACAAAGACTTTTATTATTCAATTAACCGACACCAAACAGTTCGGAAATGTTTAAAGTTGCAAAATTTCATGTAAGAATAGTTTTTTAATAACTGTTGATTCAGTGAAATTAACTTTTTAAATTAAGTATTTCCTTCAATTTTAAAATTTTTTAAAAATTAAGTTGTCTTGTTTCATTTTCGTGAAGATGAAATTTTAAATCCGTTTTTGACTCCTTTTCTGATGTAATCGACTCCTGAAATATTATGTGAATACTTATGTGGCCTCAATGAAAAAAATATGTTAGCATTTTCGGAATTTAATGATCAATTAATAATTTATTAAATAAAATTTTGAAACCTTGCAAAAAGCATCACTTGATAACGAATTTAAGAAATAGTTGATTTCAAGATTAAAAACTTAAAATGACCAACACATGAAGCGACCAAAATTAAAAAAATACACTGATATACTTTGTACGCTGACAAAAGTACCTTTCAATAAACATTTTAATTTAAATTTATTACTTATAAGAACTATTATTATCATAAGTAAAAAATAATAAAATAAATATTATTAATAATTATTTGGTAGGAATCAATGATGTTAATAGGAAATATTATTGGAAATGTATTGTTATTAAGTTATCATTTTATAAAAAGTAAAAAAAGACTTTTAAATTCTTCTTAATAATTTTTTAGAAAATAATTTTTAAAGAATATATAATAAGAATATTTTTTTAATAAATTGCCTCAATTTATTCACATTTATTCTCTAAATGTACTAAAATGTGAAGTTTATTATTATTATTATTAAACTTTCAAAAGGTTTGTTAAGTCTTTTGCCATTTACAAAAATCATTTTGCAGCCCACTTGCATATTTTAAAAATATTTTAGAAACATTCAAAAAGAAATAATGTTTGAACAAGAATAAAAAATTCTATCTTGCAATGTAACACGTTTAAATATTAAAATATTCTGCCCAATAATAATGACAAAAATGCATTGTCTGCGCATACATTAAGTGGTATCGAATGTATATCACAATAAGTAAGTATCTTTCCTGTCCTGATTTGTGACAGTCTTTTGAAGCGAAGCAGACATCTTTAAGGAATTTTTATTTGAAAGAAATTTTTCAAATATCTTAGCGTCATCTTGTTTTCCTTCTTATAATAGTGCTTTTTTTTTTTTCAAAACATGTACGAAGATATCGTTAAACCTAGTCATATTAGAATTTAAAGAAAGTATATCAACTGAATATTTGGCAAATTGAAAACATTTAAAATGACTAATAATTTTTCATGACTAATATCATTTTCATTAAGAAAATTAGATATTTTTGTACATACAAAGTACATTCATTCAGAAAATCATTCATATGAAAATAACAAACCGATTCCCTTTCGTATTGATGAAGTTATATATGAAGTGGAATTTATTCTTCCAGTAAAATTTTACAGTAATAATCACGAATCTCTTGATAATCATTAATTAAGAAATGATGGCGGAGATTAATTATTGGTGAGTTTTTTGCTGCATTATAAACTTCCCATAGATCACTGACTTAATTTAATTGTAAAACATAATTTAGAACGGTTTAGAATGCTTCCTTTTAATGGAGTATCTTAATTTAAACAACAGTTAATTTTTCTTTTCTTCTCGTTAGTGGATACGATTTATAGCAATTTCTTTAAAGTCTCAAACAATTCCTTGCTTCTTTGATAGAAACAAAGTATGAGTAAATCTTCATTACGGTTTGTTAATATAACAATTAATTTTGCATTAATCGAGAAACAATAAATAATTATGCAATATAGGAGCAGTTTCTATACAAGCGTAAGAAGTTTACGCAAATCCTTTTTTAAATGCATTTAATATGATTTCATACTTTATAAAATTGATGTAGAGCTATATAGCTCTATATTCAGTTAACTATTTTAAATTTTATAAAGCATATTATATATCGTATGTTTTTATACACCGACGGTTCTACTCATATTTTGAAAATATTTTTTTTGTTTTTTTTGTTTTTATCATTTCAAATGAAATCGATATGTATTTCCTTAGAAAATTTCCCGTACACAGGGAGATAATAATTAAAGTTCCACTTTGAAATGGTCATAAAAGGGAAACTACAGGACCAAATGTTATGAAACGTGGCAATAGTTTTATGAAGGTATGGGAAATTCTTTTCTGCCAAAAAGTTCAAAAACTTACCACCAGGGCAAAAATGGCAATTATTAAGCAAAATAGGGCATGAAGACATCGATTTAAAATGTGTTTAATCGTTTCTGAATCCTGTCACAAAGCATCTAAAATGTGTGTTTTCTCAAAACAGCGGTTTATGGTGATAATCTAAATAATTTGGCAGACTGAAAGATGTGGTACAGTGACATGTACTCAACATTCCTCCTGATATGCTAAGAGCTATTCTTGAGAATGTAGTAATGAGATAAAACTTACTTTCAAAAAATGGTGGACGCCCTATCGAATATGCTTTATAACACATTTTTGTCCAATTTTGTTTAACAATATTGCATACGGAACCATTTCCCCTCTTGGTGATGAGTGCTGAACCTTTTATTTTGGCGGAAAAGAAATTCGCATGATCTTCAAACCATTACCAAGTTTGATAACATTTCGTTCAGTAATTTTCCTTTTAAGACCATTTCAAAGTGGAACTTTAATTTATAACCACCCTGTATTTTATTCATGAATAAACGTATAGAATTTAAAAGCGCTCACTCATTTTTATGGATTCAGTTACTATTATATGAAATAAAACTTTTTTTCTTCAAATTCGTTATAAAAATGACAAGCAATATGATTATTACGAATCGGGACAGAATTAAGTATTAAGACTTAACCGAATAAAAATAAAAAGTTTGTTTCGAATTAGCTGAAATTGCAATTATGTTCTAGTTGTCCTAATTGTGTTTAAAATATGAGATAACTTACAGAATTGAATATGTAATAAACAGATGATTGAATATTATCAAGTTATAGAACAAAATTTGAAGATAATAAATGAAAAAGCATTTTGGTTCTCAAAGTTTTTACCTTAATATTGAAAACTCAAAAAAAAAAGCTGTGCCAATTTTCGATTTGCCAAAAAAAAAAAAAAAAAAAAAAAAAATGATGCCAGTTTTTGGAAAATATTGATTTATCGAAATCATGATTATGAATCGCAATACAATATATTGATATTCACAATTGATTGGCATTTCGAATTCCACTTAGGTTATCGGCTAGTGTTTATTTTTGTTGATCCCATTCTTTTTCACTTTCATACAGAATTTTCTCTAGTATGTCTATAAATACTGTTGTGTTCAAATATATAAAATACTTGTTTTAAACGCAACTTTATAAATTTTAACATACAGACATTGTTTTGATAATGACACAGTTTATTAAAGCGGTTTGAACAAAACTATTTTCAAACTATTTTCCTTCAAAAGAAAATAAATATTTTTATTATATAAATTGAAATTTACTTCTATTTGGAGTCATTCTGATCAGTCAACATGTTAAGAGATGCTGTTTATAACTTATAATAGCTACACAATATATAGAAAAATATCGATATTTGTTGGAAGATATATAACGATGATGAAATTGCGTTCATTGCACAGCCCAACTCAAAAATTATGGAATACCCAAAACTTAAAATCAATTTGTGGAATATCAGAAATTTTCCTTTTTAAATGTGTTTTGAATAGTTTTAGTTAAATTTGCAACATGCATAATGAATCATTGAATTAATATTTTGATAAATCCTCTTTATAGAAATAAATAAAGCTATAGATTTTTTGAAATTTCCAAAAAATGATGTTCGCCTCGTTTTTCAAGTCATTACGATTAAAATATGGCTCCCATTTTAATGTATAACGAATCAACAAAAGAAACACATAAAAAAAAGTTTGCAATTGACGCTGAAACATGCATTTATCTCTAGATTATTTATATCGGCTTTTTCCCATGTTTCACTAGCTTGTTATTTATTTAGAGTGAAAGAAATGCAACGAAGGTAATTTATGAAATGCTTTCCTTTTCGTAGATGAATCTTTCCTCTTGGCGATTAAATTCACTTTGTATCAACGTTACATTAAATCATTATTACCCAAATCAGATTTTAAATATGTGTAGGTTGTTGCTAGAAGAAAGATATTTTATTATTGACGTACTATCTTATTAGCTTCTTGAACTGTTTTGAAGAAAGTGGATCTTTTTTCAATTTTCGAGCAAATTCTTAATCATTAAAGGAAGTGTATTCAAAGGATAAAATCTAAGGGCTGGCTTTCTTCATAAGAAACTAAAAAAAACTTCTTTTTTTTAACGTTTTAACGTAGTTTAACTAAGGAAAGATTCAGAATAATAACTTTTGGAATATTTTTAAGACAGAAATCAAGCTTAATACTGTTCTTATTTGAAATTCATTGAAGTTTGAAAAAAAACTTTTTAAACTATGATAAATAATTTCAAATACAAATTATAGATTGATTTATAATATCGTTTTATTACTTACATAAATCTAAAAGCATATTTTACATTCCAAAGGAAAAAAGTTAGAATTTTAATTTTCAAGCTTAATAACAAGTTGACCACATTTTATTTTCCATTATTATTCTACAGAAAGCCAAAAGATTATAAGAAATATTGCCAGATATTAATGTGTCGAGAATTGATGAAATTAATTCATTCTTTAATTATGTATTCTTTATTAGCTTTCACTTTCAAACACATTCCTAGCAAATATGAGAAGTCCTTAGAAGTCCTGAAGACATGCCCAACAAGATTCTCACTAATGCACTCAAAAGTCCAATTCACCTAATTTACAGTTGATCTCAGAATATCAGAAATCCGAAGATTAAACTTTTCAAGATATACCAGCAAAGTGTTCAATGTCGCATTTAAGTTTTGACAAACGACTTGTTTTAGCACTGATTCTATTGCTAGAACATCATTTCCCTGTCAGAGACTTTGAACTTTTTATTAATCCAAAAGTTTTGGTAAATCTTCTTTCTGAAGTTTTCAATAATTATATTCTTGTAATTATGACTTCCAAGTAAAGATACATTGTAAATTATCATGCCGAAGGGAAGGATAATTTCAAAATTTTATTTAATAAAAAATTCAAACTTAAGATATAGGCTTTATAAATACTAATAATTCATGCCAAATATTCATAAAAGGTTTTGCGCTATTTACTGCTATTTAACCCATGAAAAAAGATGTTTCTGATTCTGTACATTTATATGATTCCAATTTTTATTCAAGAAATTTACTCTTTCTAGAAGTTTAAAAAACTATGCTAAAATATTCAGATGCAAGATTGCGATAATTTTTGAATTCAGATACACTTCACGAAACGGTGCAGTAAAATGATGCATATTATTTCCCAAAAGTTTTCTTTAAAGATATAATTTCCTGAATAATTTTAGTCGTCATTCGTGCTTCTAGAAAAATTCCTACATGTAAAATTTTTGCAATTATGACTTCCAAGTAAAGATACATTGTAAATTATCAGGCCTAAGGGAATGATAATTTACAATTCTATTTAATAAAAATTCTAAACTGAGAGAAACAGATTACTTCTGCAAGATTTTGTGCAAAATTGAATATTCATTTGTACATTGATTTCTAAATTCATGTTTTTAATACTACTATCAAAGCTTGTACATTTGATTCAATGAATTGAGTTAGATATTCTAAAACAGAATAAAGGGAAGATATTATTCACGAAGTGTATCAATCTTTTTTAAAAATCTCCTTTTTGAGTTATATTCAGTTAATCCAGCTTGTCTTCTATACCTTGACATGTTCGAACGCCTTTCTGAAGGCGTTATCCTGACTGTCACCGGATTCTTCACAGCTGCTCAAACTTAAATGCAAAAATGTCACATAGATCAGAATTATTATAAAAAAGAATAAAATAGAAGTAAAGGGAGAGAAAATGTTTCACGAAATAAAGCAAAAATAATGCAACGGGCATTCAAAATATATCATCCTCGCATAGCTATCGGAGATATCAATGTATTAAAATAAATGAGCAAATGTAATCTCAAAACAGAAAGAGTTTTGTCACAAGATAAGTAGTATATCTACAACTGATTAATGTTGAGCAAGCTATAGTTAAAAAAATAAATAACATCCTCAACAGTATTTAAAGTCTTTGTTTCATTAACATAACGCTCCGTTAATATTGTTTGGCAGATAATTTTGAAGTAGAAACATAGTTATAGACTTTTTTTTCCAAATAAATTTCGCATTTTAGCTTTAAAATATCTGGAAACATTTTCTCAGGTGTTTATTTATCTTAAACACAGCTATTTACAATATCTTGATAAAACCTTTTACAAACAAAATAAAATAACATTAATTTAAGTTCTCAACAAAAGTAAAATTGTTGAGGTTCTAGGGTTTATTACCAATTTCAAAAAATGATTTAAAATTCAATTTCTTCGTTATCGAGCGCTGAATTCACAGATGAAGACTGATTTTGAAGGGAATAAATTTGATCATCTTAAAATTTTAGTATTTGCTACAATAAATTAAATAAATATAAAAAAGATCGTAATTATAAGCAAAAGTTAAATGCAAAATTTTATAAGAAACCCTACTGGGTATAAAGTAAATATTGTTTAGTTTATATGCATTTTCCTTCCAATAACTAATATTACAAAATTAATGTCTTTGTTATTTAAAAATATATATAATATAAGAAGTAATTAACTGAAAAAGGAAGCCCAGTAAAAAGAATGAAAAATAGTCAACAATTTTTTCAAATATTTTGATATAACTAAGTAATTCTATTTATTTAATTTCTAAAATTTTCTTAATGCAAAATAAAATTCATATTAAATAAACTTATGCCTTTTAAAAGAAGCTCTATTTATTAAAATGAAATCTAAAAAACTTTTCTCTCTTTTCAATTTCTTTTCAGAAAAAGATATTTCATTTGTTTTTAAATCGTAGATGCTATTTAAATTCTGAAACTGCTGTAGTTGGAAACAGAAGTTCTTAAAATGTATTTAATCAAGAAGAATTTTGGTGAATTTTTTCTATTGTTGTTTTTTACTGGCTACCTTTTACAATAAGTCAATATTTAAAAAAAAATTGTCTGCATTTAGTCCAATATTTATGTTATTTAATTCGATTTTTGGTATTAATATTAAAGGAAAATTTATGACTTATAAAAACTGAAAGTTGTCTGGTTCGTGTGTGGAGGAATGGCTTCGTGGATTTCAAAAATAAGTTTAAAAACTGCACAATCACATATTTCTCAGAGCATAATCCCTGACCAGTAGCACTTCTAATAATTCTGTAGAATCTAGATTTATATATTTGACAAAAGTTCTTATTTCTTCCATATTGGAATGAACTTTAATTATGACAATGTATTTCAAGATATTTACAATTTCTATATATATGCGGCGTAATAAAGGGTTAATGTTGCTTGTATTGCTTCTTGTATTTCATGCAACATTATTACAATTATCTTGCTTGGCTAGACAGACCTTCGAATTACAGTAAAACTCTAACGTTGTTTATATCGTTGTATTACACCTTTCCCTCCAATGCATATAATGTAGTTTCTTGGGTTAAATGAAACTTATTTCCCTTCGTGCAAAATAGAAAGATTTTTCCTTCTTTTTTTCCGTCTTTATTGATTCCTTACAACCTTTTTTACTACAACAATGGAGACAGTAGCTATTTGCAAAGAAAAACGCAATAGAAAAGCCAATATTTTTATTAATAACAAGAAGGAAGGAATATCTTTCGACATATATAGAAGTTAATACAATTAATCAGTCTTTTCATTTATAAGATTCCATATACCTAGTTTGGAATAAATCCGAATGCTATAGTAATATTAAGGAAAAAATTATTTCCTTTTTCATATCGTAATGAACATAAGAGTATAATTTTTATGGATTATTTTAAAACATGTTCTTTGTTTTATGTAATCACTAACTGCACAATTACTTATTAATTTATCTTAATAAATAGCCCTATTCTTTCGTAGTTTTCCGCACCGTTTAATTGCACTTATTAATATAAAAATATCTCCATTTGGCAGTTGATAAAAATCAAAAGGATCCCTTGATTTGCTTGGGATCAGTTTTGTTACGTTAACGCCCTGTTTTAAAGAAACACTAGGACTATTTTGGAACACCTCTAGTAAATTTAAACCAAGGTCAAATGATGAGGATGACACTTGAGCTGACATTACCACACCAGCTGGAGAGCATTTGGCTCCGACGATTTTCACATGAACTATACTCGCTTACACGGCAGTTCATCGGTGGGATCGGATATCGTACCGGAAACCCTCCGTTTCCGAGAACTTACCACCAGGTCACCTCGGCCCGGCCGGAGGGTTTCAAGTTCTAGACTCGATTCCACCGAAGAATCGTCGTGTGAGGGGGTCTCTTGCACGTTAAATCTGTCAGGCCAAATGTCCTCCCTCTAGTGTGGTGTGATGTGGAGAGGGGGGGGGGGCAGTTGAGGTGTCGTCCTTGTTATCTGACTGTGGTTGAAAGCTACGAGGTCCGTCCCAAAATAGCCCTAGTATTGCTTTACAACGGAACGTTAATATAACTAAACTAAAAACCTTGACCCGGTGATTTACTCAGATGAGTATGTTCTAAAATTCACAACGATTTGTGAACATTGCTCTAATCTTCATCGATCCGCTTAACTCATTGTAGTTTCAAATAATGCTAAACTGTACAATGTACTCTGCCCTCTTTTTAAGTTAACTGTTTTTGAATCATCTTTTAACAGCGAACTTATTAATTCCGTTTTTCTGAATCATTGTTATTTAATGAATATTTTTCTATTAATTTAAAAATAACGTTTTGGCTTAATTGTTCATACTCTCTAATCTACAACTGTAAAGCTTTCAAAAAGAATATAACAAACACGAAGTAGATGCTTGCATATGAATGACTGATTGCCCTACAATGAGATCAATAAAGCTTCACTCTTTCTTTTCATTCTAACTAATAAATGAATAAATTTAATAAAATAATTTCAGATACATACGTTCATTTATATACCAAAAACTAGAACTTTCTTACTTATTATTATTATTTAGTCATTTATTTACTTTAAATATTACGGAATATTATTTCTCAAATTCACTCTGAAGTGCTGCTACTCATATGATATATCAATCCTATTAACCTAATCGATTTATTGATATTTAAATTCTGAAAATATAGAAAGAATACGCTGTCATTGATAAAAAAAAACATTTTTTGAAAATTCAAAACTTTGATCTGTCTGGATAAGAGCAGAAAATTCCTTATAGAGCTCCATCTTTTCACAATAAGAAACAAATCAAGGTAAATTTAAGGGTGTTATGTATCAGAATAAATTTATATGAAAATGCATGGAATGGTATATTGTATATTTTAGTATTATAATTAAACACTTTAGAGTCACCTCTGCCTTGCCTAAGCATCTGGGGCAGTTGAACAGCCGTAGTAGCGAAGGCGGAAATTAAGGTTGAGTCTTCATGACCATTCTTTTGCAAGATGTAGTTCCCGTAATTGATGTGGATGTAACTCGATCTCACAACATGACTTTACTCACCTAGAAAGATTTTTTTGCGGTTTATTGTTTTCATCCTCATAACTGGGGCTCCTCTCGGTGAGGGTAATATTACTACTAAGTATGCGGTGTAATGTATTGGCGACAAATTTGAACGACATAAGTACTCACAGTCGAATATTAGCTGATGTAAAATATTTATTTGTTGCAAAATATGTTAGGACTATAATATTTTGAACAATAATAATTATAAGATCTCAGACGAAACTGTCAATTCGGGAATAAGCTGTACCATTACGATTACGACTGTACTCCTCAGGTGAGTACAGTTCCGATTACAGTTCTGGCAGATCAATCATCAGGCTATTATGATTTCCCTTTTTGAGCCTTTTGGTAAATATATACTCTATATAATACTACCAGTTAGTCTCATTTTGTACAGAATATACAAGAGGCTCCTGGTTTAGCTTAAAGGGATATTTAGCAGTAACGATACATAAACTTCACAATTACAATAATAACAAACGAGAATTTCAATTGCCAGAAATGAATTTCTATTTAAGTTTGTTTCTAAAAGTTTGTTCATCTTTTTTTGTGTGTGATATCATACACGCATATTACGTATTTATTTCTAATTACATAGAATATCTTATGATAAAATAAGTAAATTATGTTGATAAAAAAAGAAATGAATACCATTCTTTCACTCTTTAATCTCTCTGCAAGTAAACATGTACTTAATCAAAATAAATGCTCTAATTTTTGCTACGCAATTAATACACGCAACTGATTTTAATATTGCACAATAAATATTTAAAACTGAGAGTAAGATTTTGCCATCTAAAAAAAGGATTTTTATGCAATCTTATCTTTTCTCGAAACTCAGCATTTATAGTTAACAAGTAAAACAATTATGAGACAAGTTTATCTGTTTCAAAAAGGCAAATAACTGTAAAAAAAAAGTCCAATAATGCAATAAAAGTTATTTGGCTTACAAATTCACTTAACTTTGTTTCGCAACTTATATATGGAGATAAAATGTGGTTTTTTTAAAAAGTAAAGCGAGAACTAAATCTAAAAATTAAATCGTTCTCATTTTAAATGGAAAATGACTCATCACGATAATTATGAAAAACAATGA
Organism: Argiope trifasciata; assembly: GCA_026543055.1. Taxonomy (NCBI): domain Eukaryota; kingdom Metazoa; phylum Arthropoda; class Arachnida; order Araneae; family Araneidae; genus Argiope; species Argiope trifasciata. The sequence goes on from JAPMOQ010009429.1 coordinate 2,638,496, forward strand.
AAATATCAATAAGTCTTCTGTATTTATTGTTTAACTCATAATATCAACAAACGAGAACGACAGCTGCTTTAATTTGAAGTCATAGCAGAAAAGGTATTCATATCTGTTTTTTTTTCATTCTTGTGAGGACATTTGTTTTATAATATCTTGCTGAGAAACAAAGCCTTAATTATAAAAATACGGTGTGAAAAATTTCCAGCAAAAATAAAGCATATTTTGAGGTTTAATGAGCTTTTGTCACGCTGCTTCAACGTACAATTTTTTTTCTTCTCCTCTTCGTTTTAAAATTCCATCCAAATGAGCTTATTTAATTATGAATATTAGGAGAACTCTCATAAAATGGTCTTCTTTTAAATTGTATAAATTTTATTCAGCGTGACAAAAAATGCAATTATTCTTTCTTTTAAATAACGAAAATGTCGTGATTTAGTCAGATAAAGAAATTTTGAATATTGCAAAGGTATATTTCATTTATTCATGCTTTGTATGCTGGAACGAAGAATTTTTGTTTTTTGCTTGTCGTTAATGTGAGAATGAATTAAACAAATTCCAAGTAATAATCTCCTCGTTACATTCGTAGTGTTTTTTAAAAAGTTTTCGTTTTTGATCGTTTTTTCCGTAGTTTGGTTTTTGATCAAGATACTGATATGTAATCTGAGTATGAGATTTTTAATTCTCTCTTAAACAAAGTGAGTTGTTATTCAAATACGTATAAGTCTTTCTCTATACATTTTGCTCTGTAACAATTCAGGAAAACGTTCTTCAGTCAACTTTTAAAAAAATTAAATTGTAATCGCATAAAATTGAAGGTATTAATAAATTACTGATTACTGAATACAGTTGATTATTTTAAAAATGAGAATAATTCATTCTAAAATATTTTTTCTTAAGCATTTCGTTTCGGTTTTCTTAAGAATTTCATTTCGTTTTTCTTAAACATTTCGTTATATAACATATTCGTTTCTAATGTATTTAAACTATAAAGAATGCTTCTCAAGCCACAGAATAAGAGGAAATTAAATTCTAAAATTATTATAATAATATGAAATGAAATAATTTCAATAGAATTATAGACGAAATAATTATATTATAGGGTAAATGTATATTTAATATAATTTTTAAATACGAATTGCGGTTTTTAATTTATATATTTTTTAAAGTCAAATAGCGGAATATCATGCATAAATGTAATTACTCTTGGGAGATATTTCGATTGGGTGTGCTTATTTTCCAGGGTAATTTGATAATTTCTTAGGCAAAATATACATTTTTATAAAACTATACATATAATTTTTAACTTGTGGTATTGAGTTCTTTTTTATCTGAAATCAGACGGAGAAAGGGGAAAAAAAAAAAACACTTTTATTTTAACACAAGTAATATCTCAATACCCACAGTAACACCGATATCAATAATTATAATTAAAATGGCCTGACTCTCTGTACTTCAATACTGGACGTTTCAGGTAAATGGCGTGGGGAGGGTGGGGGAGCACAGTTGAGCTCTGGACTACCAGTAAGAAAGAATGGACACATTACGGTTATTCAGAACGCTTCTTCATATTAAATTGAAACTTTTGAAGTCCTTGATTATACATAGCGGAAATTTATAATATGAAAAGAAATTGAAATTACGGGCCATTATCACTCATTATATGTAACTATATTCTATGTACAATAAACATTGAGTAGGGGAATTTTTTGGCAGCTTTATTTTTATTCTTTTCTATTTAAAAAGGATTTAATTCTTATTTAAATTAATTCTAATTAATTTTCAGTTTCAATTATTTACTTATTAGTTAAAACCGGGAAATCTATCACGTTTTATTCAAATTTGACATGTTAAAAATTGAGAAACTCCCAATTAATCTGGCCTACTTGTTACCTGTATGCATGACCCATTTTTTAATGCAGCTATTACTCTTATAAACAAAAATCAATGAGTTTATTATTTACAATAATTAAAAATAATGCCATACGATAATAAACAATAAAACAGTACAATGATAAATAATAAATATGATCATTAAAAATATATTGTTTTTCTTTTGTTAATCTAAGATGACAGTGTTATAGGGGTAATAAGCTGTAAAAGAACTGTTGGAGATACTTTTAAATTAAAAGTAATTAATATGAATTGGTTACAAATAAGTAATAAATGTGACAAATCCCAAAATCTAATTCAAATTCGAACATTGGAACACAAACTCAACTAGCCTGCTAATCTAAGTTTTGTTAATTTTATGACAAAATAAGTCTTGATTATTATTCTAGCCTCCTTGAATTTCAGTCTACTGTAATACAAAAAAGTCAAATTAAGAAAAATTCTGATTTCAAATTCAATACAATTGATGATTTATTTGTGATTAAATTTATCGACGCATTTGAATTGTAATTAAAGTATTTGAAATCTTCATAATAAATTAATAAACTATACATATATGCAATGAGTTTAGAATTTATGAAATGCAAGTTTACATTTTAAAACAGTAAGTCTTTCCCTAAATAACGTAGAAAAATGTAAAGATTTTTCGAAATTCCAATCTTGGAAATTCAATCAATCTGAATTAGAAAGGCAAGTCAGTTATAAACCAATGTTGAAACTACATGTACGGTCTAACATTGCAAAAATGTTCAGCTCTCTGTTATAATTTTGAAAAGGAGATTTTAAGCTGTCATTTGCAAAAGGTTTCAATTTAATTACATTTTCCGAAATACTTTTGTATTCTACCCTTTCGGTAAAAATCTTGCTCTAATTACACATCATTCTAAGCGAATAATTCCTGTAGCATTTAATTACTATTCTTATATGTACATTTCTAATAAACGAAATATTCTTTCATTTTCATCGCTACGAAAATTTTACTTAAAAACATTTTTTTTACCATTAATGAACACATTTATGAAGAAACATTCTAAATAATCTTTAATTTTCATCGCTATGAAAATTTTAATTTTACGGTTTGTTACTATTAAAATGAAACCATTTATGAATAAATATTCTAAATCATCTGCAATTAATTCTTTGGAATTCTGATTTCTAAACCACACACAAAAAAATATTACCGAAACAAAACATCAAACGTCAAACATTACGAATTCTATTAACTGATATATTATTTACACTTAATGCAGAAATATTCCAAGGGAATAGAATACATTAGAACCCTCCTTTTAAGCCTAAAAACTTATTAAAATAAAGAATCTCGCATGAAAAACAAAAAAAATCCTTTTCAATTAGCTTCTTACTTTGTTACTTAATACGAAATGAAAATAAATACATCCTGTAGAAATGAATTTTGATTAAGTCAAGCAAGCACAGATCGAAAAGTATTTCAATACAATCCAAAGTTATCATATTCTTGACATCCTCACTAATGTAGTAAGGAAAAAGTTAACGAACTATGTGGTCCAATCAAATGTTAATTAAAATTGAAAAGGATAACAAAAATGATTTTCGATTTACATCCGCTAGAACTTCAACCCATTCATGGGAGCAGGATTCATTATTTCCTGCTCCTTTATTTACTTCCAGCTGAGTTTTAATTACTTGGGCAACGATTTCTTATTAAAGAATTTCTCTTTTACTTTTTGTCAAACTTCATAATGGTGCGTTCCGTAATATATCAAACTCAACTGACCAAAGATAATAAAAGGAAAATAAACAAATAATGATTTGCTTTCTTAGAATGTTCTTTTCTGTCTCGGCAAAAAATATCCTGATTATACTAATTTATTGGACTAATCTCAATCCAATAAATTAACTATTTCCTTCTTCTGGTTAAGTTACAAAACGTCTTATCACTTTTGATTACATTTATTGTGTGTTCACTTCAGTAATTATTCTTTGAATTATTCCTTCCATTTTTATGTTTTTGTATTGGTTTTGAATCCAGTTGTAAAACGATAATTATCAAGATTAAAAATAATAATAAATAAAATAATTAAAATAATTAAATAATTAAAATAAATTTCAAAATGTATAAAAAGAAACTTAAATCAAAAATAGATTTATTAAAAATATTTAATCGAAAGAGAGTTTCATTAATCAAAATTTATTACAATTTTTCAAAAAAATTTCATTACCAAAACCGTTTTGTGAATATATTTCTTGAGTAATACATTCCGTTTTGAATCGAATAATAAAACAATAGTTACTAAAACCAATAAAGATAAAATAATTAAATAATTAAAATAAATTTCAAAATGTATAAAAAAATAAGTTTCTAAATGTATAAAAAATAACAATTTCTAAATGTATAAAAAGTAACAATTTCATAATGTATAAAAAGGGACTTAAATTAAAAATAGATTAAAAAAATATGTAATCGAAATAAAGTTTTACAGCATGTTGCTTCATTAATAAAAAATTATTGTAATTTTTAAAAACATTTTTAAGTAAGTCATTTTATGAATATATTTCTTGCCTAAGACGTTCTGTTTTAAATCCAATAGTAAAACAATAATTGTCAATATTAATAAAGATAAATATAATTAAATAATTAAAATAATTTTCAAAATGCATAAAAGTTATTTAAATAAGAAATAAATTTTATTAAATGAAAGAGTTTAATTGAAATGGAGTATTACAACGTGTTACATCATAAATTAAACTTATTGCATTTTTTAAAAATTTCATTAACAAAATCATTTTGTGAATATATTTCTTACATAAAACATCATTGCAACTGTAAGTGAAGTCATTACGTTTCGCAGTCTCGAATTGAGCTTAAATTCTGTTTTGCTTTATTACTTTCTATTTATTTTGGATTTTCTTTTGAATAATCATTTTAAGAATTTATATTTAATCGTATTTAAAGACCCAAAATTGCATGACTTCATAGAGAAACAGTCATCTAGCTTTTAACTTCTACTGTATTTCAACTTTATCCTTACTCATTCTGAACGATACGCATAGAATTCCGAATTTAAATCGGTACGCATACTTGATATCGGTCACTTGATCATGATTTGACTTGATTTCGGATCCTACTGGACTTTCAATACTTTTTTTCATGAATTAAAATATTTTATCACTTTACCTTTTATCAAAAACAGTCATTTATAAGAACTTTAATAGCATTTTTAATGCATTTTATAATTATAGAGAAATAGCTTCATACAAATTCTGTAGCAAATTATAGCTTTTTCATTTAAAATATTAAACATCCATTCCTTTTATTATAGTGATAATTGAAAAGATACAACTGCTATTTTTAATGCCCAGATTATAAAAAAATTTATAATTTATTCTCTTTTTTTTAAATCTTCTCTTAAGATTCTTTATTCGTTTCCTAAATTTTTCATGAATATCTTGTAGTTTGTCTGTTGACTGTTTTTTCTATTAATTAATGTATGTACCATACACATATGTTAATCAGTATTACTATTTATTCATAGAACACACATAAAAAAACTAATTTCTCCATGTTTTTTTATTTTTTCTGGTTTGACTTAGATTTTATGTTTTTACTTAAAAGTTTTTGCACTACGACAATAGAATTATTCAGCGCTTTATTAAAAGCAACTTTATCGAAAGCAATTAATTTGGAGCTTATTATTTATCATTATATTTTTAAAAATCAAACATACTAATTACAACTTGAAAATTTTTCTGAATCAGCATCTGTTTAGTGACTTTGAAAAAAAAAGGAATTTGATAAAGCTTATGATTTATTTCAACTAAAATAATAACATCAAAGCAAAAAAATATCATGTACAAATATGATCACGTTTTAATTAAATAAATATTTTAAATATCTAGCTAATTTATCCATGTATCAATATCAGTGTGTAAAGTTTTTTAATGAAATAATTATTTCTAAATTTCAATTTTCAATTCATTCTAATGTAATTTAACGGATATTTGAATTGAGCCATACTATTAAAGTTAATTTTTGCACTAATTTCGCCTCTGATTTCACTAAAGACAGTATACATTCTGAAAGATGCTGAAGAATGCCCCAAATTAACGCAATATTAGAATTTACCACCAGTCGTGTAGTAAAGTGTTGGCAACCCTATTAAAAACTGTTCGTATAGGGTTAGGAAAAATGGAGTGTTACAAGAAAGAACAATGTGTTATCGCAAGATTTGAATTAAACAAAAAAATTCTTCAAATTGTTATATTTTTATTGGATCGTAAAGTATACTGGATAAAGTTATGTATGGAATATTTAAGGCAACACATAAGGCAAATGGCCTCCACGTCGTTGCTGGAGCATACGCACTCTTTTGTCGAACTTTGCCATGATCATTTTGAATAAATGTGGCTGAACTTCGTTGATGCAGAATTGAATTTCTTCCTTCAATGCCCGTGTGCTTCTACGCTTGTTGTCATAGTACTTTGACTTCAAATAACCCCTTTAAAAAAACTCTTGTTCCACCATGAAAACTTCATTATTTCTAAATTTTAGTTCTGAATTTTTATTATTTATTTCTGAACTTTAAAGTAATGTCGAGTTGTTGACGTTGTCGTTTCAAATCAAAACAGTATGCCACAGATGCCGTATCGTTTTTATATTATGTTTGAGCAATATTTTGAAACTGCAGTAGAGCTATTTAGGAGGGAACCATATATTTTTACATCTGAGGGCGTGAACAACACCTGAACTCAGGGCTTTTTTTACAAATTTACATGCAACTCTAGCTGGAGGACGTTTATCACGAGAAATTCAACCAAATTCGAAAATACTTCGGATTATTTACAGAATCTTGACCTTTTCTCTGTCCTCCTGTCTTGTTTCTAACAAAGAATTAATTATTAAAATATCATTCATCGTATTGAGATTTTTCTAGTAATAAATTTTGGTAAATTAGCAAACATATATAAATATATAGATGGTCCCTTAAGAAAACTAGGAATTTTCAGAAAAACTCTATGCTCTAAAAAATTTCTTCCCTTTTACATATACGAAGTAGGAATAACAATATGCTCATTAACGAGCATGATTAATAATAAAACAGTCAAAGAAAAAAAAAAATTTTTTTTTCAGTAGAAACGAGAAACTCATCAGACAGCATAATTTTGACACGTAAAATGTCACTTAGTGATTTCACAATTACTGACACTTTTGATAAAGCGTGGGAAAATACAACACATGCCGGTACTATTTTTTTAATCATTAAATGTTGAAAGAGATGGTATCAGGTATAAGGTGCTACTGTGGTAATGAGCTCAAACTGTTGCTTTAAGAACCATTAAATGTCCATTACGACTAAATGAAGGATATTTAGAAAAGATTCATGAACTGGCTGCTTGATGGAGTTATGATTTTGATTTGACTGAAAACCCCCAGAAATGTTAATAAATAATGTGCGGTTGAAGTTTATCAGTTGATTTAGAATAAATTATGAGAAAATAATAATACATTTGTTAAATATTTATTACAGTTTTATTTGGATTTTATATCCATCTTACAAAGCATTTTCAAAAGTATTAATCGAAACAAATTAAATAAGAAAGTCGTTTTAGAACTTCATTTTCAAGGTACAACAAAAACATAAATAGATAGATTGTTTAGCTTTTGGGATCATTTCTGGTAGTATACACCATTTAATTCATTTAATTTTAGTTAAGGGATGATGAAAATTGAGCATACTGTTATTTATATATATATGTATTGTGTTAGTCTTAATATGGAGTGCGAAAAACGAGTTTATATCTTCTTTCAGTTTAAATTTTCACAAAGGGTAGGAGGCAGTTGATACTTAAGAAAAATCCTCAACAGCTCGAAAGGAGGCCTAAAGTATTGGTGTTGATGATTAACCTCTTGAAAAGAAATAACTATTCAGCTCATTATAAAATTTCTAGAAAAAAATGACAATGACGACTTTCATTCACGTGAAATTATTAATGCTTTTAATAAAAAAATTATTTATGATAAAAAAAACTGTAAGTTATCGTATCAATCCCTCATCTTAAAACTAAGGAAATTAAACTGTTTGCCCAAGTAGTGCTGGCTGAAAGTAAATTGCAGTTCAAGATGTCAATATTACTCTTTTATCAGAGTTTCGAAGAGTGATCCAAAAATAATTTACACAGCAAAAGAAAAATGTTGTACTAACAATAGACACAGAATATAAATGTAATGAAGCGACATATGCTGTGGTCCCTTTTCCACATTATCACCAAACCTGTTGAGATATTTATCACACGGCTGGACCAATTTGTTTAACCCTTCTTGATAATAATCAGGTACTTGGTTACTAAACCAATTCTTGGAACTTTTTTGAACATCATCGTCTGATATAAACCTTGTTTCCGTAAATGTTTCATCAATGCCGAGAAAAGGAAATAGTCACTGGGAGCCTGTATGAAGGGTGATTCCAGAACTAACGTCATCTAAACGTTTCCAGCAATCTCCTGGCCCGCTTCAAAAGAGAAACACCATTCCGCCACCTGACGTCTACTCATCGGTTCGCCCCCCCTATACTTCAACGATTTGTCTTTGAATGTCCGATGGGACACATTCTTGGCCCATAGAAATCGTATCACAGCTTGCACTTCTGTGCGAGACCACTTTTCTAGATGACTTATCATTACTGTCGCTGTTTCAGGTCTCAGTACTAACATAATCTACTCGAATGGCCGGTCTAAGACAATTGGTACATCTGTCTCCACTCTGGGTAACAATATACCCATCCACAATTTCTACTTTCCAAATACTGCTACTTGAAAACGTTTTTGGGGGTCACCCCTCGTAGATTGCCAAATTTTCTTCTGCTCCTATATTTTCCCTTCTAAATAGGGGATCGATGTCTTGATCGACCAACTGAAGTTCATTATGATGTATTCCAACGCATGCGATCAGAAAAAAATTCCAAGTTTATATTTCAGCCATTAACAGACATTTATAAAGCTGATATATTCAAAACTTTAGATGTTTGAGTTCCAACTCAATTAAAAGAAAATTAAATCAACAACATATCAAACTAGTAGTTTACTACCTAAACAAAATGAAGGCGATTTATTTCGAAAAGAAAGGGATTGAAGCTAAATTATTTACCATAATATCAGTTGAAAAGATTATGAAAAAATCGCGATAAATTAGCACACAGCAGATTGAAATTTGAAATTTTAGAAAAGATTATTCTATTAATCTGATGGAACTATGAATCTATCGTGTATTTTTCGTTTCTTTCATTGTGCATTATTTCTAAAAAGCGAAGAAATATAACATAATAAAACTTCTGAGTTGACAAATCTTTTAGAATCATGTTTATCAATGTCAACGAATAACCGTGTATCTATTGAGCCACTCACAAAAATTAAAGAAGTCAAGTTGAGAAATATTACATTCATCAGCCCAGACTTTGTGCGTTAAATTCTCAATTATGTATATTTTCATAAAAATTTAAAATGATGAAAGTTACAAAAATATGATGTATTTAGACTGCACTTTTTTCACAAAGACGGGAAGATCTGTAAATGTAGGATAAAACTTTTGCTAAAGAAATGGTAAACTATAATCGAGCAAAATAGAAAGTACATCATTGATAACAAAAAATTAATTTATTCAATATTATCTTTTTAACTTGTTGGGAAATTCGGACACGATTATCTTTGCCTCAGCCGAATATAATGAATTAAAAGTTTGTTCAAAAATTTTTCTTGGCTGCATATTACGTATTTAAAAAGGCGATACTAATTTTTCATCTTACAATAATTAATTTATGACAGGTACTTGCTTATAAAACTTAAGACAACATTAGAGAACAAAAAGTAAAATTTTAATTCAAAATTATAAATAGACCATATGTCACATACATTATGTGAAACACTTTTAAAATAAAGTAGACTTTGGTAAAAATGTCATGTCTCATTTTCGAAAGCAAATATTTCAACTTTTGTAATAAATTAGTCCAAATAAATGGCTCCAGCCTGATGATTATTAAAGATAGTTATCCCTAACCATAAACTATATAAAAAAATAGTTCCAGGAAACTTTCATTTCAAATTTGTTGAGAAATTCAAATTCCCTACGAATGATATAATTTTAAGTGTGAAATGTAATTCCTTAAACTTACTGTTGACATAGGGAGACTTATGTAAAGCATCCATTTCTTGCATAAAATATATATAAACTTATATAAATATCCATTAACATAAAATATAAATTAACTTATCGGTTTTGCGGATTTCATTAACGATATTTCTTATGCTAAATAATGATGTGTCAATTCAGTTTTCCTCGAAATTTATATTTAAAAAAATCTAGCGACTAACTTGTATTATTACATCAGATTTTCACTTTTTCTTGTTGCCTGCTACGTAGTTAGAAAACATTAATTATTTTCAATTTAAATATTAAGCAGTGAAAAAAATAATTTTATACACAATTTCGAAATAAACTTCTTAACTATTTTGGTTGTTTCTTTTTCTTAATACTTCTACGGCAAATTGCATACATAATTTAGGTTCTTTTTTAAATAATTATCTTTTAGATGAAAGAAATTTGAATTTTCAATTATAGTCTAGTAGAAGTTTAATATGTATTAGAAAGAATAATTGATGAGATTCTAATTTCCTTCATTATTAAATATTTTATATATCTAATTACTTTGTTTAATAAATACAGCATAAACAGATCAAATTTTTCCCAAATGGAAATTTTTCCAACTAATGTTAAATTTTTATTTGAGGGAAAATTCTATAAATTTTGAAGCTCTTGCCAAATTATATTTCATCAAAATTAACCTATTGTTAAACCATCGAAAAAACACGCTTCCTAAATATGTTATCGCAAATGCCAAATTGAGGTCGATCATATATCTTTGAATAATATACAATTATACAACAAAAATATGTTGAGCTATCAGTATCGTTTGTATATTATCAAACTTACAGTATAATTGCATAAAAAATAATAAATTATTTTACTAACGGTAGAATGATTCTTAATTCGAGTTTGTTTCAAGCCTAGTTTGATTTAATTATATTATACGAACTCTTGTTTTTGAATTACAATAGGTCAATTTTGGCGGATCTTGTAATTTGGATTCGAGGACAGATGATACGGACAGCACATAAACCTGCAACGCCCTTTTCAAATTTCTACAGCTCACTAGAGGAAAGACATTTAATTTTTTAAGGCACACCAGGCACGTATAAATGATGCTACCATAGATTCGGTTGTGCAACCTACAGCAATTAATTCATTAGGTCGCAATCTATGTATGTAGAATAATAACTATTATATCTTTAAAAGAAAAATCTAATTTAGGATATAACTACATTCAAAATGATTACCTATTTCAATAACAATAAAATAGAATTTTATATCAAAATTTTAAAAGAGTCATTGAAAAACGATAAAAATTAATTTTTTAGAAAGAACTCATATAAGAATAAAACTATTTTAAATAATAAAAGTAATTATGTAAGTCAAGAAGAAGATTAAATGTCTTTGGAAAATACTAAGAATGCTCTAAGCAGGTTTTGTTTGGTTCATTCTTAACAATATTAAATTCATAAACATTTGTAGAGTAACCAATGGCACTTTCTATCACTCCTCCAAAATGAATACGTTCAGATCAGTTCGTTTCTTAATTTGCTGATCCAGTTAATCCCACAAAATAATCAGTGCTAATAATATCTTGTAAATGGAAGAGAGTCTCGGATAATTTACAAGTTTCATAAAGTTCATATTCCATCAAAGTTCTAGTGGTATGCTCTGGGGCATTATTTACACAATTTCTTAAATCTTAATGTGGAGTAATTTTGTTGAGCTCTTACTAGTCAAAATGATCAAATTACCATACCTATTCATTGTTCTCTCGATTGTAACTAACTGACATATCAAAAAGCTGTTGTGCAACCCAAAGCTATTATCGAATTCAACATCGAACATGAATATGAAAGAAGATGTTGAACTCCAGTTCAGCAGTTCCTCTCATATTTTTCGATTTCTACCTTTGTGCACTTTATTCAGGATTTTTTTCATCTGATTTGTAGTGGTTCATCCAAAATCTGTCTATCAAGAAGATTATCCTTTTCATCGAAAAAATCACAAAATTCTAAAATTGGAATACTTTTCATTCTTTTATTTTGCAAAGTTTTTCTTTACGATTAAATTTCCTTAGAAACGATTTTCTTCTTATATTATTTACTGATATCTTATCTATTGAAGAACCGTTGGTCTGGGGCAAGTTGAATCTGTCCAGACCAAATGTCCTCCCACTGGTGTGGTATAGAGAGGAGAGTGCCAGCTCAGACGTCGTCCTCATCATTTCACCACGGTTTAAAATTACGAGGTTGGTCCCGAAATTGCCCTAGTGCTGATTTAAAATGGGACGTTAATATAACTAATCTAAACTTAGCTCACGATGAGTTGTTTGAAATTTGCATAATTTCCTAAATTTGTTTTCTTTACCCTATGTCAATTTTGGTGCAAGAATGTGCGGATTTTTTTTTCATTCAATTATCTAATTTTTTTAATTCATGAATTAGATCAGTTTCTATATTCTTAATTTTTTCCCCTTGCATTCTATTCAGCTTGAAACTTTTTAATGTCTTTTACGCTGTTGCAAGGTTTCTCCCGACAATTTTAGTAATTAGCTATTGAAATTCATTTCTTTTCATGGAGTATTTATTACATTTAAAACCCTGATCTATCCAAGTTCAAATAGTTCATATCCAAGAATTAACATAGATAAATCAATGAGACTTCCAGTGCTGAATTTGCAAAGGTTAGCTCAAAAATATCAACAAAATAATAAAAATATCTTGTTAAACCATTTCGAAAATTTATGGTATAGCAAAATCTAGAGTGCATATATACTTTAGTGATAGGAGTTTTAATGATGAAAAAAAATAAGTTGAAGAAAATTAAGGATCGAATTAATTACAAATCCTTTTTAATCTTGTAATTCAGAAAATATATAACATCTTCCAGAATAATTTTTTCTGTTGTATTTATTTGAAAAATATAGAATTTATGACTTGAAATATAAGATGCATGCTTATTTTTGTGATTTAGCGAGTATAACATTAACCGTTTCGACCTTTAATAAATTTCAAACAAACTAGATTGGCAAAATCAGAAACTTTTCTATTTTTGTACCATTTATTATCCACATACACATTTTTTGAAACAAAATCCTTCAGTTCTCCTTAATCTCTAAGCAAATGAAAAGATTAAGTACATCGAATAGCGGGATTAAGTTTTCTTCGTTTGAACGAAAACTTTGAACCCAGGAAACGGCAGATGCTCGCAACTTGACTCGATTCTATGAGTCTGTAAGCAAACAAGCTTTGTTTTTCTCCCAGCTCAGTTTGCAGCTTTGGTGGGTCATCAATTGTGATTTTCTATACCTCTCGTGGCTTTCCTTTGTGGCCCAGAGTTTTCATTTATTTTAGTTTCTTGAGTTCTCCTCTTTCCGTTGGTAATCCGTGGCAAATAAATTGAACGAACGTGACGCCTATTCTACCTTTATTTTCCTTTAGGTTTCTTCAGTCCAAGTTAGCCTCCATAACAAATGTTTCAGTAACAGGTCTAGAACTTGTTACTTGTAAAATCTTGGTTATAGGAATAGTTAGGTTTAAAAGAAAAAGGTTTTTCCCTTCTAGTAATTCATTCCTATTTTGGCTACATCGTTAGTGTTAAGTTATTTAAAATGTAATTATTGTCGTGTGAAGTGAAATTGTTGTATTGTTTAAAAAGCTTTTTATAAGAGTTGCTTCGGAATAATTTCTCATCTTTATTGTGTAATTTATACAAATGAGTTAAAGGCTTTCTGTTCTTCCATTTTTATTCAAATTAATTCTTCAGTTCAAAATTTTATAAACAAAAAGCTGTTTCTTGGTTTTACTAGATACAACAAAACTTTGGTGTTTTGTTTCCTTCACTGGGAAATTGTATGAGAGTGTGTATCTTGTTAAACTTTATTTGGTATGATTTAATGGGGCTATATAAATAGCGGTTCATTAAATGCTTACTAAATACTAAAATATATTGAGTAATTAGGAATTCCCTAATAATGTACTGGCTAATCAGAAGAGTACGCCCTGACGTTCACTCAGTCCTACGCATTTTATATAAACACCAATGAACCTTACTTTCGATTTCAACATTTCAGCTCCTCTCAGACCCTTCTCATTACTTTTAAATACATGTATCAACGTCAAAATGAAGAGTATGCGAACCAGGTTGGAACTAGTACGCTCCACCCTCTTGCAAGGCGAATATTTAAACGTTGAATCACCAATGCAACATTACGTTACCTTAAGTAAAGGTTCCTAGTATAAACTAACTTTGTTGAGCTCAAACGAAAGACGTAAACGAGCAGCAAGCATTTCAAAGCTTTTTTTTGTTAAATAATGTTATTATTTATAATTAATAACGAGCCTTGTAAAAAAAAGAAATGTTCCAACTTGCGTTGAAAAGGAGTCCCAGTCTCAAATAGGTAGAATAAGGAGCTCAATCAAGGGATAAAGAATTCAATCAAGTCGACTTCTTATTCTTTCCCTATAGAGCAGAGGTGTCCAAACTACGGCCCGAGGGCCAAACCCGGCCAGCCAAGTGATTTTATCCGGCCCGCGGAGGGTTTTAAAACATAATGATGTTTTCGCCCAAACCTTTTTATTTTCATAAAGGTATATCGAAAAACTACGTGTCCAACAAAACGGAGTTGTTGTACTTGACCAAACACAAATGTCTATCGTGATGTTAAGTTATAAGACTAAATAAAAAAATATATTTCGGTAACTCAAACATAAAAGAAATTTTATACGCATGTGAATTTTGACGATAAGCTGTCTTATTGACTGAATGTAATTTTACGCATTTTCCGTGCTGCGACGAATTTAATAAAAGAACTGAAGAACAATTTCCAATTGCATTTGCAGTAAAGATAATCGCCGATTTAAAAGAAAAATTTCAAAAGCGATTTGCTGATTTGGACATGAATTCAAAAGAAATTCGGCTGTTCCAAAATCCATTTGATTGCAACGTTGCTGAAATTTCAAGCCAGCTTCAAATAGAAATTATTGATCTTCAAGCAAACGAACAAATCAAGGACAAATACAAGGAAGGAAACTTAATAGATTTTTATAAATATTTGGATGCAAAAGAGTTTCCAAATTTGAGGAAATTTGCTCGTAAATTCATTTCAATGTTTGGGACTACTTATGTGTGCGAACAAACTTTTTCTCGAATGAAGTATCTCAAATCAAAATATAGAGTAAATTTATCTGATGAACATTTGCAGTCATTGCTTATGATTGGTGTAACAAATTTTGATCCCAACTATAAAGACATTCTTCAACAACAACAACAACAAAAAAAAAAAAAACAGTTTCATCATTCGCATTAGAAGTTGCATGTAAATATTTCAATTTATATAAAATAATTATATAATTATACTTTGATTGTTTAGTATTTTGTATTTCCAAGTTCCAATAAAATAGTATTAATTAATAGTATTTAATGCTACTTTACTCATAATGATATTTTTCAATTTGTATATACATGTGGCCCGTATAACATGGATATAATTTCGATCCGGCCCGAGCCGCGAAAAGTTTGGACACCTCTGCTGTAGAGTAATCCACCCTGTGGGCACCTAGTAATTGAGAATGGGATTCGTCCGGTATGGCGGTTGGATCTCGCCAACCCGGTGGATAAAATAATAGGAGGGGGGTTGACCCTCCTATCGATAACGGGATGTACTCCCTACGGGAGGGTTGTGCTGTGGCTGGTGAGGGTCATTAGGACGCAACCACAGTTCCTAGTTAGTGCCAGTGTTACTGTTGCGACGGTCTAGTCATTCATTTTTAACTGGTTTATCCGTGTGCCTTTGTGGCGGGGTCGGAGGTCAGTAGTATGACATTTCTTATAGAGTAAGCAATTTAGGCTTGCAATAATACTTGCAGAGTTTTACGCATGGCTATGAATAGATTATGAATCGAATGAATGGTTGTATTTTTATTCATGAGTATTTTCCAAATATTCTTTCGCTTTTTCAGAGGACATTTAAATGTTTCCAAATATTTCTGACCTCAGAGATTGCTTTAATTGAATTAATTGAGGTAGGAGATAATATATTCTCACTAACTTAGAAAAATTAATTTTTAAATAGGTTGAAATTAAAAATTAAAATCCTTTTTTCTTCCGCGAAATATTAATTAAATTTTTTGAAAACAACTTAATGCGGTTTTCAATTATTTTTTAATATTTCAAATATCTTCATAAATTTCATTTAATTTTTAAATAGGAAAATCAGCAAAAATATGAGTTGTTAAATTTTGTATAATATCATGTGCATATTTGTAGAATAATTATTTTATCTATTTATTACATTTTTTCATAAAATATTATTTTTGTTATTTTTAGCCTATCTTACCCATGCACCATGTTTTAAGAATATCACCTTAGCAGAAGAAAAGTGTGCACCAAAATACCGACATCTCATTGAAATTTCGGAAAATGTGAATGAAGAGCATAACGTAGATGAAGGACTAAAAGATTCATGCTGGTGAGTTTCATTTAATTATTGTGACTTTAAACTGAATATTGATTCATTTCACTTTTCCTAAAAAGCTTAAGAATTTTCTTTGGGTAAGAAAATTATTGTTATTATTGCCCTTAAAGTTTCAATCAAATAAATGAGAATGCAAAATGATTGCTTATAAAGTATTAAAAAATTATTATTTATTGAGAATTTCAATACATTCCTTTAATTTTTCATCACTGACATTTTTTTCAGAAATTCACGGTCATCTTAATTAATAGCATTTTTATTATGTTGTGGTGATATCTTAATAAGACAGATAACATCTACGGGAGTTGAGCATGCTTTTGTTCGGTGGTTATGTTATCGGCCTTCTAATCCAAAGGTCCCGGGTTCTATTCCGAGCCAATTTTAATTACCACAATGGTGACCTCGGACGATGAACCTTCACCTTCCAGCAACTGATGTGTGGCGCGATCTACCCGCAACCAAAGTCGTCAGACTCACTTGACTCAGCAACACAACGTCGTCAGACTCACTTGACTCAGCAACACAACGTCGTCAGACTCACTTGATGCAACAATCTACGCACGCTCGCCATAACGCTTGGCGTAACTTAAAAGCTCTCCGCTCGCCAAACAAACATGGGTACGGCGCATTTGACACACAGCAACCACTCACTCAACAAACCAATTCATCACCACTCAACAACAACGCATATCGTTCGTCTAACTCACTGGTGGGTGAATCTGTGGTGATATCTTAATAAGACAGATAACATCTACGGGAGATGAGCATGCTTTTGCCCTGTGGTTATGTTATCGGCCTTCTAATCTAAAGGTCCCAGGTTCTATTCTGAGCCAACATCCAATTACCACAATGGAATTTGAGAATATATTGAGAAATTTCAGTTTCAAGCATTCATTTACAATTTCAATTTAAAACATTTTAATAATTCAAATTCCAAATATAAATAAAGAATTTCAAACATAAAAATATCAATAGTTATTTTAATATAGCATTCAATTTCTTCTGCTTAGTTTCAATTTATGTAGCATATTTTAATGGGTTCTTACAGGATTTGGGTAAGAATAAAGAGAAAACAATACAAAGAAAATAATACTCACTTTACAGTTATCAATTTAAATACAATTAAATTTAGTTTTGTTTAATATCTAGAATAATTTTCTTCATTTTATCAGTTTTAATCTCCTAAAGAATCATGAAGTTAAAATAAATAGTTAAGTGCATCTATATAAGGATACTTAAAGCTCGTTTACTTTTTTCCCAATACCATTTAAGGCAAACATTTTTATAAGCCCTAAAGTTCTCAGAGTAAACAGATGTTTAAAAGCATCCTTTTCTGAACATGCAGACTTTCTCCATTAATGTCATTAGCAACTTTTCCTTAAAAGTTCCAGAAGTTTAGGAACAAGTGCTGTTGATAAATCATTCATTAGACCTATTTGAGCATTAGATACATTTATCATGCACACATAAGTCTGCTTCAATTAAATTCAGTACTTTATTGAGAAGGGACTTAAGCTATTCTGGTAAATGTTATAAAAAATTGCAACGAGGGTTAAGAAAGATGTAACAATTTCCATGAAATATTATTCAGTGATGATTTATTATTTTTGGCACCCAATCACAAAGAAATAGAAGAAACTTTGTTCGCACCAAAAGAATGAACGGATGGCTAATCCTATTATGCCAAGTTTTTTTATACTCATTATGCTGTTAATTGCTAATGTCAAAATTTATTAATTCCCAGCATAACTCAGTTGGACAAGGAAACACTTAAAATTTTTTTCAGTGCCAAAGAATTTGTCTTTCAAAGTACGAATAAACCAGCAGTTTGGTGTCGTTTTTTACAGTATTGTGGTTTTAGTCCTATTCTTTTATATAGTACAGTGTTTGGTAACCATTTTAAAACAGTATAAATTATCTACATAAATTAAATACAAAAAGAAAAGCTTTAGTAAGAGATAAATGTAATTCATCTCAAATATGTAAAATACTATTAATGTTCCTTTATGCGAATAGAAAACGCTAAATTTTATGGCTGTTTTAAGGATATAATTGATATCTATATGAAGCAATTGCATGCAGTCAGCATTAAAAAGTTGATTTTGAGTCAGGATTTAAAAATGCTTCACTTTTAATTTGACAAACTAAATAATGAAACAAAAAGAGATATCTTTAACAAATTTTTATTCTTGGTTTTACAATAAAATGATAAAAAGTTTTCTACAATGTCTCAAATATTTTATGACAGCTGGTTATGATTGCTCTTATCGCGTGTATGAAAACCAGTTGCTGATCTTTTAACTTTATATTATTTTTCTCTCATATAGACACTTTGATAAAAAGCATTTATTTTGTGAGTCATGTTTATCAACTCAAATAATTAAAGGTTTAATCTAACACTTCGGCAGAGCATTAATTTAAGATTCTATTTCAATGGTATTTGTTCTGTTTAAATAAACTTCCGATGACTACATTAAATGACTTCCAATGAACATAACACTGATCAGAAATCTTTTTTAACATCCTCAATTGTATAAAAACAGAAATATTAAAAAGGATCATAACTTGAAAGACTGGTTGAATACAAAAATTCTACATTATAAAATAGGGATTCATTTTTAGGTGAAATATCAAAGAATACTGCAAGATTTTCCCATAAGTGTGTGAAACAAAACTTTTGACAAGCCATAAGTTTCTTTATTTCAACATGTGTCAAATTCTTGTTCAAAAGTTTCTTTTTTCTTGCCTTTATTGATGTAGTCTTCCATCAATTATCCCAAAATTTATGCGATTCGAAGAAGAAATCGGCAACACATTTGAGATCGAAAAAATGGAATTATCTTTTAAGTATTAAATTCCCTTGTCGATGGGTTTGAGACAGTAGATCTGTCTTTCGACCCTCTATACAATCATTTAGTTCTATATCTGTACCTTTTATTCGATAAAATCAAAAGAATATCTTCTAAAAAAGCTCCTATTAAAAAACCTGCATACATCTTGATAGAATGAATCTGGTTTCCGTCTGTGGGATGTTGAATATATCCCACATTTCCGTTAGGGGGATATATTCCAAAATTTGGCCTAGTTTATCAATTGAAAATCTAAGCCATACGTTGAAATTTGGTATTGTTTGAACATTTTTTGTAACAACATTTAACATTTTTTGTAATACATACGTTTACAAACTATGCTCGAGTTTCTCATTTACCATCTAAGCCATACATTGCAATTTGGTAAAATCTTGTTTGAACATTTTTGTAACAAAATTTATAAAAAAAAAAAAAAAACTTATTTACCTTGCTGTGTTTCATCCCTGGAACTGAATTTCAACTCTGAAGTTTTCTTGTTAAAACGATTTTAAACTTAATATTTTCAGCTTTTTCAGGCACAATTTATTTTTTAAAGAAACTCATACAAAAAATAAAGCATTTTCAACAAAAGAAAAAATATTTTAAAGATTAAAAAAAAAATCTTTTTTTTTTCTAAGAAACTTACAACTTACCGACCTAATTCAAATTCTGTCATTCACTATTTTATCACTTAAAACTCAGCTCAGATTAAACTCAGAGAGCAATTTTATCTAGACTGTTCAATTAATTATTGTCCAGCTCTGCACAAAGATTTCAAATTTTAATACTCTTGAATCATTCACCACTCTTCAAGAAATATAATTCCAAATCAAAAAACTTAAAAGCTACAAATTGGCGACCTTATTCAAACATACATTTTGTCATTCATATTTTGTCACTCACAACTCAGTAAAGATGGTAAGTGAAAAATTTTCTCTCGGCTATTTAATTAATTATTGTTCTACTCTGCAGAAAGATATCAAATTTTAATATCCTTGAATCATCCACACACTCTGTAAGCAAGTGAAGCAAAAAGAACCCAAGTCCTTGTCATAAACCTCTGTCACCAACATGATATCTGCAATTTTATGAATAAAATACTCCACCGAAACAGACGGTCCCACGCTCTTGTTCAAGCTCTTCCTAAAAGTCGAATAAAACGAAAAATAAAAAAAAAAATTAAAAGGTAAAAATATCTTTCCGTTCGGAGAAGACACCGTGAAATAGGGGAATAGTGGGGGGTTGGTCGGTCGACTTAGGAAAAGAATCGTCTGCCTTTTATCTGGAATGTCAGTGTTTCATCGTGACAGTTCGAACTGCGTTTCATATTATTAAACACAACGGGCGACGGAGTATGTTAACTGTTGGCCACGGTTCAAGGTTTTATCGACCGTATCTGAATGAAGGTACGAAGTGGAAAGAGGACCCTCAGCTGCAAAGAGAACAATGCGGTGAGGGATTAATGCTCTTCTGTAATTCTTTATGAATATTTATACTCGGAGGACGGAAAGTTATCTTCATCTTTTCTCGCACTCAAGAAAAATGTTTTTACTAGAGGGAGTATCAATATTAATCTCTGTTTCCTGAAAACCATGAGCGGGTCATGTATTTTCCAAGGGGACACTTTCTGTGCTAAAAGTTGGCAAAGAATAGAGGACTCGTCGTCTGAATGAAATGTTTAATTTTTATGTAACTTTTGAAGAGAAATGTAACTGGCTATTGTACTTTTGTGGGGAAAGAATTTTGTACGTGCTTTAATTTATTCATATCTAGCTATTATGTCTGAGGTTTGGCTCAATGGTTTTAGGAAGATGTCAACGGCAGGACGCTCATGTACTGGAGGGCCATCTATCACACTTCCCGACATTAGCTTGCAGTTATTTATTCGATACTAGAAAATTTTCGCTGTTGAAAGTTTTTACTTGTTGGCTTTGATTATATTTCATTGAACAACTTTTAAAAAGTTTCACTTGTTGTAAACAGCAAATATATTGCATTTAGATTGAAAAAAATATTCCTGAACAACTTTTAAGCGGAAATTTTATTTTTAATTCTTCTTTAGGTGTTCACTTTATGCTATTTAATAATGCTTTTTTTTACTTAAATATACATTAAAATTGTTCTATTTTTAGAACCCACTTCAGAGAAATAAAAGTCTTGTCATTTTTCAAACCATTTATATTTTCTATTCTTAAAAAATTGTTAGCTCTGATGATATCGCCTCAAACAACTTTTAAAAAGTTTCACTTGTTGTGCACTGCAAATATATTGCATTTAGACCGAAAAAGATTATATTTATGAACAACTTTTAAGCGAAAATCTTATTTCTATCAACATATTTTCTTTAAGCATTCACTTTATGATATTTAATAATTTTTTTTTACTTAATATGCATTAATAAGGCTCTGCTCTCAGAACCTACTTCAGGGAAATAAAAATCTTTGTCATTTTGGAAACGATTTATACCTTTTAGATAATATAAAAAAATTAATTTATTTTCTGACTATTTTATTCATAAGCTTAGACATTAGCCAATAAGTCAAAGATTAGATTGTACTTAAATGAAATTTCTAACTAAATTTTGTAACAAGTATTCTAGTAAAAAAGTAGGAAATTACTTTTCATAGTTTAAAATTTAATGAAAGGCAAGATCAGTTATGTTTGCTGACTGCCACATATGCTGCCTACTCCAGTATTCGTTCAAATGCGATAAAGCTATACACGTCACATAAATACAGATAAGTAAATCCATCTATTGGGTGATTATAGGACAGATTGATAAAGGCTATAAGGAATCTAAATTTTTTACAGTCAAATGCTATAAGCCCCAAACAAAAGATCACGGTAAGATTTTGAATGTATATAAGCATAATTTTGAAGTAGAATCTAGGCCAAAGACAGAAGACACTTTGTATTTTTAACTTCGTTTACCAAGAAGGCATGAATTATGTACAAAAACGTGCGACGAGATAAATAAACATAGAAAGACACAAAAAAGAAAAGTGAGAAAGCCAATGAAAAATTTAGCCCCTTGATTATACACTGTGAGATTTTGATAGATTTCTTTAGCCGTGTCGATTTAGGTAAGGAAATCAATGATAAGGATCTTAAAAGAATGCATCAGATCTACAAATTTTTATCCCCGGAATATGGAAACTTGTCTATCTCAGCTATTTTACGCTGTTGTCTTAATTCAATAAAAACTGTAGAATTGGATCAGGAAATAAGAGAACATTTTAGAATGAAGTTAATATGGGTTAAATTAAGATAAAAATTAAGAAATTAAATTTTATATATATTGTTCAAAACTGAGGTGTGGATTTAAACTTCTCATCAAGCCATAAGTTAGAAATATATTTTTAAAGTTATATTTAATATTAAATGGGTTTCTTCCTTTATAAAACTTTCTTTTGGGGCCAATAAGATTTTCTTTTGGAAAAAACGTATGCTGTTTATCTCTGGAAAAATAAGATCTCATGAGAATGAAGATTACAAATTCAGACTACAGATTCAGTTTTTAAAAAGTGGATCGCATATTTAAAAGTTTGGGAATTTCTTATCTTAAAGGGTACTACAGCATCTGTAACAGCTTCATATTCCAAGGAAAAGGAATTTTACTGATAAAACATCTATGCTGCCCGTTAGGAAAGGACTGGTATTAAATCCTTTAATTTAATCTTTTTGATCAAAATACTGGAGTAAATAAATACTTTCCTAGCATTCTTTTACCCGTTTTAATTAAATATAATCTTATAAGTAGTTACGGGGCGACATGACAGCAGATATTCAGCTTCAGGGCAGAAAGTTCTCAAAACTGACATTGTTATTTCTGAGAAACTCGTCGCTTCTGGCATCGGACTAATGCATGTTAAATTAAGCAGGCAGAAGCATCCTCAATTTAAGGAGATACGGAACTTCTGAAAGAGGAATATAATCTCGTTTCGTGATTATATCCCATTATTTTCATTCTTCACAGACATTTACTTATCATCCATCATTTAAATCCGTTATCTATACTTATAATAAAGCTCAATGTGTGTGTTGGCGCTCTACAGGCCAGACCGTTGGACCTACAGCTACCAAATTTGGTCCATGTATACCTTGGAGGTCGTAAATGTGCACCTCGGAGCCCTTTTTTTGAATTTTTAATCAGAATTTGATTTAATTAAAATTTAAGTGAAATTTCGACGTTTTTCCACTATGACTTCCGAAAATATCATTGCACAAACATGATTTTTATATCAATTTAAAGATAAAAAATTAGCTTTCTAACGGTATCAGTTTTTTTAATTTATAATAAGCTTCTATTTTTAAGGAATTTTTAAAGAAATATTTTAACCATGTTTTTATCACGTGACTGGATAAAATAAAAGAATGCCGGAAGTTCGAATAAAAAAAACTATCATTGCAAATCAAATCTAAAGAAATACAACTTTCAGCACGGGACTAGATAAAATAACATAAATATAAAAAAGTGATATTTTCTAAAAAAATAAATGCAAAGCAAAGGATTCTATGATCTTTTGCAATATCTCAATAATTAATTCAATAAATCTTCTTAACGGTAAACCTGATCAAATTTAGATAGAATATGCATTGGAATCCCGACTTAATGGCATATTTCTATTATCGTTTGCAATATCTGTAGCATTAATTCAATATTTTTTTTCATTACAAAATGTGACAGTTTGTAAAAAAATAGATGCAAAGCTAAGATTTCTATAAAATCTGCAAGAGTACGTCAAAGGGAAAAAATTAGGTTTTATCATCGTGTTGCCATCATTTTGACAGAAGTTCAAATTAAAAAAAACTATCATCGCAAATTAAAAGTTAAGAAAGGCAACTTTTAGCACGTGACTGGATAAAATAAAATAAACATAAAATATGATATTTTCTTTAAAAAATGCAAGGCAAAGGATTCTATGATCGTATTTAAATCATTAATTGAATAAATTATCTATATTTATACAGGATTGAATTTATACAGGATATGCATTCAAATTCCTTTCCAATGGCCAATTTGTAAAATATTATTAATAGGCATATATATTGTTTAATACTATTAATTTGATCTAAATGAAGTAAATAATTACATTTTATGTAGTTTGAGTCAAACAATGCATTTATGAATAATGAGTTTTAGATTTCTTCATACTTTGCTCCGTGTGCCATATTTTCAAAATATTTTTATTAATATTTTAAATAAAAGTTGCTACATCAATCAGTCTTCTAAATCAATCATTAGAACTGACTGATTTATTAAATAAAAGAATATTAGGAAAACGTGTTCTTTTAGTTATATTAGGAAAACGTGTTCATTCCATCATCTTAAAGAAAATATTAATTTCAGGCCAATCAATGCCCGAAGTTACTTCAAGGCTAATGAATATGTGATTTAATTGAAAATTTTAGAACCCATTACTCATGGCGAACCAGCTGGTCGCCAAAGGCGGCTAGTTAATATATAAAGCGACCATTAAACTGTTATTTTTAATATTCGCGCATTTAAATTAAGTCTACAAATAAGCATTGAAGCTCAGCAACATTTCAAAGAGAATCATAAGTAAACCTGTTAATTTTCTATCTATTTAATTAGTGCGATTGTAAAAAAGGATTATTTTACTAAATTGGATTTTTTCATTAATCGACACATTCAAAAAATGAAGCTTAGCTTTTTTTAAAATTTAAAATGAAATGAATGCATTTTTTTCTCCATCACATTCGATATATTTAAAAAACTGAATGTATCCTTTTTCGTTAGAAAATAATTGCATAAAATTTTGCTAATTCCGAATTTCAAGCAAAAAAGTATTTTTCTAAAAGTATTACAGAAAAATCTTTCTATTAATTTGGAGTTTATCATTTAAAAATATTTTTAACGCTGATCTTTTCCAAGCTATTTAAGCCTATTAGCATCTTTAACATTTTTTACAATTGGATCAATAGGTGAAAAAAATCTCTTATTATATTATTAATAAGCAGTAATCCTTAAATATCAGCTGTAGAGCCATCAGGTGAATTAAACTGTAGATAATGCAACTCATATCAGATGAATTAAATTGAATATTATGTAACCAACATCAGGTGAATGAAACTGCAGATTATGCAACCAATCAATTCTTGTTTCATGACAAAAACAAACGATTCAATTTCCATTCTTTTTACATGAAGGAAATCTTCCCAAACTCATTTATTTGAGAAATATTGATCAAAAGTTTCTCAGAATTTTTGAATTACCCAGTATTTATAAAACATTAAATTTTGAATATTGTTAATCCATTGTAATTTTACAAAACTTCTTTCATTTTCAGCGCATTCCGAGAATTCGTTCTCTGTAAATACATTCACGTGGCTCAAGATTGTGGACACGACGCTGATGCATTTCTACAGCAGCATCTCGATCGCATCACCAGTCCTTTGTTGCACGAGCACTGCGCACACTATACTTACGGAACTGGAACCTGCACTTCACTCTCCAATCATCTGAGAGCAGCACTCAGCCTTTCAGTGATTCTTACATTATCTTTGTCGATCGAAAGAATTCTTCGCCATTTTCTACTCCAAACTTAGTTGATGGAGAGCATTCATCAACAAGGAATCTTTTGAGTAATTTTAGGAGAAAAAGGAAAAACTGGCTGATCATTTCCATTAAATGTTCTCGGGAAGCTGTACGATTAAAGGTTTTTTTATGGAGGAGACCCAATCGCTATTGCTTTTTCATTGATATTTTCTTTTTTTTCTCCTTTTTCTTTTTTTCTCTTGTTTTGTTTTTACCAGGGCTTCTTAAGTTTTTGCCCGATGGCAGCCCATTTTTATCTGCAATTCCAAATGAGACATTATTGTCAGGTAATATAATGTTAGATAATAAAATAAAAAACAAATGTCAAAAAATGAATTATATAATAAAAATGTTAAAAGTTAAAAATGAAATAAATGTAAAAAAATGAATTAGATAATAAAGTATTAAAAGGTAAAATAAAATACATTAAATAATGAATCAGATGATAAAATAAATAACATTAATGGTATAAAAAATAAATAATGAATTAAACAATAAAATGTTAAGTAACAATAATAGCATTAAAATTAAATAATGAATAATATGTTAAACAACAATCATTGTACGAAAGCTAAATAATGGATACGATGTTAAAAAGTTAAATAATGATAGATTTGATTTAATCCTACACTTCTCACATATTAATGTTTTTCTCGGTGTAATTTTACTTCACTTCAATTAAATTTGTGTAAATTAATAATTTTTGATAAAAGAATTTTACTGATCACATTATTGACTTGCGGTAGGATAACCAGTAAATAAGATTTAATTGAATAAAAAATAGTTCAAATCAATTTCATTTAATCCGTTGACAGTCTAATTCAGCCTCAAGCTTGGATTTCATAATAAGATTTTTAAAATAAAGTAATATTAAGTAATTCACACATATTATGATTTGCAAAATTTTCACAGAATTCAGAAATAAGTAAATTTTTTAAATTAATTAAAAATTTGGACTAAAATTAAATTTAAGTATTGTTTTTCTGCATTTCATACAAATATTTAAAAATGTGATCCTTCCAGTTTTTGGTGAAAAAGTAAAAATCATGCTATGTCTGGCTATATTTATTTTAATTAAATGTTTTAAATTTGTACGAGTTTCTGAATTATCTTAATATCTAGTACTGAATACTTTTAACTAAACATATCATCAGAAGTTAAAATAATTCCTTGTTATGTGCAGAAGTGCAATTGTTAAACAAGTTTAAATTGTCTTCTGCACATTTAATTCTGCAGAAGACAATTTAAATTGTCTTCTGCACATATTGAACAACAAATAAACTATCGTGCTGAAAGTTTCTTGATTGGAATGAGTGTGGGGTTCTTCTGAAAACAAGATAATTTTCCAATAAATTATACATTGTTTGCATTTTTATGAATTTAGGGTGTAAATGAGATATTAATTGGAAAAATTTTGAAAATGTTTCTAGTAAAATAAAAATGCGAATTTTTATTATGAAATTTATTTTCTGGTTTTAATTTCAAAAGAATTGACTATCAAACGTATAGTTCAGTAATATATTTCTAAATGTTTAATAATTAATATATTTATAATAAGTTCAAAACTAGTTGGAATATTCTGTACTTAATAGTATAAATATAACTTGACTTTAGTTTGGTCCTTTTAATGTTAATTTTTTTAAATAATTTTAACAATATTTTATATTGGTAAAATTATTATAATTTCACATTTTTTCTTTTATAATAGTAAAAATATTTTTAAAATCAAGTTATTTTCTACTGCATAATAAACTATGAAGAAATAATGCTACCTACAAGGCTGAAGGTTTTCTCCAGAATAAATCATGAAATGATTCTGTTCATTTCCTTTTGTCGACCAAAATTTATTTATATTCAAATACAAGAAATTATGAGGAGATATGCGTGCAACTACATCATCAATGAAGGATTTAATACACACTTTAATATTATAAAGTGTTGTAGCAGAAACACCATAAAATTGCGAAGGGACTTATATTTTAATAAATTTGTTAAAAGTTATTTAAAATAAACTTTTTTGATACTGTAAAAAATAGAATTTTTTAATATTTATTATATATTTCATTATTTTAAATATCATGGAATCTTGACTGTTTTTTTTTCCAAATTCGCTACTAAGTAGAGCTGCTCGTATGAAATGAAATTTTAATTGCATAAATAGATAAACAGATAACTAAGTTCTGAAAATGTGAAATTCAAAACAATTTTACAACGCTCCATATTAACAAATGCAGAACACGTTACATAAAAACAACGTTTTATAGCTCAAAGTAACAATTATTGATCTTTAAAACTAAATTTCGTTAAAAAAAGAGTTTTAAAAATTCATTACATCCATTTTGAGCTATTTAGCTTGTCTCATACTGTAAACTTGAGTTGTTATAAATTATCAAAATATTTATATGCTGTTATTTTTTGGAAGAAAATCTATTTTCCGAATATACATTATAAAAACAAATTATTTATCTACAGGGTAATTTGTATAAATTATACAAAGAGTAATATAAAAAATAAATATAATGTTTTTATTTTGTTGACGAATTTTCTTTTGATGCTGTAATTAATGATTCATGATATCCGAGTTGTAACCCTGTATTGTAGAACACCATTCAACCCACATGAGTTGATAGTTTGAATTGAAGGGTTATATCTGTTCAAATGATTAAATGAACCTGATCAAGGGAGTCATTAGCACAGCTATTAGTCAATGTTACTATTAATAACCTATGTCATTCAGTTTATCCTAAGTTCACTTGATTCTACTGTACTTTAATGTGTGGAACAGCTGTAAACCAACATTATCATTATCACGTGAACAGAAGGTTTTCACCACTCTCTTAATCGAATGGAATTTTCAGCTCGACTTCAATGAAAACGTGTGTGTAATTTCCAGTAGTTTTTATTTAATTAAAAATGTGTAAGTGTAATGCATGTTGATGTTATACGTAAAAAATTTCCCCAAATTAAATAGATTAATATTAGAGTATTAATTATTTTTATTGTTTTGAGCAATTCTTTACTCCTCTGAATTTACTCACTTGAGTGTGTGAAATTTATGTGTATATTAATATGTGTTATATGTGTTTATCTTGGAACCAGATGTTTGGCCATAAATCCAAATACTCTCTTCAATCAGGAAACTGGTTTTTTTCCATGATTGAAGCTTTTGTAAGTAAACAGAATTCATGAATCTGTTTTCGAGAGAAATTGAATGGGTTTTCAGAGGCAGATGGAATATTTTATGCGTGCACAATAGCAAAATTTATGTAAATAAAATGATTGTTGTGTTTCAGTGCTGTGTCAGTCTTATGCTTTTATAAACACTCTATTTTTATATATTTATAAACATCAAGGTGTTATTTTAGATAATATGAATTGATAGTATGAATACGCAAATTGAATTTTTTTTTGCTTCCAAACAAATATTCTTTATAAATAAAAAATAAAAGTTTAAAAAAATACACATTATTTTTAACATTCAAATTATAGAAAAAAAATTCTATCTATTGCAAATTTCAGTTGTTGATTTGAAAATAATAAGTTGCAAAATATTTCGGAGGATTTTAAATTAAATCCCATTAATCCCCATATCAAACCTTTAAAATCAATCCCCCTGTCAAACCTTTAAATTATTATTTTAAATAATGAAAAAAATTATCACTTCAATACGATATGGCTAATGATAAAAACAAACATAAACATATGCTTACTTCTTCTGCATTCTTAAAAATCGACAAATTTAAAAATGAAAATAAAAAGAAAAGAAATCATTAAAATAAGATATAAAAAATATTTTTGAAATATCAAAGGGAAGAAATGAATATTTTCTCCCCCCCCCCGTGTGAGAGAAAATGAAAATTTTACTTCCGTCTTTCAACATCAAATCAAGTAAACATGTTATTTTCCAAAATACTTTGTGAAAAATATACAGTATTCGGTCCCCAATAAAAAATTCACTCGACCGAAAAAAAGTTTTCAAAATATGCATATGATAATGGCCGGCTGGTTTATTTGGATTATAATTGCAGTTAATGGTGCAGGGCTATATATGCTGAGCAAATTTAAATGTTTAAAAGAAAAACTAAAATTCCGTGAAAGAAAACCATGCGAATTGTTAATTATTATAAAGGTATAATTTCACTATTAGAGTTAGAAATCTTCAAACTCTTGGATCTCGGTTGGATTAAATGAATTTAGATATCTAAAGAGAATCCTATTTAAAGAACAATGTAAGAATTAGTGGTGATCACTCTCAACGGAATGGTCAGGGGATACGGGATTTTTTCGAATATGTTACAGTCTTATTTTCGAAATTTTAGTATTACGCAAATATGCAAGAATATTTCAATCTTTCGCAGATTTAACAGGGTATACAGAGATATGCATCATAGATCTTCGGAAGAAATCAAACTGGCAACCCATGATCTTTTGATGTACACTAAGGTATCAAATCACTCCACTGGCGTTAATTAAAATGTAATGAAGGTTCAATCAATATTTCCTAGCCAAGACAACATAATGCATAATATTGTACAATATTATTCAAAATTATGCAGTATTGTGCGTTGTTCAGTAACTGTGTACTAGTGGCATTTGCTTCTATTAAATAAATTTGTAAAAAAAAACTTTTTAATTAAATGAAAGCAACTTTTTTATATGAAATTTTGATAAACTCACCAAAGTGTCTTGAAAAAGTTAATGAATGCGGGCAATGAGATAATTTCCCAAAACTTTAATTCATTTTCCTTAATTTTCTAATATTTCTGTAATTACATTTTTCTTCAAATCAGGATGTAAAAAAGTCTGCGTTATTGTGCATGGGCAATCTAAGAGAATTGGGTTTGATTGTGTTAAAATGTTAAAAGTGGTTAAAATACTATCCTTCAGGAACATCCCTTCAACGGAGAAACCATTCTACATCTTTTTTCTTGAAGATTGAAAGGCCTAAAAGCATTATAATATTAATTCATTTAAATATTATGTACACAAATTAAATTACTAATCAGGTTGGCTTCTGTATATACCCTGGCATTTTTAGTTTATTTTAACCAAATATGACCTTTGAGTCATTCACACGAAAAGCCTAATCCTAAATTAAGCTCTGAAAAAGTTTGGAGCTGTTAAAGTTTCACAGTGTCTGTACATTAGACTCCTAAGTTTAAAATAGTTCTTTTTATCCTATATTATTCTATTATGATGCGCGTTATGCATATTAACATCTTCATCGTACCCATTATTCATAACTTATTTTATACATTTACATCCTCAAAGCCGTGGACATTTCCTAATTTATGAAAAG
Source organism: Argiope trifasciata (assembly GCA_026543055.1). NCBI lineage: Eukaryota > Metazoa > Arthropoda > Arachnida > Araneae > Araneidae > Argiope > Argiope trifasciata. The sequence goes on from JAPMOQ010009429.1 coordinate 2,669,684, forward strand.
TAAAAGTCAACTTGAAACTATAATCAGTTTAAAATAAATATTAGAGAAAATGTGGCATTAAATGGTATAATCTCAATAAATAATCTTCAAATAAATCGTTTTTTTCCAATATTCTTTGTTTTGAAAGCAAAAAATTAAATCCTGTTAAACAGAGTAATCATAGACTTAATGCTTCCATCCACCAGAAGGTACACGAAAAAACTTGTATGACCGGACCACCGCAACAGCAACACTGGAGGGAACTGTGGTTTAATCCTAAGGGTCATTACCAGCCATGATACAACCCTTCCATAAGGAAATAAATAATGTCGTCGATGGGAGGAGCCAGACCCCCACCTTTTCGTGTACCCACAGGAGTGGCAAGAGCCAACTACCATGCTGAAAGTTTCTCATCCTCAATAAACAAGTCAAGCCCCGCGGGACTGATAATCAAGGTATAATGGCACCAGATTCTTACTGGATATCTTACACTAGAAAGTAATAGCATCAACATGTTTTCCGCAATAAACAAGGCTCAGAAGCAATACATATCTCATGCGCCCGTTCTTATGTTTAACAATATCCAACAATGAAATATCGCTCATTGCATTGATGGTAGTCGCAGCGTACACAACCAAAACTATATCTACGAGACAGTTTCCAGTCAAAATAATATGCACTTAAAAGTAATTCTGTTATTTAATCCTTGAAGGAATTAATCCATGTGATTAATTCCTTACGTGAATGATGTGAGGTATATCTGAGGTCTATCAAAGAATACCAAATTGAATCCATTCAAAAAGAATTTACTTTTAAAGCCTATCGGCGAAATCCATTTTCAATATCCGAAAATCTTATTTAGTTTTTTTAAAAAGTGATTTCGAGATAAGCATATAATGATAACTTCTTAAAGAGAACCTTCTCTAAACCTGCGAAGGCAAAATAAATTCAACAGCTAAATACCTTCCAATCGAAAGATTAAAATGGAAAGCAGAACATATTGATAGATTACCTCAAAAAGAGTGAAACCTGTTAAATGTGAGATGATTCCCTGAAAGTTTAACTTCAAGAATTGTAAGAGTAGGCGCAAAGAAAATAATTTCAATCTTTTGACCTATAAATTTATTTTTACGCCTTTTTGGGTAGCGCATTATTGTTATTTCAACTCATAAGAAATGAAGAGATACCAGTGATATTTAAGACAGAATAAATTATTTTTCTCTTTAAATAAATTGCTTCTTTTATTTATTCTCCTTTATAAAGGGATTCAGATGGTTTTCTATCTCTCTCTCTCTTTTTTTGTCTCGTGACTATAACACTAAAGTAAGTGAAAAGAAAATTATGTTTGAGGGCTACAGTCATTTTTTATTACTATTAATTCATTTATCCGATACTTTTCATCGAAATTGAGGTCACAATAAAATTTAGTAATTTACCGAAAGAAATTGATTGGCTCTCATTTATTTGACCCAAAACATAACGGTCAAATTTTGTTTGATTATTGCGTAGGAAAATGAAAGGTATTATAATGAAAAATGCTGCCTCATTATGTATACACATATTTCTCTTTGAAATTACTAGCTTTATTGTTTAGAAATTTAACTGCTTTTTTTAATCTTATGCTGCTTTTAATTTGATTTACGATGCAGATAAAACCACTTGTATATGAAATGTTTCAAAGATTTTGATACAAAACTAAGGGGGTTGATGGAACATATAAAATTTGCAAGCATAAATATTTGAAAAATAGAATGCTATATTTCAAGCGGGGAAATATTATGGTTCGTAGTTAACTTATAATTTGAATAAATTGAATAAAAACTTTTAAATTTGCTTTTATTAGTGAACTAATAAACAGAAATAAATCTTTTTATAATTATTTTTTTTAGTCTTTATTTTTCTTCATTCTTATAAATATTCGGCAATCATTAATATATAGAGCTAATTGAATGGCATCTAATTTCCATTAAAATAATTGATTAATGACTAAACTCAGAAAATATTGTCATCCAGAATATAAAAGTATATAAAATTTGAAATCAATAAAATACAAATTTTTTATTTTTACAAACATGAAACAAGTCAAGTTCAGTAAAAATGAATTTAATAGATGCAATAATAGCTGATGAAGAAGGAAATAAAACCCATGAGCTAACCATTATGATTGCAAAAAACCGTTGGCGTAGGGATCAACAAAAACTCCGACATTTCCTAATATGTCAGTTGCAGTTATTCAAATTAGGCCAGAAAATCCTCAACAAAATCGACAGGATTGCCATCGTACCTGAAGAATTTCATTTCACTTCTAAGGAAAAATGACTAGTTAATATATCCGATTCAAATGAAAAATGACTTCCAAAGACTTTTCACTTAATTTCTGTGCACTGATCTGTGTTTTTATTTACATGTGTTTCCCCAAAAGTTATATCGCGAATTTTATGTTATCTGAACATCTGTAGAAGTCTTTAATAAGTAGCTGAAAAATCGAGACTTACTTCAAAATTTAAAAATTGGTCTGAAACCACTTTTTTCATTCTGGCATAAATACTTTAATCTTTCCCAAAATATTTCTTAGAAAATTTAAGATTATTTTCGTAATACAAATACTTGATTCTTTTATCTACCTTTCGATTAATGCAAAATATTACCGCAACTAGAAGTTTTGTAAGAGAATACTTTTTAAAAAATATTGATGCAGCGAACAAGTAAGCATTATACACTAGAGAATGTATAGTAAAAAATAAAACTGAAGATTTGACTTATGTCAAATCTTCTGCATGCATTAAAGCATAAAGATAAGCTCTACTCGAAGTTTACGTTTTGAAATTTTCTAGAACTATTGAGTTTTTATGGTAACTTAATGCAAATATAAAAAAGTAAGTAATAATAAAAAAGTCATTTCAGACCCTCTATCAAAGTCTACTTTTAAAGTCCAATATTCCACTCCACTGGGGTATTGTCGACATGTTTCAGAAAAGGACAAATGTGAAAACTACAGACAATTCAAAATCAATATTTTCTGGCGCATAAGAAATGCATGAAAGAAAAAGTCCTTTGTATTATTTATTGACAATACTTCAAAGAGAAGTCTCCTTCCCATACAAATAGAAAATGTCTACAGGAGAATTTCTTCGAAGGAATTACATCATTAATGATTGCCTTTTTTAATGTCTTTTAAACTTTATGAGAAAGTGCAATGATCGTGTCGTTGATTTTAGATATCAATGTTAAAAAGTAATAAAATAAAATATTTGCATAAATATCCATACAGACGTATGTGCTTACATACAAGATAAGTTAGATTATTCATATATTCGTACAATAAAATGAAGAAATTCAAAAGTATGAAGCGTATTTTATCCGACCCATATATGCTTCTTGGGACAGTCATTAGTTTTATCTTAGTTCCAAATGAATAGAATGTCACTCAAAAACAAGATATTCTCTTTATGAAATAATATAATTGTTGTCCATAACTTCACATAGTGATTTTTTTTTTTAGAAAATGAGCATATTTATTTAAAAATATTAAGACACATAACAAGATAATTTTAATTACGAATTTTACAAAAATAAAACAAATAATAATTTATAAAACTAACAATTTTTAAAAGGACTTGGTTGTCAAATTTATACATATGTACCCATATAGGAATAAAGAATATATGACATGGGTTTAAAAAACAATTAAAATATCAACAATTTAAATTTCTTCTAGGCTGGATATTATTTTATTTTTCAGCAAATTTAATATGAAATATGCAAATAAATATTAGAAAAAAGAAAATATTTAATGCATTAATGTTAAAATTTAAAAAATAAATTTTACTTCTCATCGTTTTAATGGCTCTTATGCTACTTTTATTAGGTTGGTGCGTATGAAATGTCGGATTCTTAAGTGATTGTATAAAACTGCATAACTTTCTTCAAAAGCTGTTTATTCAATCAAAGTATGCTCCATTCGCTTCAATACACTTCTCCCAACGAGATTTTAAAGCGTAGATGCCTGTATTAAAAAAATTTTGGTCTTTAGAATTAATAAACTCTGATATCGAGTTTTTTAGACTGTCTTCATTTTCATAGTGTTTGCCCCTTAAAAACAGCTCTAAATGCTTGAAAAAATGAAAATCGGTCGGCGAGAGATCCGGTGAATATGGTGGATGCTGCAAAACTTCATATTCCAGTTCATTCCAGCTTATTTCGCTCTGTCAGTGCGTGCGGTACCCACTTGTCCATCTTCTTAACCTTGCCAATCTCAGAAAGGTGTCTCAATATCGTTGTATGGTCAACTTTCATCCTGATAGCAAGTTCCCTCGTGGATACGGCTGGATCCGCTTCCACTAGAGCCTTCAGGTCATCATTCTTCACAGACATTTTGGGTCTTCCGCGCGGCTCATTTTGCAGTGAAAAATCGCCAGTCCGAAATTTTTCGAACCAACGCTGCACTTTCCGATCGTTAACCGTATTCTCCCCAAACGCTTGGTTTATGTTGCGTGCAGCTTTTGCAGCACTATTACCAAGTTTGTACTCGTATAAGAAAATGACGCGAATGTCGGCAGAATTCATATCGGCAATAAACTCAAAAGAAATAACAAAAGGGAAGACCTTCGAGAAAACCTATTTTGCTGAAATGAGTCTCTGGCAATGGACAATACGACTATGAATGAGGTTATGCCAAAGACAAAAGTATAACGAAAACAGGGAGACAAACGTCCGCATGTAAAGAGAATCCGACATTTCATACGCACCAACCTAATATTTTGTTAGGATTATCAGACACGGTTAAGTCATTCTATCTTTCATTCTTTGTTTAAGTATGCAGACTAAAATCAAGACGAATAGTAATGTCCTTAAAGCAATAAACTATTGAATAGAATGTATGAAGAATGAAAAGAGATAAGAATTATCTATTGAAGCTTTGAATCATGAATTATGTAGAACAAAAACGAAACATCCATCAATTCGTGAAGAAGCGTAGAAAATGCTATTCCAAGAAGAAAACGTAGATGAAAAATAATTAATATGGAGCAGCATTTATATTTAACTTAAAATTACAATTGAAAATTTAATGTTTGAAAAAATTTCAATATCAGTTTTTTCAAAGATCTGTGCATAAAATAGTTTTTCAATACCTGGGGAAAATAATAAAAAATATTAAGAATTTTGTCTTAAAATGGAATTTTAAGACAAAATTCTTAAATGCTTAAAGGAGTGAAAAATTTTGAATGCTGAAAGTTCTTTAACAAAAAGAAACAAAAATAATAATAAATAAAAAATTATTACAAGTTGTTTTATAAGTAAAAATATAAATTATAACATATGTTCAATTGAAGAGACATTTATTTTGAAAAATGAGATATATACGGTAGCTAATAGAATATAATAGTAGATTTGATGTCCAACTTTTACGAAATTGTTGCAGGCAACTTCCACTATAATATATATCTACCACATTCGGTATAAACCCTACTAAAGCATTGTTCACTATATCTATTTACAACTATTCACTATTATATCTAAGCATCGCCAACTATTATATCTATATACAATTTCCACTATTATATCTATGGACCACACTCTGTATAAGCCCAACAATAAACCTTGATTTCTTCAACAAAACTTACATTACAAAATATTTCATAGAAAATATCAAGTAAATATCACAAACCCAAAAATAAAATTTATAATTAAAAAACAATAAGAGGATTATATCTTACAGCTTTAACTACACTAGGATAATGGCAGGTGAAAACGAAACTTTTGACCTTGTACTCAATAACCATAAACGTATACTCGGACTCCCCTCCCCCACTCTCCCGAAGGCACTCGGAAATATTTAATGAACGGAACGCTTTGATAGCGTAGGCAGTAACTAAGGTGGATTCCTAAAACATCACCGGTCACAGTACCCTTAGGAGACACGTCCCGTCATCGGTAGGGGAGTAGATGACCATTTCGGTACCACCATCTAATCTTCACATCTGAGGTTTTCCTCTATCGTACCCTTGTGTCCAAAAAGTAGCAAGTTTTTAACAAAACATATACCTTCTTTCATAATTGTGGTCCTTTCTCTATTTACAATTGTTCATGCATCTATGCACGCATAATATACAGAGAATGTAGTATAAATAATATATCAGTTTATCTTTTATTGTCACTTTGACTTATTAGTTAATTATTTAAGTTTAGCTTATCAATCGTTCATTTGAAGTGCCACTTCAATATATATTGAAATAAAATTACACGGTGTATTGAATTTTTAAACATCGCACTAATTTTAGATTTAAAATAGTGTTGAGTTCTTACTTTATTTGCTAATATATCTTTAGCTCAGATAAACCCGGAATAAGGTTTGAAATACAGCATATTTTCTTGGATTAACTTTCAGCTTATGAAATATTTTAAGTAATATATTTTGAGATCTTCTCATTTTAAAAACTCATGTTCAATACACTGAAATTTAATATACCCTGAAATATTACTCTGAATTTGACGTGAATAGAAACTTGGTCTCATTAATTATTACTGAATACAAATTTCAAATTCTTCATTTTATTGGAAAGCTATAAGGAGCGCACTGTATATATATTTAAATAGATTTCGCAGCGGAAGCAATTAAGACTTTCTAAATGGATGAAAAGAAGAAAGTACAGAACGCGAATAAGTACAAAAATGCTTCGAATCCTCCATGAAATGCTGTACTTAGATCAATACGACTGATTACAGAAATAATTATTGAATATTTTGAGGTATGATTCATTACAAGACGAAGAAACAGAATGGAAGAAAAATTGGAACAGGTGGCCCACCCTTTCCGATACATCAAATGGAAATTAAGAACATCAGGGCGTTAACTTGCAGAAAAATGCTTCCGAAGAGTACTGTTTATAGGATGCGCGACGTTGTTGTATTTTATTTTCCTTCTATAATGGTATTCACATTACTTGTTCTAAGACAAATGTATTTAATTCCCTTGTTAAGATGAGAAACATTCAATTATTGTTCGTCAGCCAAAACTAGTGACAATGAATGGGCAAATGGATTTTCCTTATTGGCCGCTTTTACTATTAGCTCCAAATAAACATATATGGTACTTTTATACTATATTTTTAGAATTGGTTTACAATAAAATACATAATAAAGTTATTTACAGCTGAATACTTATTATTGAATGATGACAATTAAACTCTGAAAAGATGAAAAAAAAATGACAGAATAAAATGTGTATCTTTTGTTAAATATGTAAATTGGTGAGATGGCTATTGATTTATTTTCTCATTATAAATGATGGATACACCCAGATGGAACAAACAATCTTGCTGGTAAAAGACAATTTAACATAAATTCAGAAGTGTCTAAAGATTTCACGACAAAGTAACAGATTTAAATAAAAAGGAAAATTTATTATGAGGCATTCATTACTCACAATAGGGCCAAAAGTGCATGCTTGGTCAAATATGCAAACTATTCGAACGGCTATTTATTTATTTTCCCATTATAAACGTGGGATGCACACAGGTAGCAAAAACAACCTTACTGGTAAAGCGAAATTTAACATAAATTCAGAAGTGTCTAGAGGCTTTAAGCATTGTCACACAATAAATCTAAATGACGAGGAAATTTTGTACAGAACATAATTTAATAACCAAAAATAGGTCAAATTTTACCAGGGAAAAATATACGTATAAATAAATACAAGCATTTAGGTCATGGCTTGATAACCTTATATATTTAGTAAGGGGCTAAACAACAGAAGGTATCTTTGAAAATTTAAAAATATTACAACAATCCTTTTCACCAAACAGGTAATGTGGTTTCACTTTCTTACAAGAACAACAACGGCAACAACAAAAAAAGAAGAAGGGTGAGGGGAGAAATTACGGCCATTATGATTAAACCTTAGCAATAGTGGACAAGCGAAAAAACATCATTTGCATCAATGAAAGATTGGTAAGCAATTTGCGCCGTTTACAGTATACATTAATAGTTTTACTATAATTTACACAATGCATGGAAGGATTTCAGACGGAACCTCTGGTGCTCTCTATTAGCCCTTTCAGGAAAGGAGGCCTCTATCCTAGACGCACACACGGAACAAAGCTTACGCGAAATAAATTATTCCACAGGACAAAGATGTTGCATTGCTAAGCCTAACTTTGAAAAAAAATATCACAAAAAAAAAAATTCAAGACCTAATATCGTCGTATTTGCTACCTTTTTAAATAACTAGTTCATTCCTAATGCAACCAGATTCTTCTTCTGACAAACCACATTTTTTTTTTTTTTTTTTTTTTTTTTTGCCACAATAAACCGAAACCAAGGCTTCCTGCAATAAAATGAGAAATGCGCGAAATGTATCTTCAAAGCTATGCGAAATAAAACAGAATTAAAGGCAAAATCGAAAATAATTAGATATGGTTACACAACAATAACAAAAAAACAAAGAAAAGAATCCGTGGGATATCAGTAAAACAAATGATTCTATCATTTGGAAAGTTACACAACCCTGTTTATTTACATTAATTACTCTTACCCCTCTACCCCACAACTGATGATTAGTAAAATAACAAACACTGAATATGAGCAAACTCAAGGTCAAGATACTAAATTGGTAATTAATAATTAGAAATTATGAATTCAGTAATCAGAATGTATAATACAATAACCTTATTATTCACCATAAAAGCCTTTCCCTTTCTTAATAAAATACTTGAAAGTCCAATCAACTTCAAACATTAATATGGGATATACGAATCCAGCAAAATAGACTCCATTACAAGCTGCTAGTGCTTTGCTCTCTTCCTCAAATAAAGATAAATCTCGTTAATCTATGATATAACTACTAACCAACTACAACATTACTCCATTTGGTGAGATGAAAACTTGTTTATTTACACAGCGACAACACATACTCGTATTCTATCTGGTTTCCTAATAGGACATCAAAAGAGTGAAAGAACTTACAAATCTTCGCTGTCTGATGTTAAATCTTCGGAGGAAACCTAATGGTTAAATTGTATATTTCAGCGGAATGTATAAAGTAAACATTCTATAAGAGCATTTTTCCTTGTTTGAAATACTATAATAAATTATCGGAAATTTAATAGGTAATTAAAAAGCAATTATCGGTAAACGTAATTGGTTATTTGAATGAATATGTAATTACAATACAAATAAATGCTTGCAATTTACCACGATTCTAGATTATTGTATTAACCCTCTGGCTGCGTAATTCTTTAAAATAACTATGAAGATGCGATGTTTGCAAATAAGTTCAAATATATTTCAACGAAAGTGAACTGACACCTATATGTTACATGATAATAATATAATAAAAATCTGTAGTAAAAATAAACGCTCTAAACTTCGAAAAACTCGGGATGCAACAGAAAATGGATTGATTGCTAACCTGGGGAAATCACGCAACACGCAGCTTGAGGATTAAAAACTGCATCACAAATACTTTGATTAATTTTTACTGTCATTGCATTTCTGAAATTTGAAGCTAAAAATCAAAAAAATTTATAGTCTCATAATACGAAAACTCACCATACCTCCTTCTATTTTCTATTTTGCTTCACTTCTAAATTTGTGTTCATTTATTGAGCAGTGGGGATTTACAGAAGCGCTTTTAGAAAGCTTCTTTCTTCTTTCTTTGAGAGTCGTTTCAATTAGCGAGAGTTACTTCCTACAAAATAACCGAAATATTAGCTTATATGAAATTCCAAATATATCTCTTCAGACATCAACGTAGGTTGATCCAAAAATTGAAGTCATCAGCTTTATCGCATGCATTTATCGATTTAACTATTAACATTTTCTAGATGTTTCTAAGAAAACTGTATTTCTTTATTATCGATTACACTCAAAAAGTTAGTTTGGTATATCTGAAATTGTAAGGTATCTTAGAGATATTGATTTGCTATTTTGTTACAAAGTTGATTTATTAAACAAGTACAATTAGGTATTAAAATTTAACTTGAAGGTAAAATATGCCATATTAAGTAAAAATTGAAATACAGATTTGCTTGTTTAAAGCAAATAACTAAACTATGATGCTTTATCCAAAACTAATCACTAAGAAATGTACATTCTATTATGCAATATTATAGATTTTAGGTCATTTGCATAAGTAATTAAAGGTTTGTAAATTTTGTTTTGAAAATCATCCTACGAATGTACGGTGGAAAAATTTTGACTTACTTTATAACTCGAAAATGACGCTTCTTTCCATAAATATTTCAGAAAGCCCAAAGTATAAATTGCAAAAACGCACTCAAGATGTACACTGTGAAAAGCATCTTCAGACACTACAAACGCAATCAACTGTGAAATCACTAAATAGAAAACAGGAAACAGCGTTTAACATATAAACGATCTCTCTCTGCAAACACGAATTCAGACCAAGATTGATACCTAATGTGACCACCTCACCATATATAGTCTCTCGACAGGATAGATATTACATAAAATTATTCAAAGGATTTTCAAATCTTTATTCCTAATAGAGATAAAGATACAATACTTGCATTTTCCAGAGCCATCAGTTTTGTCGACAAATTCATCTCCAAAAGGGGTAATGAATTATCCATGAAAAATTACCGTAAATCTCTTTCTAACCATTAAACAAACGCAGCAGTAAAAACGGTATTGTAGATTCATACCAGTCTCAAAGTCAATTATTTTGCTGTCTTTACTCTTTTTTTTGCTTTGGAAAATTTTGTAAAAAGCGGTTCGAATAATATGATGCCCGGATATCTAGCGTTCGGATAGTTGGGACTCTTAAGTTTCTGAGGCTTTCATCAACAATAAAAGTTTATTAATTATATTAATGCAAGAAGACCCCTCTGTGGGGCAGCTCATAATTGAAGATGTGAAGGTTCTCCAAGATGGTTGGTTCTCGCCACTCCTTTGGGTACACAAAAAGGTTGATGTCTGGCTCTCCCCATCGATGACAGAACTTACAAGTTTATCCTTAGGGAAAGTTAGTACCGTGACAGTTGATGGCCCTTAGGACTCAACCACAGTTCCCGCCAGTGTTATTATGGCGGAGGTCCGGTCATTTAAGTTTTGCCTTCTGACGGGTCGAAGTCGTCCGCTTGTGATATAAGAATGTAAGAAAAATTATTTAAATCAAAATGGAAAATTATTTAGATCAAAATCAAAGTGAGTTCAATAGATCTTAATGAGATAATAGAAAAAAAAATGAATTTGAGAAGAAAAATATTTCAATATTTCGAGAAGAAATTTTTTTTTTTTTTTGAAAATATGGGATACCTTTTCAAAAATTTCATTTTTTATAACAATGAATTATATAGGCTCATGATAAAGCTTTACGTATCGAACACGTTTATAGACAAAGTATTTAAGTGGAAAATAAATATACAATTTGATATTTTGTAAATTCTACTGTTTATATTCAAATTTCCAAATAAATATTAAAATCAAATCAAATTAAAAAGGAAGACCTATGAGATCAATACAACACGTCTGTAAATATGTGTTTATGTAAATATATAATCTACTTACCTGAACGAAATACTAGCTTAAATGAGAACTTGAAATCATTTAATTTTTCTAGAATGAATGACTCGTTGATAATTAATGAATTGTTTGAGATAACACTCTTAAATTTAAACACCAATGAATTCCTTAAAAAATATATGTAGCTAGAAATTTATAATCCAAATATTCACATCAATTGATCACCTAAAAATCAATCACATTTAAATTTGAGGAATTTCATAAGCTTTCTTGATTCAATACATTGTGATTGAGGATTTAAAATTTTAAAAATGAAGAAAAAATTTCATGCAAATGATATAAAAATTAAAAATCAATTTGTCAATTGTAGAATATACTCGTGACATTAAAATGTTTAAAGTCAAAGAAATTTTTTTATTGGAATCATAAAAATTAAAGAGTATTTTTAGTTAATTCATGAATCTGAGCAATTCTTTCGTTGTTGTGTTCAAAGGTCTATTTATTTTCTGAAACGTTTTCTTTTAGAAGTAAAGTGAAAAGTGAAGTTCTCTTTTACGAGCTAACTATTTTTTCTCAGTTAAACTCGACAACCACGAGAGACGTTGATTCTATGAATTCACCTCTATTTTTGAAATTATTTAGTTCTGTACCAAATAGGATTCAAGCAATTACAAAATGAGATGCTAATTTAATTATACTAAATGTAAACTTAGCTGAATGGTTTGAAGAATTATATTATTTTTTCTTCAAATACAAACTAGCATATCATTACCCATCTCTTATATTAACCAATTTATTTGTTTGTACGAATATTCAATTAGATGACATGTTCAATTTGGAGAAGGTTTTGATTCAAATAAGAATACATAAAATACCAACTTTTACATTAACTCACTAACTAGTTTATTTGATCTATTATTTAATTAGATGACATATTCTATTTTGAGAAAACTTTCATCCAAATAAGAATCCATAGAATACTTGAGATAAGTGCTTTTCCATATAATCCTTATGCTGAATTATTCGTAAAAGCTCAAATGTTGTTTAAAAATATAAAAACACAATAAATCGCTGCACCTACGGCGTACGGGTCAACCAGATCTCAAAGCTAAGCTTTATTATAAACAACAAATTAATTCAACACTCAACAAATCAATTGAGTTAAGAATTGTTATTAATAAATCAAAAAATACGCATATAAAACAGCTTCATTTTGATGAACAAAAAGAAATAACTTTTTAACAAAAGTTCTCGGAAGGGAAAAACACAATTTTTAAATTTATAACTGTAGAAACTATTCGTTTGCCATACATATAAGATGTATAACAAAAGAATAACAGAAGAAAAGAAATAACAACAAAATGAATAAAATGAGATACTATTTATTTTATAAATATAACAAACTATAGTCCATATAAATAAAAATGAATATTTGTCTGTACGTCTCTTATGCCTTCTTAAAACTTTCGATTGCGATGAAACTTGGTTAGCTTATTGTTTACACCTGCTGGATGGTTATAGGCATAGTACAATTATCTAAATTTCTTTTAAAAATCGAATGTGATCCACATCTATTTACCAAGGATTAATCTCTAAAGAACTCACCGAGGAGACAATAGATTCTATAGAAATGCTAAATTCAAGTTAAAGGTAAATATTTTGTAGATTTAGTAAGGGTTATGCAAGTCATTACGCAAAGGTTATGCAAGTCATTCTCAGAAGTAAAAACTTTATAACATATTATGAGAGAAAGCTCTGTGGAGACTAACCCTGCGGGTTTTATATTTTAATTGAATTTTAGCGTTTTTTTAACTTCTGAAAGTGTTTGTTTTTAATCTATAATATCTAGTAAGAGGATTTAGTGGAAGAAAATATATTAATTTAAATTATTTTATTAGAATCGGTCGTTGTTATTTTCATATAAATATTAGAGCTCAAAGGCTATTTTATAATGACGCGACCGTGTCGATACATACTCCTCGGGTTGCTATTCGGTGCGTTTTCTCAACAGTTTTCCTCCTGGGCCCATTTTTTTCAAGAATGGGGTCCTGAAACAAGCAGAGAAATCTGTAAAGTCAAAATAGAATGATATTTTACGAGTTTGCGTACCCCTGTCACTTCACAAGGAGTTCAAAATTCTTCTGTTGGACACTTTCACTGACGATCGAGTTTTAAATGGTCCTCAGGATTACTGGACATGGCCACCGCAAATGTTGGTTGTGATGATTCTTATAGTCAATATTCCATAGCGTAAAGAGGCTTCACGGTCAAAAGGATAGTGGAAAATGTCATTGAAAGAGTCCTCGGTGACAACAGTGCCAATATGTTGTATTCAGATGCAATAGGTGTAGCGTCGCGATTCACTTTCCTAATACCTTATGGTAGTCGAAAAATACTGGAAATTTTACTTTAAAATATATACAGCGCTTCATATCATTAGGATCTATTTTTTTGTCTCTCTTATTTGTACAATTTGCGTTAAGCGTGCCTTCGGAACATGTTGCCAGTCCCCTTCGGTTACATTCAGAGTCTTTTTTTTTATAAATGGAAAATATTTCAATGCCCATCAATGAAACAGTGAAAATATAATTCTTATACTAAATAATAAATAAAAACTTAGGGTACAACTAAAACCATTTAAAAATCCTCGTACACATCCTCTTTTTCTTATTTTTCTATCGTTAAATAACAATTTACAGCAAATTTCTGAAATTACAATTGTATTGAAATACATTATTTTCATAACTATTGCGTATTTCGGTGTAAAGAAATTGATATGATTTTTCTATCTCTTCCTTCTGATTATTCCATTCAAACATAAATGAAATAAATAGTTAGAAATCAATCAGCTTTTATTTATTTTGAGAATGTACCAATATTTATTTGTTATACTACAAAAAGCAATAGAATTCCCCAAGCGACAAAAAGAATTAAGAGCATTCCGGATATATTTCCTCTTTTTCATATTTCCTAGTTAAATATACTATGCAATATCTCACTTAAATTATAATTGTCTTTAAATAAACAATTTTCTTAATTATCGTTTCATTCAACTTAATGAAGTCCACGGTTTTTTTTCTCTTTGGTCAGACTATTTCGTTCGAACAATAATGAATTAAAGGTTTTGACATCAATCATTGTTTGTTTTACTTCCTCATACGTCAATATAAAATCGTTATAACACAAAAGACAAGGACACCATTTTGTGTTTCCCAGGCAATTAAAAATTTTTGGGTATTTCTCCATTTTAACAATTGCACAGTTACATCAATAAGACTAAAAAATGACGCGGGTGCACTAATTGCATAAATAAACTTCTCAAAGTGTTTGTTTTCAATTATGATCAAGGGTATATAAGAGGAGTATTATGTAGTATTCACTCATTCTATCAAGATTTTGCGTCCGAGTGATATCTTTTGCTATTCGAACTCGCTCATCTTGGGACAAAACTTCAGTAAGTCTTTCTTTGTATGATTTCATAAATATTATCTATAATATCTAGTAAGAGGTTATAGTGGAAGAAAATATAGTATTTCAAATTATTTTATTAGAATCGGTCGTTGTTATTTTCATATAAATATTAGAGCTCAAAGGCTATTTTATAATAACTTGACCGTGTCGATACATACTCCTCGTGCTTTATTCGGTGCGTTTTCTCAACAGTTTTCCTCCTGGGCCCATTTTTTTTAAGAATGGGGTCCTGAAGCAAGCTGAGAAATCTGTAAAGTCAAAATAGAATGATATTTTACGAGTTTGCATACCCCTGTCACTTCACAAGGAGTTCAAAATTCTTCTGTTGGACACTTTCACTGACGATCGAGTTTTAAATGGTCCTCAGGATTACCGGACATGGCCACTGCAAATGTTGGTTGTGATGATTCTTACAGTCAATATTCCATAGAGTAAAGAGGCTTCACAGTCAAAATGGTAGTGGAAAATGTCTTTGAAAGAGTCATCGGTGACAACAGTGCCAATATATTGTATTCAGATGCAATAGGTGTCACGTCGCGATTCACTTTCCTAATATCTTGTGGTAGTCGAAAAATACTGGAAATTTTACTTTAAAATATATACAACGCTTCATATCATTAGAATCTATTTTTTTATCTGTTCTTATTTGTACAATTTGCGTTACCTGTCCCCTTCGATAACTTTCAGAGTCTTTTTTTTTATAAATGGAAAATATTTCAATGTCCATCAATGAAACAGTGAAAATATAATTCTTATACTAAATAATAAATAAAAACGTAGGGTACAACTAAAACCATTTAAAAATCCTCGTACACATCCTCTTTTTCTTATTTTTCTATCGTTAAATAACAATTTACAGCAAATTTCTGAAATTACAATTGTATTGAAACACATTATTTTCATAACTATTGTGTACTTCGGTGTAAAGAAATTGATATAATTTTTCTATCTCTTCCTTCTGGTTATTCCATTCAAACATAAATGAAATAAATAGTTAGAAATCAATCAGCTTTTATTTATTTTGAGAATGTACCAATATTTATTTGTTATACTACAAAAAGCAATAGAATTCCCGAAGCGACAAAAAGAATTAAGAGCATTCCGGGTATATTTCCTCTTTTTCATATTTTCTAGTTAAATATACTATGCAATATCTCACTTAAATTATAATTGTCTT